>VXBA01000621.1:207910-533564 GCA_013399895.1 Serilophus lunatus
GCTCCCGGGGGCCGGGATGCGGAGCCAGAACATCCATGGGATCCTCTCCCGTCCCCGAGAGAGGCATCTCTCCTCTCATCCCGTCCCCGGCACTGTCCGCTGCGGGCATCGTAGCATCCCCGAACTTCGCGGGAGAACCGCCTGCCCCACACCTTCCTGGGGATTTGTTTTACTGCTACTTTTGTTTTTTCCACCCAGAAAACCGCACGGGCGCTGTTCCTTATTGCACAGCTCTAACAGGCCCAGTAGGTGACAGGCAGTGAAATGTAATGCAATCATTTTATTAAGCGCTAAGAACTCAGGGATCCTGAAACTGCACACGCAGGATGAGGCGCCTGTCTCTTACCACGTTCTTTTGCGAACTCCTTGGTTTTCATTCAGATGACTTGAAACCGCAAAGGGTTGTAAATCTGGCCCTATTGCCAGTTGCATTTTTGAATTCTCTAATAGGTATGTGAAAAAGCAAGCAGACGTTGTTCTTGGTCAGTTCATACAAACCTCGGTACCACCAGTGCTAGTATTCTTCAACTCTATAAAAACTTCCTTTGGTTTTCATTTAATTCTTTTACCAGTAGGCTAAATGTGCTGCATCTCTAAGTATACATGTTTATTTTTGTCTGTTTCTGTATTTGTGTTTACATCTTGAGAGAGAAAGCAAGAACTTGGGGAGATTATTTACCCTTCTAAAAGACTGTGGGTGTTTTGGCCACGGAAAGGCTGCAGAGAACTGTGCCCTGAACACATAAGTACTCTGTCATTAACGCTTGGGACAACCTTTGTGATAGGTAGTAAGTACCCATCCACTGTGTGCAGATCTTGCTGTGCTTTCTACAGGTGAAAATTAAATGAGTTTGTTCAGTTTTTGCCGTTACACGTAATCTTATCTTGGCAATTACCGTGCTCATAAATGTAGCAATTTTGGCTCCGCTTTGTTTCCTCCAGCACTCTGCCCTCAGCCTCTGCCCTGTGCTGGTCTCTCCGCTGTGGGTCGCAGAGGTTGGTGGTACCTGGGCAGGCAGGGGGCCGGGAGGTGGCAGGCTGCCCTTGGGGCTCCAGCCTTGCTTCCCAGCTCCCCAGGCTTTCTAGGAAATGATCCTTGTCTGTGGGCTCCGGGGCAGTGTTGGAACATTAGCTGTTCGCAGTTGCCCTGTGAATGTCCTGGCACAGTGTCCAGGTTGCACCCGGTGCACTGGAACAAGCTCCGAGGCCGGGGCCGGGAGCTAATTGTTTCCGTGCTGGTGACACACAGACATAGAATATGCTTATTTTGATGCTGGCAGTTCTGAATCACGCCTTTGTGCATACAGTTTTGATCAAAGACCTAAAGATGGAGCACTGGGGTTCTGAATAGAAACCATGTTTTAAAACACGTGCTGAGTGCACCTATTTTCCCCTCGTTATGTAAATGACCGGTATGGATCACACTGGGCTGTGCCACGATGTCTGACTTTGGCATTAAAAGAGAAGCAACAACGCTCGAGACAAGTGGCAGCATAGTTGATAAAGTGCTTTGTCAAGAGGTGATTTGCTAATGCTTCTTCAAGATGACTTTATAGTACTTGTGGCTTTGCTTAACCTACACACTGGGAAGTGGCTGTCATCCTTAAAATTACTTCGTCAGAATAAAAAAAACTCACGCTCAAGTATCCATCTATTGATTAAAATGTGTGCTTGGAGGAAAAGTGATAGGGAGGAAATTGGGTTTGTGCAGATTTCTGCCTTAGAAACTTGGCAGCTGTCTTACATTGGTAGGTGAAGTTCCCAGGCACTCCTGACAGGCAGATGTTGATTTATCTAACCTTGGCTATGTTGCCTGTCTCTGAGGCAGGCCTAGTCTTGATTTCAGGCTCAGTTCACGAGGAAAATCTCTGATCAATGGAATTGCACAGTACATAATTGGTGTGAAAGATTTTTTTCCCCTCTTGCTTCGTTTTCACATTACAATACATTTTATGTAATACCCAAGCGAAGTTATTATCTTTTCTCAATCCAAGTTTCCCATAGTTTGTGTATGTCAAATTGTTTTGCAACAGTTGGACAAGCTGAATGGTGTGAATACAGTAGTTCCATAATATTCAAATGTCTTTGGGGTAAGAGCATCTGAGGGACCCTCCACCAAAAAAATTATATTAATGTGGTTTTTGTCTGTGAAGGGTGTGGTATGTGTTAAAATATTTTTGAGGAGTATGTTTTTGAAAGGCTGCTAAATGTTTATCTATGACATAGTACTTGATCATGATTTTTTTCACTTGCCCTGCTAAACGCCTTTATAAGAGCCTTTATTTTAAATAATTGTGCAAACCACAGTTTGGACACTTTGCAGAGATTTGTGCTTCTCAAACCTACATCTGAAAGCTGCCATATGAGGTTACAGTGTTTTTATTTACCTTGGTTTTAATTTGTCCCTGCCCTATGTGTGCAAGACTGATCTGAGGGTGCCTATTTTACTTTCCAGTGCTGGATGTAAGTATTGTGAGGTTTTGGCAGTTTGTGTCTGTGGGAAAAGAAACAAAATCCTTTGAACTATGTCTTAAAGAGTATTTTAATTTTTATTAAATGCTGTCAGATACATGTAATAAGCAGTATCATTTGGTAACATCATGCCAGAGCAAAAAGGCTGCCACTGTACCTGTGTGCAATTGAATGGGAATTGCCAACTTGGCAGGAAGAAGCAATTTTGAATGGAGCTATTTTGCAACTGAAAACACTGTGCTAGATCCCCTGGCCAGCTACATCTGGAGTTTTCATTAGTCATAAGCAGTTTCCTTCAGTTGTTCCATATTTAATTAAACCAGCTTATAGATAATTTTAAAGAAGTATGAACTCTATTGTTAGCAGTGATTTCAGTGGGTACTTGCAAGCGTTTTTACAGCTGCTCAGCACCCTTTGCACAGTCTTTATTCATGTAGCAAAACTCTAGCATCAAAAGTATGGAAGAATGAAGCTATCTTCTGAGAATGGCTTGAGTTTTATGTAAGGGTCTTCATCTTTGGAAAGTATGCAACAGCTTTTTGTGAAAATACCATAAACATGCTGTTCAATCTCAGGCTCCTTTAATGCAGCCTGCTAGCAGTGGTGGAAGAGGCTTGTGGATGTTGTGTGTTGGGAGCCCAAAGGGAAGAAAACAGAATGCAAATCCCTGCTTCAGGGCTGCTGGTGATGAGAGGGATGTGACAGCAAAGCATCTGCTGTGGTTGTATCTCATGCCTGGTGTTCCACTGAGGGGCAGTTGTGTGTTGCAGTGATGCACTTGTGTTACCCAGCTGTGGCCCCTGCCTTGGAATTGGGTGTTGAAAGCCGTGTCTGTGGGGACATGCTGCTCATTTGTGCCTCCAGGTACTGTTGGGTTTCAATTGCTGCCTCTTCTGCCATAAAGCAAAAATGCCAGTGCATTGTTACTGTGTCAGTTGAGTGAAGTGCAGCTCTTGCCTGCTGGTGTGGTATCAAAGCATTTCTGTAGTCTGAATGTTCTTTTTAAATTCATTTTAAAGAAATGGCATGTTTTTTTCAGAATTAAGCTGCCAAAGGAACCAAACATATTGATAGCTCAAAACGTTCAGAACTGTAGAATGAAAAGAAAGTGCCATTTATCTGGGGATAGTGAGTTTTAATTCCGAGCAAAAGTTAAACTAAGGAGGACAGTCCTGAGGATCACTGGTACCTCTCCTCCTTATTTTTATTTCTGTAGTGGGAAATGTGATATTTTTTCTTCTCGTGGGAATGCAGAGAGGGAGGCTGGGTCCTCCATGGGTTGATGAGCTGCATGTGCTCAAGCACATTATATTTCTTCTTGCTTGTTCCTTCTTTCTTACCTCCTGGTAATCCATGCTGAGCTCCCCAGGTTAAAGGTGTAAGAAGCCCAGTGATTAGAATGTGTGCCTAAACTCTGTAATCCCTGTGGGATACTGAAGCTAGGTAGGGCATCCAGCTGCTGCTCTACTGCACTGTAACAGTTATAAAAACTGTGATCAGTTGCTGTAACTAAAGGCAAAGTTGCAGCAACTCTAATGCTGGAGAACAGGGGGGAATCATACAGCAAAAAAGCCCAGGAGGCTTTACTCTCCTGTCTCTAAAGTCCATACATGAATTATTTCCCCTGCCTTTTCCAAGTGCTTCCCCAAAGTAAAAATAGTGCAGAATTCACCTTGTATATTTTTCAAAAGCTTGGAATTCTTTCAAGTTCTTTTGAAGTGTATTTTCCCCTAGAATATTCAGATTGTGCAGGTGGATCCCCAGTGCTGCTTTGCCAGAAACAAGCACCCAGCCCAGACCTACCCTCTGCTGAGCATCAGGGTGTTACCCATGTGGGAGGTTTGTAACAAGAGTTTCTATGTGGAGCACAGGTTTCAGTGTGGCACCTGCATTAAAGCAGGGCTTTGCACTGGGGTGATAGCAAGTTGTGCATTGAAAGAGGGAGCATCTGCCTTAGGGAAGGAATGGGGCTGTGGCAGTTGTGGTTCAGAAGAGACTGGGATACCACTGGACTACTCACTGGCTGTTAAGCTCCAGAAAACAAAAGCGTTTTCAAGAAAAAAGGAACTATTCCACCCCTGATTTATCCTTTGTGCTTAAATCAGTGAATAGATAGGTTCCATATAGTAGACACAACCAGACAGTACCTATTTAAGCATCTTCCTCTGTAAGTAGCTTGTTGATGTAGACGTACGGCCTCAGTAATTTCACCTCCAAACACCAGAATTGATGGAAAACCAATTTTCAGAAAGATGTTCAGACCTAAAGGTTGAGAAGGATCTTCATGTGAGCTAGTCATTTGCATGTTAAACTTCAGTCCAGTATGACTGAGACTCTGGAAACTGAGTCTCACTTGTTTTAGTACACCACCCTCAGTGAAACAGTTTAGTACCTTAGGTGTTGAATAAAATTCATAATATCAAGCTATTACGTGGCCAGAGGTGACATATTTTTTAGAGAATGGGTCCATAGTACTGACTTGACTGTTAAGTACAGTTTTACTTGTTATCAGGAGCTTAATCATGCTGCACTACAGCTTTAGTAACAACTCAAAAGGAGAATGGAGACAACTAATTATTTTGCAGTGGGAAAAGGTGGGAGACAGGACATCTGCAGCTGGAAGCTGGAAAGTGATTTTTACAAAGTTTCAGTTTTAACTAGGCACATGTTAATAAAACAAATCTTTTCAGTAAGAGATCTAATGTATGCATCATTTAAGAGGAATATTAGAACCAGATTAGATTTGTGGTCTCCTGCAGCAGTTACCTTGTTAAGCATTTTTTCTGCAGGAGTCTGGGAAGGTGTTATATGAAATGAATTGGAAGTCTTTTCCAGGCCACTGGTGTATTTTTTGTTGTGCCTGGTTTTTATTCTTTAATGTATGATGGGATTTTGCAGATGTTCCCTTTGAAATATAGAAGCATTTTAATTTTTTAGCAGGAGAGGACCAGCTGTTGTACAGGAGACATACCAATCCCATTTACTTCCTGTCAGCTTTTTCAAAATGGGTACTTTTTGGTGTAAAAGGCCATCATTACCTGCTACCTGTTTTGGCTGTATTCAGAAATACTTTTCAAAATATTTTTCCCTTCAGCATTGGAAGTCCAGGATCTGTGTTTGTTGAAGGGACAGGAGTACAATGAAAGCATGAAGTCACCTTAATTTGTAGGAACAGTGAAATTATCTAACCTCAAGGATTAATTTTAATCAAATACTTCCTGCTTTTTCTTCACAGTGTTAAAATTAGATCCAGCACTTCAATGCAGCTTTTACAGTGACTCTTTAATTGGAATACAATGTCCTGTGTTTTTTTTCTTGTAATTTAGGCTGGTGATTAATCTCGCAAACACGTGGGGTGCTAAATTTGGGCAATCTAAAGCCTTTAATAAGTGGGGAGAGATGAGTGCCTTCAGAAGGCAATTCAGCTCTCCTGAGGTCTGGATCTGTGCAAAAGCACTATTCCTCTGTGCCAGGGAGGGCAGGGGCTGTGGCAGTGGTGCCCAGACCTGCCGTGCCATTGGAGGAGTCCATTCCTTCACATGCCACGTCTGGGATTTCTCTTCCTCAGTCTGCAAAGTGTGCTTAATTAACTTCCCATCTTTCATGGAAGTGATGTGAGTTTGAAGTAAAGTCCTTGTGAAGTAGTTGAGATCTTCAGTAAGGACCAGGACCAGCCTGTCAGCTGCCATCCCTTGGCATAGCTCCATTAAAGTCAGTACAGACCAGCTGAGGCTTCTGGACCCACAAATGTAATTATTGTTCAAATAATAGCATCAAACAAGTAATCATTATTTTTACTCTTATCTTTTAATTTCAAAATGAGAAAATTATTTCCTCTTCGTTCACTGAAAGTAATTTACATTATGCACAATAATGGTCTACATGAAAATATGATTATGGCACCATCTGGGCACTAGAAGCTTTACAGACACATGTGAGGAAAGGTCTCTGCCTTGAAGAGCTTACAGGCTGAATAGCAAGTGTAGCTGCTAGCACTTAACTAGAGTCACAAGTGGAACTCGTGCAGTATTTCCACCAGGGACCTGCTCAGCACAGGACTTCCACAAACTCTTCTTCAGTCATTTGCACTCACTGATCAGAATTTCTCTATGATTGGCACTCTACAGCCTAAGGGTAGGATGAGTCAAAGGATTGATCAGCATGAATGGATCAAGGAAGAACTCAGCAAGAGGCCAGTAGTATAAATTGGCTGCCCGTCTCTTTTCGGCCAAGTAAAGGATATTTCCAGGCTTTGCTTGGAAACACAGAATGGTTTTGATGCCTTGTGGACTTGTGCTTCCTATGGAGGCTTTACTTCAGATTACAGGACTGAATGCTTTACTGAGTTTGAATATGGGCTAGAAGTGAAGAAATCAGGCTTTATAATTGTGTAGATGTAATAATTCAGCAACTTGTAACATTACCTAAACTTATATATGGTGTAACCTTGCTGAGTACTGAAAGGAGCAGTGCAGGACACTTAAATCATGTGACTTCTTATTTTTAGAGATGATTAGAGAATTCTTCCAAGGGACGAACTATTTATAACACATCTATAATTTACTTCTTTTTTTCCTTTGGTCATGAAATTAAAACAATAAATGAATACCAGTTAATTAAAAAAGTTAGCTAAAAAAGATTTCACACTAGTGTGTGGTTGATTCTGAGGTCATAAATGCTTCCCACATATATTTTGTTTTCAAGCTACTGTTCTGTTGCTGTTCTATTATTAGAGAGTAAGTGGGATGCTTATTTAAAACAATTCTACAAAGCTGAATGACACTGCAGACTGCAGTTTAACTTGCACTTGGTTGAATGAGTCATGGGCACTCATTTTTACTTCGTGCTGCAGCCTTTTTTGCCCTTCAGATGTACTGTTTGGTTCAGTTATGTTGGTGGAATCTGAGTAGTTTTCTTAGAGTTGATGTTATTCACTGGCTTTTTGTAATGGTGAGTTTTGGATTTCCTGTTCTCTGAATTTTTTGAGAGATCTCTCATTTTGTTCTTAAAACTCAGCCTGTTCGTAGTTAGTTTTGTTCTCTCTCTGATTCAGGAGGACACATTATTCAGTTGAAACACCTTCATTGAAGGAAGGAGCAGTTGGAAGTCGTGACTGTATTGACTAAAGTCAAGTGAGTTCCCTGAAACTACATCCAGCCCATTGACCCTCGTTTGGGAGAGGAACAGACAAACCCGAACAATGACATTTCTGTGGGAAATTTTTGATTCTTTAGAATTGTACGACATGTCAGAGAGGCAAGTAAAGACCATGTGTCACATGTTCTGCCTGTAAGCTTAGCAGGGTGCCAACTGGCCACCCTTGATGAGGAGTCCCACAGTTGCCAAGGTCATTAGTTATTCAAACTGAGGAACTTTTTCCTCAGTGGGGCAGTGTACTTGGAGTTGAAGTAGCCATTTGTTAATTATGAAAATATAAACTGGACTTCTTTGTAGAAATGGAGCATTACCAGACATCCAAATTGGAGTCATCTTGAGCAAGCATGTAAATAAAAAATAATCTCTAACTCATATTACCCGACAGAAAAAAACTAGTCTTACGAAAAATAGCAATCTGTTGTCTGCAGAGTTCCACACTGGAGTATCTGGAGATGAATCTGGGCACCTAATTATATGGACTTAGGTGCTTACAGGCTTGCTTATGCACTTAAAACTTTCTATGGATGCCTAACACAGCAGTTAAAATATGTAAATATGAATTCAGGTGGCTACCTTAAAGCATCTAAGTTCAGTAACTTGGCCTACAGTGTGTAAACCCCAAGCAAATAGGCAGAAGAGGAGTAAATGTAGTAAACAAATCTATTCGTGTATATATACTAGGAGAGTAATAATACTTTGCACAGCTACTGTGCCTGAAATTGCTTACATTTTGGCATTCACTTGAATTTAGTCACTCCATTGCATAAATAGAAACTTGGAGGTGCTGCCTGCTAACAGTGAACATGGAGAGTACCTCAGCAATGAACTGGCTTTTTGGCAGTCTTACAACAAAAGATGCGCAAGACTTCGGTGCAATATTTTGATAAGTCATTGGTTTTTATTAAAATAATAATTATGGTGCTAATTATAACTGTAGTTGGCTCTGACTGAGCTGCTGAGTAGGGGACGGCAGGAGGAGGATTATGAAATATTCACATAAATCCATCTGAGTCCTGCTCTTTCAGCTCTGTGCACACAAATGAGGGTGTTTGTGTCTGTAGTTCTGGCATGCCATGTGCCAGCACATGGCAGTGTCCATGTGTGGGTCCCCATAGGAGAGAGCTGGAGATTCCCATGCATTCTGCCTGGATCGTCATCCCTGTGTTCGTGTTTCTAATAACAGAGACATGATCAAAATAGGGGATAGTGTTTTGCAGCAGTACAGTGATAAAGTGATGTAATAAGCTCATGTCTGCCTGGCTTTCTGCAGTCAGCTCTGTGGTGTTTGCTGTGTCTCTGCCTTCATAGCAAGATCATGTCATCTCATGCCCAAAGGCTCAGGTTAGGCACCTGTGATGCTGAAACCAAAGGAAATTTGGTAGGTTTTGCAGGTAGCACTCCAGCTGTGATGACACTGTCCTGAGCCTTTCTAATCTAATTCAGTATTAAACATTTACAATGGCCAGGCTGCCTCTGCATGACCTCCTGTGCTAAGTGACTGCAAGTGATTAATGACTATTTATTAGGAAAAGATGGTGTCAAACTTTGCTTACACTCCCTGTAAAGTGAAAATGATTTTCCCTCCTCAACTCCAAACCCCATTTATAAAATATGGCATTTTTTCTCTTTGATTTCTTTTGAAGTTGGTCTTTCTCACCCTTGGATATCTAAGAAAAGCACACTGCACTGGCCATTTCCTGCCCCGCCTTGTGTGAAGCTGCAGTGGGCATCTAGAACATGAGTTTTTGGGGCTTATTAACGTGAGGTTGATTAGGGCTTCAGTGAGATGCCTCATGAAACAGGGGGGAAGAGAGTACAGAATAAGTTTGTGTATGGGGAAGGACAGAAAGGTCAGCTGTAAAGCTCTGTGGGACCTCTAAGAGCACAAGGAGTTTAAAAGCCAGATAAATGTAAAAGCATTTATCATGCTTTTAGAGGAGAGGAATTTTCCAGAAGGAAATCTCATAACAAATGGTCATTTTAAAAGGTAATTGATGCAGAGAAAGAACCAGGTTTAGCTGGCATTTTGGATAGGTTCATGTAGCCTGGGATTTTAATTCTGCAGCTGCTGTGGGATCCATGGGTTTAAGCACGTATTCCACACAGAATTTGACTCAAAGGTATTTTATGTGAAAGTTAAGTTTTAGGGTTAGTTTACCTTTATACAACCGAATGTGCTTTGCTAGATTTCAGACAAGTTTGACACAGTTATTTAAAGTGGTTTGGGTTTTGTCCATATTAGTACCATCACCAGTCTGTCAGGCTGAACAATGATCTCATGCTTTCAGAATGTTATCAATAGGTTATTTTGTAGTCTGAGTCCTTCAGGAGATTTTCACTCTATAGTTGCATGGATATAAATTTACAATAATTCTCATATCAAGGGCCCATCAATGAATGTAATTGTCGGGGGGGGGGGGAAGGGTCTTGCAGGTCAAATGGTTCTTCAAGGTCTCTATTTTTGGACAATGTGGACAGCTCAACAACTGTTGGAGCATTTTGTTGCTTTTGAAGTGTCACTGCAATTTTGCAGTGGGTGTTCAACAGTCACTTACTGTGCTCTAGATGCTTTCTGTTTGTGGAGTGTGTGTCACTTGGAAGGGTAAGTGAAAGGAAGCCCTTGAATTTCATACTGACCTGGATGCAAACTCTGGGTTGTGTTTCCAGTTTAGTTACCAGACCTAGCCAGGCTTTGATTTAAATTTTGCCACATAAACAAACCACTTTAGTGCCTTGAAGCCTTTGGTAGCCAATGAGCAAGGTGCTATGTGTTTTGCTTGTTAGTAAATGTTTGTATTTTGTTCTAACATAGTCCTGTATATCAACTTCCTCCTCCTTCTTGAACAATTCACTCGTTTTTATGGAGCTTTTGTCAGTGGTTGCACAGGCTTGTTTGAGTTCTAGTTGGAAGCTGCTGGTGTTGGTTTGAGTAGCTTGACTGGGACAGTGTTGGCTGGGAGGTGGATTAGTGTGCTTCGGGTCTCTTGCACACTTGGGAAATAGTAACTCCATTATGGAATGCTGCTTCTCCTTTGAATAAATTGGTGTGGTTTTGTTTTCCTTGCTGTCATGGGTAAGTTGCTTTCTTCCTAACTTGTAGCTGTCCAGTTTGAAAGGCTGTTTCCTGTTTGCTTAAAATAGGCAAATGCTGCAGAACTGTTTGTTTTATGCTGCCTGCAGACAGCAAAGTGCATCCTCAGAGGTTTAAATCCGTTGCCACAGTTAGGATGGTAGTTTCGTAGCAACACAAAGGTGCCATAAGTGTTTGAATTATCTCTTCAGTAACAAGTTGGTGGTTTGGTGGTTTTTGTGTTTCTCCCCTTCCTGCTTACTAGGGTAGAATGCGCTCAGGACTTACTTTTGTGCTTTTTATACAAGCAGAGGCAGACATGCATACTCGTATTACACAGTGGCGAAATATTTGTAAGTCTCAGATCTGATTAATATAAACAAGAGTTGCCCAGGCTAGGGTTTTCCAGACTGTTGCTTAGAAATATTCTGCTTTGCATGCAGTTTAAACAAGTCTAGGATTTGGGAAGTCATCACCTCATTAAGTTCATGCTCTTTCAGTAGCAGATTCTTTTAGGAAATCTTCGTGTTTAGTGTTAGTTCAGAGTTTGATCATTATTCTGTGTAAGAATGATGCGTGAGAGATTTTTTTTCAGGACTGATTTTTGAGACAGCTTTGCCAACTAAATTTCACCATTTTCAGTGTGCTCAGGTGTTTGCTATAGGATGAAGATGTAGATGAGAAAGAGCAGAGTAACACAGTACACTGAGAATAACCTCTGATTCTTCAGATCCACCAAGTGTCTTCACTAGGAGCTGGAGTGCTGACTTGGAAGTAAAATAAGCCAAGAATAATCTTATGAATATGATTGTGAGGTAGGGCTTCTTTATATACAGTCTTTGTATTTTCCTTTAAGTTGTGAAAGTGAAAAGGATCTTACATGTTCTTCTATTGCCTTAAAGTGTTCCATGATACTAAAAAAGGAAAAAAATGAAGTATTTGATAGCAACACTTCTTTAAGTAGGTTTTATAAATATTGTTTCTGTAAAACCTAAAACTGATATAAATTGGATGCTATTATTCCTGTTAAGCAGTAACTTAGAATCAAAATAATACACAATTATTAGTTTTTTTTAACTTTTTTAACTTTTAATTTCTGTTCCGTGTTCTGAATGAAGATTACCTGTGATAGGGGAGATTGGGTCTGGACAGTTACAGCTTGAGTTCTTGCATGTTTCTGTTGGCAGGAATGGAATTATTTAACAATCTCTCTCCATTTTGAGTGTTTTTATTAGTGTCAAAACTTATAATTCAGTATTTTTTCTTGAAAAGGCCCTTCATGTTCTTCTGCCCTTGTTGGTCTCAGTAAAAACTGTGCGGTGTCAATAATTTCATCCCACGCAGGAGGACTGTAGTTGAGTTTTGCATTATGTACTATGTTGATGGCAGGTGTGTTGAATTTAATCTGTGTTGCATTATGCTTTACCTCTGGTTCTCTCAGACAGCTCTTAAGAGGGCACGTGCTTTAGTAAGTGTGTAACTGGTAGACTTTCTTGGGCCAGATTTGAAAGGAATGGGTGGGGTTGCTGAATGGTTTTAAAGTGCCTGCTTTGTATTTAAATGGATTACTTGTGTTAGAATTTAATTTAAGTGTATCAATCCCTGCGTAAGGAGATATCCAAGCTACTCATAAGTGATGGTCTGCCCAGGTTTCAGCCACTGTGAAGGTAAACTATGCAGCTTTATGTTGGAGGATTGTCTTGTATTCAGGTCAGCTTGTAGAGTGTGTCAGCTTTAATGGGTTTAGGTTGGTTTTAACAGTTGAACTCAGTGATCTTTTCCAACGAAATGATGCTATGAGTCCAACTTTGATGAAAAGGAAAACCTCAGGGTCTAGAAGAAAGATGCTGTGTCTAAGGCTGCATGGCAGCAACTGGATGTAGATTCAGCTCCCAGCTTTACAGAATGCTGCTTGTGTGGCCTTGTAACGGAGATGGAAAATACAGGGCTGGTTGTCTCTGGGTCCCATTAGTCAAACAGAAGCACTAAGTCACTGGGCATGGACCTGGTCTGTGTGCACCACTTCCTGGCAGACTACAAACACACGTATTGAAGCTGCACTGGGAGGCCAAACATCCTTGTCTGTTTATTGTTCGGGGGTTTTTTATGAGAGGGTGACTGTCCTGGGTAGAGCAGTCAACCAGTAGAGTTTGAAGGTTTAAAGGGCATTCAGAACCTGACAAGTGACTCACTGGGGAATACAGGACTGAAGATGTATTTGAAGAAAAGCGTAAGATGTTTTTTCACTACAGCATCTGTTGAGGAGATGATGCAAATGTACTTTGCTATGACAAATTCTTATTTCAATATCAGTGAAAAAGTGGATGTTGCAAACAGCTTCTGTGTGTTAGGTGTGTGCCTGGCATCACCCCGGGCAGGGTTCCCAGAAGCAGACAACTTCTTCTTGTTTCACTTTCAGAGTCTTGAATTTGTTTGAGCCAAAACTAAAACTGACAGTTGACAAAACGGTTGCCAGCCTTTAACCTCTTACCCAGGTGGGTTGTGCAGGCATCTTTCCCCCCACAAGGGAAGAGGCCTCCTCCTTCAACTGTCTGGTAGACCCTGATTTGGTGGCATGGATGGTCCAGTGATGGCAAACACTTGCTGGTTAGATTTGTTACCAGTGCTACGGGCTGGGGTTGTGCCTGGCTTGCTTTTCAGCAGCCGTTTTTGTTTTGGAGCAGTTCTTTGGAGTGAACCCATTTTATCTTCTTTCTGCTACATCTGTAATCAGGATGATTTTTCTGTGAGCTGCACACATCTGTGGCCTAAAACCTGTGCTCAGCCTGGGGGCAGTCAGTGAATGGTGATGTTTCCCACAGCCTGGCATCCACTTGCCAGTAGTGGAAGCAGCTTGTGCTGCTTGACTCCTGAGCATTTTATTTTCAAGTATTCAACACTGATATTTATGAAATATTTCAGTTTGCACATATCAACATAAATGAGTATCTTCTGAACATACTTAGTTGCAGGCCTGATATTTCTTGTAGGATTACCAATCTCCTGATGTACTCCTTCTGTGCGTGTGTATGTAGGGGGGAAAAAAAATAAACCCAAAAACCTTTGGCCATTCCAGCACTTAAGTCCTTGAGAAGAAGCTTTTCTATTATCCCTAATGCTCTAAAGCTTGCTGAATAAACAAAATGAACACAGATGTGGTGGTACAAGTCATAAGAATACACTACTCAAGGCATTGCTCAGCTGCAACTTAAACTTCTGTGTGTAGAAATCTGTTGACTAAACAATTCAGTCTTACTCAAGGAAACTTCCTGCAAAGTTGAACAGGCTTGCTGAGTAATGCTTTTTATGTTAGCAGTTTATTAACCTTTAATGAATTACTAAATGCATTCAGATCAGCCAAAAAGTGCTTTTCTTGCCACATGGAAACGATGTGGGGATGCTGCAATGTGCTGCTGGGGTTGAATCCCATTATTGGAGAAATGTCCATGTGAACAGGCATTTGCCTGCAGTTCTGGGGAGCAGTTATGTGGCTCAGAGTTGAGTAAAAACAGAACCAGAATCAGTACTGTACAGAAAGAAACACCTTAAAGGTGTTTTAATTCTGGCTACACTCTGCTTATGCCAATTTTAACAATTTTGTGAGAAAATTTCACACAATGAAAGACGAGTAACTATGACTTGGTTGCAATCTGTATTTAGTAACAGAGCAACTCTTTGCTATTGCACTGATCAGACTGCCTTCCTGCCTGGTCTTTTTGCAACTATTTTCCTTGTTCAGGCAGTTTTTTGAAGATTAAGATCTTTAGGTTTATAGAACAGAGTTTGACAAGTAGGTGAGAAGTAGAAGTCAGAAGCAATGTGGTGAAGTTGCACCACAGTAGTGGATGTGCCCTGGGAGCAGAGGATGCTTCCAGGATGCCCTGAGCTTTGACAGATTTCACAGCTTGTCTGCAGATGAAGAGATCATGGTTTGTAGAGTAGAGCAGGAGTATGCTGAAGCTTTAAGGCAAGCCTGAGGAATCTGACCACTTAGACTCTGCCTGTCAGTACAGGATCTGCTATTGTGTTTAAATAAAATAAAAAAGAAAGACTTGGTATAAGTATGTGAGGACTTACATTTTAATGATTTCTTCAGACTATGTTTCATGGATTTTTGGAAGTATCTGTTGCTACTGGAAAGAAGGTAACTTTAGTCACTCAAGCTCGTGTGAAGTTAGAAACAACCTGTGTAGGATGAAATTGTCTTAGAGCTGCTGATTTCTGTTATTATTCCATTAACTCCTGACTCTTCTTGGGAACTGTTCTTGCTCTTGTCTCCAAATCCTTTTTATTGGAAACTTACTCCTTTATTCCCATATCAGGCTGAGCTTGCTGTTGCTGCTGTTTCTGTTGGCCCAAGGCAGTGACACATGGAAACATTCAGTGTTCAGTTGCTGCACTGTGGTGTAGGCACTTCCCAGGGCCCACATATGTGACTGATTGTATGAGGATGTGCCCAGCACTGTGCTGGAGTTGTATCAGAAATGCTGGAGTCTTGAGCTCATCCCACACAACATGTCTTACTCACCTGCATCTCGTCATCATTGCTGCAGAGGCAATGTTTGGATTCTCTCTCAGTGCACTTGTTTTCATGTCCATGTCTGTGGTCCCTCTCAGCTAGTACCTTTCTTCTTTCTAAAGAACAAAGATCATTTAGTGTATCTGAGCATTTGAGTCACAGTTCTGTCCCCTTTCTGTGGAGTTTGACCAACTTTGATCAAGAGCAGAAACAAATGGTTGTAGAAGTTCACACTATGCACTTGCACACTGTGTAGAGTGTCTTTGTAGCTCGTATTTAGCATATTGCCTCTGGAAATGCGTTTCTGGTACGTAGCTGTTATTTGTGCAGTAAGGGAAATGCTTCATGTTTGATATGAACCCACAGCCCTTTTAGATATTGAATAATAAAAGCAAGGACTTATCAACAAGGGAAAGTGGTGGCAAAATAAGTGAAGGTGTGAATTAAAGCCTTGATAGTTCACGTGCTACTCAGTCCTCATGTGGGCACTTGTGGGGTGCTGTTCTGTGCATGTACTTGGTCTCCTCCTAAGGCTGAAGGAGTTTTACCATGGCTGAAAACCATCACAGAGGAAGCAAGCGAGGATTAGTTACTTGGGCGGGTGTCCTAAGTCCTGAATATATGACATTGTGCTGCTTGTGGCTGGGGGAGAATTAATTTTCTTCGTAGCAACTGGTGTGGGGCTATGTCTTGGATTTGTGCTGGAAACTGTTAAAAATATAGAGATATTTTCGTAGTGACTGAGCAGAGCTTGCACCTGTACAGCTATGCTGGTGAGGAGGCTGGGGATGCACAAGAAGTTGAGTGGGGGACACAGCTGGGACAGCTGACCCCAACTGACCCAAGGGATATTCCAACCATATGGTCTCATGCTCAGTGTATAAACCCTGGGGGATGAAGGAGGAAGGCAGAATGGAATGATGGCTGTGTTTTTAACTCTATTTTTAAGTCAAAAAGAAAGTGGCATGAACAAATACACGTTGAGTAAATGTTTTCCCCTATGCCCCGTTTATTAACAAAGTTGCCAGCCTTACTTATATATGTGTGTGTTTATATGTGCATCTCTATGGAGGAGGAGATTTCTTGCAGCGTGAAAGTCAGATCAAAGGGTTAATGCTCTCCCTGAAAGGCAGTAGGGTGTCAGCCCATCCCAGTTACTGTATAAAAAGATGGATGCAGGACTTTGATGCTGCCTACAGCAGCTTTAGACTCCCAGTGTACATTGTGTTTTGTTGCATAGAGGAAGACAAGGGCACTACATCTATGGAGAGTGAATCTTGAGGAAAAAGAACTTCAGCAGGTCATAAGGTGAAATTTGTATTCGTACACAGCTCAAGTGTTTGGAGAGTACAGGTTGTGCCGAGTAGTGCTGCTGTGGCAAGCCAGCTTTTTGATTCTTAACAAAATTGTTGCTATTAGTCTCCAGCAGCACATCCAAAAGCTCTTGTCACATTTGATTTCAGGTTAAAGCTGTGTAAAGCCTGGAGGGGGTTTTTTTAGAGGAACTTTGTATTTTTGTACTCCCTTGGTTGAGAAGTGGTTCTGCCTGCTACTTTTAGGGTTTTTTTCCTTGTAACTTTTCTTCTTGATAATTGTAACAAAAACATCCAACTAAGATTTGTTACAGTGTTTGCTATATGACAAAGTACATCCTTGGCACACGTTTTATGTATATAGCTGAAACAGAAAGCATGATAAATAAAAGATTTGGAAAGGAAAGTAGTCTGTCTTTATCTAAAACAAATGCTGATAATCTGGCGACCTTTTAACAGCATAAAAGTGTGACATTTTGTATTTATTTGCAGTCTCCTTGGTTATAGAGGTCATTGGTGGGATCCTACCCAACTCTTGCCAATTCCTGTATTTCCCCCCCCAGTGTTTATGTACGTGTCATCAGGAGTCTGGAGAGTAAACAGTTCAGTTTCTGCAAAGAAAAATGAACTCTTGTTAATCTGCTAGAAATTATCAGCAAAATAGGTGATAAAGAGGTGAAGAATTGTAAGTCTGCAGTACAGTAATGAACAATTCCACTCCAGAGCTGTTGACAGGACGCTGCTAGAGAAAGTTGTCTGAAAATGAGGAGCAGCATCCTGCCATGATTGGACATTGCCTGAAAGATTATAAAAAAATACTAAAGTATCCATTTTTATTGTTGCAAAACATATGTTGAGGGTTTTCTCTGAGGTTCAGAAACCTGAATTAAGTTTGCTAGTGCTTCTCTGCACCAGCAAGATGATACCTTTTTTAAAAATCTGTATTAAAAATCACTTTGTCAAATAAATAGCTGATCCTCCTTTCTCGAGTTGCTTTTTTCCCTCCACCTTTGAGATCTCAAGAAGCGTTTTCCATGTACATATGACTTGCTTCTCAGTATCAGACAGGGCATATAATCGTGAGAGGACTGAATATTCTCCTGGTAAGGAATGATTGGAGCATCTTATGGTTGAAGATACCTGATATTTGACAGAAATTTGTAAAAAACAAAAAGGAAATGACAAAGGGATGTGATGCCAGTTAAAACCATGCAGGACTTGATTCACAAAGTAACTCTTAGTTATTTTTATGCACCTGTATTTCCAGTGTCCTGCTGGCATCTTTCTAGCTTGAAAAAAATTGAAAGGACAGATATGACAGCAAAATGTAACATATAATGACCTTAGAGCCTTCTCTTGGAAAGTAAAATGTGTTTGCACTTAGAAAAGCATGTTCTTTTAGGCTTCAAATTAAGACCTGTAGTAAACTTAGAGAAATTAAAAATGACATAGCAAGCGAGGTCCTGACCTTGTTGGTTTGTCTTTGTCATCTGGCAGTTTTTCAGAAGCTATCAGTTTATTCATTATTTGTTCACTATTTAAATTAGTTCTTGCTGCCACATTTCAGTTGGTAATGCTGGCTTTAGAATTTTAAGGCATATTTAAAATGTATCTCAGGGTAAGAATATATAATGAATCAATCACTGTACATGATGAAGCAGCTAAGGTTGGATAAATTAATACTATGTGAAGAGTCTCTAGTTTTATAATTTCAAATTTGTTCATAGCCTGGATTATTTTTTGATTACTACAGCATTGATAATTTACTAAACCTTGAATTTCTGAGTTCTAGCAATAATTTCAAATTAATGATAGAAGTTGCAGTTCAGGCTCTCTAGTGAAGTTAACCAAGGTAAAGTTACTGCAGAGGTGTTGGACAAATTACATGTAGAGTGACCCTTGTGCTTTATTCCTGTAGAGAAGTGAACTTTACGCTTAAGCTGTGTGAGGCAGACTACAAAGCCCTGACTCCTGTTCTGCACAGTGCCAGAGTAGCTTCTCTTGTTGTCCTGTGTCTCCTCCTGAGTTCAGAGGATGTTACAGTTTATTCCTGGGAGTGGGAGAAAGGATCAGAGGATGCCGGGAGACCTCTTGACTCTGCAGGGGTAGTACTGGATACAAGGGGACAGGCCTCATAAGTTTTACTCTTGCTGACCTTTTTCTGTGGCCTTTGCTGGCTTCTGTGCCTCATTTTCTTTCTGGATTGAGTCTTTTGTCTCTATGGATCTTGTAAGTTTTCTTTGAAGCAGGAATGCTGTTTTACTATATGTTTAGCACAAAGAGGCCCCACTCACAGAGGGTTATTCAGGGGCTTTTGTGTCACATATGATGATCAGTCCGTGTTGTGAAAAAAGCAAAGCAAACAGACAGGAGAGTGTGCTTCTCATATGAAGGTAGGCTTGTGCATAAATGTCTGTTCAATTTCAGGAAACTGAAGTCTGTTATGAAAGAAATGTTTTCTCACACTTTCAGATTTTCATTTTTTCTCCTCTTCCTCTGTACATCTCAGTGGTCCAGGAAAATGCCTCTTCCGAAAAATCATTTTGCTGTTTCACTGTGCATAATTGGTCCTAAGCTAACATCAGAGGCAGACTGCTTGCATTCTATTCAAACCTTTTGGATTTGACTGCAAGACTCTTAGAACATTATTGTTTTCTCCTGAAATTGTGCTTTGTGGAGTTTACATTCCTCTACCAGTTTCTCTTCAGAGCTCCGTTTCTCTGTTTACATCCATCTTTGTAGAAATATTCTGCAATATACTATCTACTAGGGAGTTTCGATTCATTTAGCACCTCTTGTCTCCCAGCAGATTGATTTGCAGACACTGACTGGTACATGCTGCCGTTTGCTGCTTTGAGAGATGCAGTCATGTTAGAAACTGCAGCATTCTATTGCCTAACTGTGGTAGTTAAACCAATCCTTGAACTGCATTGAATAAGCCTCTAGCATATTACTCAGTGAGAAAATAGTTACTTCTTTGTAACATTTCCTGCTAAGATGTTCTTTCTTTAGTTTTCTGATTATTCATCAGCTTGTCAAACTTTCCCTTTGCCATTTATCCTTTTGTTTTAAATACCTTGTAAGTTTTGATGGAGTTGCCAAATTTGCCTAGTTTGGAAGAGAAGGAGTTTAAGAGCTCTGAAACAGTTGCTACAATACAACCCCTGAGAAATGCTGGGGTTTTGAATAGAAATTCAAATAAAAATTCGTTGGGAACATTAATTTTCTGTTAAATGCTCTTACATAAAATTCTCAGGGATCTCTTAAATGTTTAATTCCTACAAAAAAAGCCCCAAGCAGATGCTTTATCTGACTCATTCAAAGTTAAAAAAAAGAATTAGTACTTTCTTTGGAGTGAACCTGCAGGAGTTTGGAAAGTTGCTCTGTTAATGTGATTGATTTTTATGTCAAGGCTAAATTTTTCCTTCAACACCCAAGTTCAAAGGTTCACACGCCTGCATGGAATAACTAATAAGAGTGTGTGTGATTTCCAAGTACTCAAGAGGCAAAGGAGCAGAGTGTTTCTGTAAAAAACAAAACAACAACAAAAAAAACAAAAACAAAAAAACAACCAAACAAAAAAAACCCCCTGTTTTGTTTCTCTGGAAGCAAGAGGCCTGGTACGGACTCTGTCAGGGAAAAACTTCTGCTAGACTTTATCTCAAGATCATGTCAGATGGGTTTCTGTGAATGGAGCTGTGCAACTTTTCCTTCTCGGGGAACTCTAGACACTGTGACTTGACCTGCATTCAGACAGTTTTTTGCAGGAGACACTTCAATCATCTTGTAAAATCACAATATTAATATTGGTTCATTCGCTATGTCTCAAAAACACCCCAACACTGCTAAAATTGTATCATTGCAAAGCCCAGCAGTGCAGAAGGTGGAGAGCCCATCAGTATTCCACCTGCATGTGCCTCCCTTGGGCAGACCGTGCTAATGGGCTCTGAATGACCCCAAGTGCAGCCACTGTGGGATGGGGAGTTCTAGCATCGAGGGCCTTGCTCTGTGCTCCGGGGTCAGGAGCAGCAGCTCTGCAGGGACGGCTGCTGAGGCAGGATGGTGCTCTTGGAGCATGTGCTTATAGGGAAGGAGGGACATTAAACAGTGTCTGATGTTCACGGGTGTGAGCAGAGAGTGAAATTTTCAGAAAAATAAATAAATTTACTATATTCTGTCCAAATATTCTCGGTGTAACAAATGGAAAAATAATAACTGGCTTTTGATAAGAATGTAGTTAGCCTCAGTCTCTGTCTGTATCTTTGTATTTGTGGAGCATCTTAGAAGTTTTGCCAACCTCATCTGAGGTTAACTTCCTGCACACCTGCAGGTTTTATTTGTGCTCTCCTGCACAGATACTCTGGTCACTGCAAGCAGTTTCTGGGTGAGAGTAATTAGTTGTTATGGGCTGGCATTGCATGATGCTGATTTCTCAGTTGCAGCAGGCCTGTATGTAAGGTGATGGTCCAGAGCCCCAAATTAGGATTTAGTGTTCTTGCTCCTTACTGTGTTGGCTGGAAATACTTTCAACATTGCTTAACTGCTTAAAATATCTATTTCACACTGTATGGGTTAGTATAACAGCAGCTTTCCATGTTGCTGCTTAAGTAACAAAAAGATGTGGTTTAAATGTGAGTAAATGATAATGCAGGGGGTTTATTGGGTGTAGGGAGCTGCTCTGTACTGGGACTTACTTAGCTGTTTCACCTGCCTGTTGAGAAAAGGATTGTTTTCTCAATACAGTTTTTCACTGCAGATCTAATGGATGAGTGGCTGAAAGTCTTGTGCAAAGGGATTTTAAACGTTGTGTGGAGGATTCCCCGAGGAAGTTTATGACAAACAAAGCAGCAATATGGGTTATTGCAGGGTCACTACATGTTTGTGGATTTTTTTTTTTTTTTTTTTTTTTTGAAGGGAATTTAGACATGTACAATGCAGATTTTGAAATTCTAATCTTTTGGATAAAGTAGCAGAAGTATTTTTAATGGAACCTGTGTTAGGTACAGCCAGAACTGTGGGTTTCGTAGTGCTTGAAATGATTGATGGAAGGAGGCAAGCAGAAAAGCAAACAGCAGAGGATTATGTTTCAGGGCAGAGCTTAAGCTTTTGGGAAGAGAAAGATTTTATTTTTGCTGAAGTGCCCGTCATGGAGATGATTTTACTGTTGGGTACTTCACCATGCTCTGCCAGCCCCTGAAAAATAGGTAGATGCTTAAGAAGATGAGCTCACATCTGTGCTTCCTGTAAAAATCTTCCTCAGCTTCCCACTTTCGAACTTTCTATTTTATGCCATATCTCTACCCCTTCTTCCCTTTTCTTGGGTGTTATCACTGTTCCTCATCTTCTAACCGCTCTTGGTTTTAGGTTTTCTTTTTTCCCCTGTCAATCCCAGCAGCATGTGCTGTACCCTCTCTGCTGTAGCACTTCCTCTTTAGGGTTTCTGTGAGGAGCCCCAGCCTGGCTTTTGCTGTGTGCTCATGGCAACCTGTGCCACGGGTGAGGCAGTTCCTGTTTGCTCCCAGTGCTGCCCTGTGCCCACAGAATGGCTCAGCTGCGGAGCCACCAAGTGTTGGCTTGTGTTGTCTTCTGTTGGGGNGGGTGTTAAGGGATAACATGCCAGCAAGTTGCTGTCAAGGACCCCTGTAAAGTGACTCTCAAAAGTCCTTCAGAGGGGCAGAGTTTTCTATGGGGAAGTTTCCTAATGTTTGTTGGCAAATAGAGTGAATTCTTGACACCACTAATACTTGCATAAAGTAACTGCCTGTGTTTTGAGGGGTAGTAAAATCAACCTTAATCTATGTCTTGGCAAGCATCTTGTATAAGGAATTTAATACATAAACTAGACAGTCAGTGTAGAATATCTGACTTTTTATTGATTTATTAACAGGGAAGTTGACATTGGAAAATTCTGGTTTGCTGAGAGTAGCACATCTTCGTGTGTGAAAACTCAATGTAGGGTTTCAAAGAACTAGGGACCAGAAGAGGCACAGCTGCATTGCCACCCTCCTAGCATTGTTGTCATCTTCTGTTCTATCCCATCACTTACAATATAGTCTGAAAATACAGTACCTGGGAATGACTATACGTGTAAGATGTGTGCACTAAATGGAGTTGAATTTTTTTATGTCTTAAAGTGACAGCTTAGCAAACATTTGAGAAATTTTATCAAGACTTCTCATAGAATTAAATTTAAATTTTTCAACTTCTGTTTGATGTTAAGAATTATGGTAATTTCAAAGCATCAGATTCGTTTGTGCTGAAAGGTCCATCTTCTGTCCATGTCTACAAACAACAGTTGAGCAGGTATGTACTTAACTCTAACAGTAGTGTTTTATTATTCTACTGTGTGGAAAGGTGTAAGACAATGTCTCTGTTTTTACCAAATGGAAAGAATTTCGTTAGGAAATGTCTCCGCTCCAAATACGTCCAGGTTTTCTTTGCTGCAATCAATACTGTTATTCATGGATTTCTGCTCCCAGCTCTCTCCTGGCTATATTTAACATATGTCATTGTACAAGGCTACATCGTTTTAAGAAAGTTACTATTGTTGTACAGCCATGTGCTACAATGAGGCCAGGGCTGTGTACAGCCACAGTGCTGGTTAAATCTGTCTCCTACTTCTGTAAACATGAGCAGGGTTGCCGTGTTTGTTGGGTTTCGCTGATGGCTGATGTCTGTTTTACATTCCTGTAGTGGCTGGAGGCAGCTCAGCAGATCATCTGTGATGAAGCTTCAGCAGCCTCACAGCTTTGCATAAATAATTGCTCAGATAATCTGTGTAGTTTGTGTAGTGCCAAAAACAATTTGCTGTTGCTGATGATGGTGCTTATGGCATTATATATCTGCTTGTTGTGATGACGTGTCCTCTGTTGACAGAAGAGATTTATTTTATTTTTTCAGGAATTCTGAGTCTTCTGGAATGAAGTCACTGTTTAATTTTCAGTGACTATTTTCTTTTAAAGGTCTGTAGTTGTACAGACACAATTAGGAGCATCTCCACTGGTTTTGTTGACAGGGATGAATGAAAATCACAAGTGAGAAGCAAATAGTGTGTTTTATTTCATTGCTTGCTCTCACACATCTGTTGTCTCCAGTTGATTTTCTGTTGAAATGTGGTGCTGGGCAGTAAAGATGCGAGATTTAAAGCAAAGACTGCTCCCAAAATGAGCTTTGGAATTTTGGGGGTACATATGTGAAACCCACTTCTTATGGGTGCAACTAACTACAGTTCTCAAGAACTTCAGTGTAGACTGCAGATCTCTGGCACCATCCAGAGGGCATTTGCCACTTTTTAGTTGAGTCCCTATTGAATATTTGTTAACACCTGTAATTTTGAAGAGTCTTTGATGCTTAGGCATACAGATATCACAGAATCCCAGAATTACCACAAGATGTCATTAGTTTTGAGTGAAGTTGTCTCCCTTTGAAAACCTCGACTCTGTGTCCTTCAGTGCTGGCATTGGGATCACCAGTTGCTTCCCACTTAGATCATGTTGGGATGCCCTATTCTCACATACCTTATAGTAGCCTGCCAGCATTACCCACAAGATGTTTTATTGCTCCATTCTACAAACACAGTGTTTAAACAAAACAAAAAATCTGATGTATTGCTTGCTTACTTGGAAAATGCTGTCACACTTGGGGTCATTGCCTTATTTATGTAGTTGAGTTTTGGGTAGGTGTCATTATTGTAGTGCCCTGTGTAGCTGTGCCTCCTGTGCAAGGCAGGGCTGTGAACACTGGCCAGGGACCCTGAGATTGGCATGAGCAGAATCAAGCACCAGCAGAAGTTGTGTTTGTGGTTTTTTTTCTAAACAAGTCTTTGAGACTGACACAGTTACCTCTGGAGTGAGTATCAGTTACGGAGAGCTGGGGCTGGTAAGGTCTGACAGGCAGTGCTGGTATAGCTTGGTTCACTTCCAGAACACTTCTCTAACAGAGAGCAAGGCCTGGCTGAAAACCAGCTTTGATTGATACGATGAAATTTCTACCAAACTTTAGGTAGCAATTAAGTTAATTTTTTTCTTGCTAACTTTCATCCCCCTACAGTTTTGATATAATAAGCCAATGAGGAGTTATGATTATGTTGATTTCAAGTGTCAGCCCTTTAGGGTAAAGCCGTATTACATGGTTTTGAAAAAGAAGATAATGCAGAGATGATCACAGAAGTAATTTTTGTCATTTCAGTTGCTCTGTTGCAAACTACAGATTGCAACTTGACAAGAAAATGAGGTTGCAGCCTTTTTTGAAATGCTGTCACACCTGTTACTGTAGTGAGGCTTTGAACTTTGAAAGGAAGAGAGCCCTCAGGCCAAGGAGGTACATTTTGCTAACGTTGGGATCTAGCATAAATTTGAAATAGCTGTATTTTTTTTCCATCGAATTCTTTTAGAGTGGATTAGGTTACAGTAATCCACTTCATAATAATGCTGGAAATCTGTAAAATGATCTGGTAAAAAGATTTCTGTTTTTCTTTGACCTCAGTACAAGTGTAACGCCTTGTAAATGTGTATGAGGACATTGCCACATCTGATGAAGAAAGTGCTGCAGGAAGGTATGCCTGGGGCCTCGCAAATGATTGGTGGCAGATCTAAAATAAGAAATCAAGACCTCATCTCTTCACTGCCTTAATCTGCTCTCATTTGTTTGGATCTATGTTTTCTTCCATAGTATCCACAGATAATACTGCCTTTAGCCACTGCAGATAGTCTCAGCAGTTTTGAAAAATTCCCTTTTGTTTGTCAAGTGAATGAAAAATGTATTGGAGCTGCTGTGGCTGGCTTTTAAAATTATGATGGAAGGTTGTGTCCAAGAGTTGGAACACTGTCGGCAGCTGGTTTGGTGTGTGTGCATGCATCATTCATCTTTACCAAAACCCAGTTGTCTTCCCTTTCTGGGGTTTCTGTGCCTGATGTCCTGGCCTGGCTGGGATTGTGGGGTGGACAAGGCAGCCCCAGCCCATTTTGCTTGAGCTCTTCCACAGGAGGGTCTGCTGGATACAGCTGCAAAGAGGAGCAAACCTGCTTGACAGGAGCAACTCAATTGCTCATGATTTCAACTTGATCACCTAAATACTATTAACACTGCTATCTTAACCCTCTTCCCTTTTTTTTTTTTTTTAATGACGTCTGAAAGTGGAAGTATGACTTTCATGCTTGAATTGATATAGTTATTGCAATAAGGACTTCACTCAAATCACAACTGGCTGTGGTTTGCATAGTGAGCATAAATTAGGCTCTATGAGCAGTGCTGTGTTACCTCCCCAACATAAAAGCTATGTCAGGCAGAAATTCTTACTTACACCCTGCAAAAATCCCAAACAAGTCCTCTCTTGCTAAGCACTGTGTGTAGGTTGGCTTCAGTTATTAATAGGTTGCTTATTCTTGTTATTTACTGATAGGTGGGCAGGCAGTTGTTGTAATTTTGTAAGCTACACAGTTCAAATTGCTCTTGGCCACAGTTTTATTGGCAATGTATAGAGTATTTTAAGGAGCATCTATATGACCTTGAGTTGGCTTCATGGTTAAAGGGCCATGGTGTGCCAGTTCATCTGTGACAAGTGGTACCACTGGCTTCCAGCTGTTGGCTGTTTTTGTGAGGATATGAATAAGAACTTGGTATCCTGTGAGTGATCAATTTAGCTCTGTTATTTTTGTACTAAGCAGAGTACAGAGCTTTTGCATTACATATTAAAGTGTAGGAGGACTTTGCTTCTGTTTAGCTGGAGGTACTTTTTAACAGTTGTTACTTCCAGAATGGTCTGTGATGGCATGCCTCAGACTTCTGCTCATTCTGATAGTCACACCAGACAATAAAAAGAGACTTGTAATTTAAGTTGCTTGCCTGACGTCTGTCTGTTCTCTCCGTCACATCTGATTAAGTTTTTAAACACTAGACCAAGCAGGATGGGGTAACTCTTGGTCTGCTGACTGGACTGGACTTGTCTTTGGTCCCTTTGGGAGCAGAGCAGTGGAGCATTGCAGGGGGCCTCTCCTTCACCCCACTGCACACACCGTATGCCTCCTGCATTAGTGCACATTGCTTCTTCTCCTGCCCATCTCCCCGCATCACTCAGAAGCAGCTGAGTATGTTTGTAGTTACCTTCCACTGCTCTTTGCAACTTGGTTCTTGCTGCAGAAGTTGCCCAGAGCTTTGAGCTGCTGTGGGGTTGGTTATTTGGTTTGTATTTTTGCAAGACAGTCCAATTTCTGGGATCATAAGTAGCCATATGCTGGAAGTATGTTTTTACTTTGTGGCTGCATATAAGAATATAAAATGAAATGTCAGGATTCATGGCTGCAAGGAAGAGCAACTGTGAAAATGAGGGGGGAGGGAAGAAGCAAAAAAACTTTATTGCCTACTTGAACCTTTTTTTTACCTAGAAAAATCCTTTTGTCTCAGCAGTCTCAGAAGTGTTGTCCCCTGGTGAGCATGGTGTTACTGAGATGATGGAGCTTTGTTCAGTTTGCAGCATGAAGAGAGATTTATGGGTTGCTTTATCTAGAAATTTAATAGTACTGCCACTGAACTTTTTTTCTGCAAACATAGTATTTATTACAGGAGATCTTGAAATTTTCACTTAAATGTTTCAGTATATAAACTATGAATTTAGCTTAGCTTTTATGCAAGATAAATTGAGATATAACTATCCTATTTGCTTGCAGTTGAGAAGGTCAGTTACATAAATAATCAGCAGAATATAAAACGCCAGAGTCACAAAACATGTTTGTCAGATGTATTAGTGTATTTGCTATCAATCCATTAACTGGGTGAAATTGTAGCCGTGTCTGGTGTCATCTCAGAAATATTTAAATATACTGTAGTGCAAAATTGTAGGTCTGGTATAGTGTTGTATATGAATCTGTTTCATACTGTGAATTTCAATGTGTTTGGCTGTTCATGTCTGTGTATACATTACAAAGTACTTGGAAAATACTATTCAGCATCTTATGGTCACACTAAAACTGTTGGTTGCCTCCTAAAAGTTGAAGAGCAAATACTTCTGTTTCATGATGCACGGTGACAAATTTTGGCTAGGATTTTGCAAGAACTTTTTTTTTAGGCAAAATAGTGTGTAAACGTAGTGAGACAGTGTGACAGATGTGCTGGTGTTTCAGGTGTAGCTCTGCTGCAGCTGCATTTTGAAGGTTGATCTCCATGTAACTGCTAATTTCAGGAGTCTGTCCCAGCTTTCTTTGCCCCACAGGCGTTATTGTGTGGGATTCAGTCAAGTGATTTTTTTGTCCAAGAAAAAGAAAAGCAAAGCCCCGTAACATTCCTAACTGCTTTTAAAACCTCATAATCATTATTCGTTTAATTTGGCCAACACCCTCCTTAATAATCCCAAGTGCTAACATGTCACCCTGGTCTCTGGCAGGTGAGAGCAGTTTGACAGGGAGCCCGATCTGCTGCCGGGCCGTGCTCTGCCCGTTGGCAGAAACACTCAATGGGCTTCTTTCACCCAAGTGTAAAACTTGGCTGCAATGCACCTTTGGAAAGACACACGGCCTTGCTACTGCGCAAAGAAAATTGTTGCTCCTTGGGGACATAACCAAGTTCGAGCTCTGGTGCCAAGTGTTACAGGATGCCGCCACAGCGAGAGTTTGCGTTCGGAGGGATCTCTGCCTGGCCATTAACAAGGACTGATTGTGCAGGAGGAAAGCATTTGCCTTCAAGACCTGTTCAGAATTGCCACTAGAGTTTATTCATTGCCTGGTACTTTTTTTTTCTTAGACACCATCAGCTGGCATACTTGGCATTAAATCAGAAGGAATTAGTTTGTAGTAGATTGCTGTAAAGTGATATAATAATCTCCCTGTTCAGTAAAAGTCTGATTTATATGGCATTATTTTCATCCCAGGATGTACATGTCAAAGGGAAGAGCATTCTAATTGCTCTTATATCCCATGCAGTGAGAAAGTGGATTTTGGAGAAGTTAATGCAAAAAGTAAAGTTACTGGGTAGTTAAAGATATTTATAAAGTGTTAAAGCATTTTACAAAATATCTATTTTTTGGCTCCTGAATAGGTGATCAACTGATATTATTGCATGTAGAGCTCTCTCTTAAAATTTCTGATGAACAAATAAAGATGCAATTAGGCTCAAGTCTTTCTTAGAGCCCCAACAAAGTTATTGAAGGCACAAAGGATGTGCTCTGACGAATTGAGAGAGAGGTTTTCAAAGCTGCTCTGTTGCAGAATAGGAAGGGAAAGAATTCAGTCCACCTGAAGTTCTGTGAGAGCATTGGTTAGAAAAACGTTGCAGTGCGTCTCCAGGCGGAAAGGGTGTTGAATGCTCAGTTACTACAGATTAATGCTCTGAAATGGATTTGAAATTGAGATTTCCATGTCTCTGGGTATAGCTGAAGTGGAGGCTTGGAACCTCTAAATGATAATGAAGCATTTTGGGTGTGCCAGGGTAGTGCTGCAGCTCAACTGTTTGAATGTGTGTGTTACAGTCCTCAGGAAGAGCAATGCTTCCTGTCTTCTGCAGTGCCTTTCTCCCCCTGCTCTTGCTGAAGAGCATTTCAGTGAAGTACTTATCAATTACATGTTTCAAACCTTATTTTGTGGTATTTTTGTCTCTTCATCTGTGATCTCCTTATCTAGATCTTTCATTACTTCCAGAAAAGGGTGGCCAGGATTCCTAAGAGCCAGACCACCCTGGCCTCTGCTTCTGGCTTCTGTCCTCCTGAGTTCTGTCTGCAGGTTTTACCTCTTAATTACAGTTCTCTGAGTCATCTCACTTCAACATTGTAACTCCTCCTTTTTATGGTTTTATGTATTACTTTTCCTCAGCTAGCAATCAAAAAGTCAGAGGCTCATTTCCTTGCTTCCTTTTTCGGAAATGAGTTGTCTTTTTTAGCACAGCTGGAGGATAAGGCCTATCCATTACTATTTAAAGATCCTGCTCACCACATGTTATGGAAGGTCATGAAGTTTCTTAACCTTCAGTCCATTAAAACAGCTCTAAAGGGCTGTGCATTAATTAAATTTCTGCTTAGCTTAGTACAATGGTGCTTACTGAGAAAGCTCTGCCTTCAGAGAGCATGAGCTCCATTTCAGGTGCCTGGGACAGGTTTTCTCCTGGTCATTAATGAATGAATGAATGGAGAGGATGTGTTTGG
Source organism: Serilophus lunatus (assembly GCA_013399895.1). Classification (NCBI taxonomy): domain Eukaryota; kingdom Metazoa; phylum Chordata; class Aves; order Passeriformes; family Eurylaimidae; genus Serilophus; species Serilophus lunatus. The sequence continues at coordinate 237,568 of VXBA01000621.1, forward strand.
TCGCCTTCAAAGACATCTGTTCAAAAAAAAAAGCCAATGATTGTAAATAAAGGACAATCAGATTAGCAAACCTACCTCCCACACCCTCCCTAAGTCAGATCTGGTGACTTGCTTCCTTTTTTTTTTTTTTTTTTTTTTTTTTTTTACTTGGGCCAGTCAAAAGCTAGTAAGATATGATACATGATATGGCATGAGGAGTGTTACTTCATATTAAAGTAGATTTATGGTTGATATCTCATGAAATTTTCAGCTTATTTTCCATCAAAATAATAAGAATATATTAAATTGTTTTTGTTTAAAATTTATTAGTAGTCTTTTCAGAATAAAGCCATTGCCTTAAAAAGAACCAAATACTATTAATTACACTGACAGATTTTGCAGTGAAAACTTGTGCTTCAAGTTGTTCAGTAGCAAAAACTTCCTTATTGTTGTAAAAATATAATTACTCTAGAAGGGAGATAATGTTGTAAAACTACATTATTTTTCAAATACAGGAATCTTGTAATTTCTAGTTTGAGAGGTATGTGATATACATTGCCTTTACTTAAAGGAACTGTTGCTCATGGAAGCCACCAGCAGAATACGTGGAGGTGTGTTTCCTCCTAGATAAAATTGAATTTCCTATCTGCAGCCCAGCAGTCACCTGTCAGTTGTAGAATAGTTACGATGAGAAACACCTTCTTTTGATTTTTTTTTTTTGTCTGAAGCACTTGTATCTTGTATAATATTGCCATTAGCAATGTAATGTTCAGTAAATTGTCTGCCTCTGACAGAGCAGCAGTGTTTATTTATGCTTTAGATAAGTGATGGTATCTTCAAGAAAAGAGATGTTGTATGTGTAGCAATTTTTTATGGTTTTTATTTCTAAGCCTGGAAGATCAGTCTGTGCTCATCTCAGAAATGCTGAGTTTGTTCCAGCAAGTAGAAAACTTTTCTTTAGGCTGGTGTGAGAAACTGCCTGCAACTTCCCATTAGTTTACAGCTTCCATGTTGATTTACTTTAATGTATCATGTCAGAAACTGAAGTATGTACTCTTCAGTTTTAGTTAAAAATCAAACAAGCAAACAAACAAAACCCATCAGAGTACCCAAATCAACCAAACCAAACAAAAAAACCCCAAATAAACTCAAATCCCTTCAAAATTCTCCCTCTATCCAGGTGGCCAGGAAAATGTCAGGCTTGTGTTCAGACTCTTCCCAGTTGACTTCAGTTGTTTTTTAAAGGTAAGTCATTCTTCCCTGAACATTAAAAATACCCACATATTTCTCTGTGAGCATTCCACGAGAGTTATATAAATGTTTGGATACTGAAAATTTCTCATGAAAGTTGAGAATAAATTGTTCATCTTGTAACAGGACTCATCATAATCATAACCTACCTAGTTCTTTTAACCCTGACTTCTTGGTAGCTCCTAGCCTTTCAAAAACAAAAATCAAACTGTAGGAATAACTCCCGTGACACTGAGATTCAGCCCAGAAAAGGGAAAAGTGATAAACACACAGTGTGTAGCCCACTTGGAAGTTAGCAATTACTTGTTTCTTCTATGGAAGGTCTGTAGATATCTTCTGTGATGACTTCCTTATGTGATGATTTCCTGCTTCCAGGAAATAAAATACAAGAGTTTACTTTTTTTTTTTTTCTGTGTGTATTGTCAAGAGGGATGGTAGTGCAGGGTAGCACCGTCAGTTCTTTTCACCTGTATGTGTCAGAAAGAAGAGCATGCTTGTGTATCAGCCTCTCCTGTTAACAACAATGCTCTGTCTGGAGTTTGTGGAATATCAGTCCATGAAATTCTGTCCTCTGGGAGTTTGGGATGAACTGGCTTCATCCATATTCTGCCTTTAGTTCTAGTCTGAGTTTTTTTGTATGGCTAACATGAGGGCTCAAAATGTTGGGAAACACTCCTGAAATTTCTCTAGGTCATTCCTCCTGTATTGTCTTGTTTTTCATTTCCATTGTGCTATTTCACTGTCCCAGATTTTGGCGCTGATTGCTGGCAGAAAGTGCACAGGGCCTGTTTTTGTGGCCAAAGGCACACGGAGTGCCAGAGAAATGAGGGTCCTGGGCCTTAACGTTCAGTGATATCATCTCAGCGGATGTCTTGGCAACGAAGGAGTTCCTCTGTGAAACAATGATGTGCTGTCTGCATCCCCTCCATCTGCATGCTGTTATGAATGCTGTGTGTTTTCCTCCACAAACCAAAAGGAAGTTGTAGTTTCACAAGAACCTACTTGCCTTTCATTCCATAAGGGCGAAGATTTGTTTTGTTTTGTTTTCTTGACTGGGTCACCAATTATATCATAAAAAGGATATGGCTGGAGTGATTAAAATAAATTAGCCAAGATGTTTATCAAGCTACTAAAGCTACAAAATCATACCATTAGTGGTGAAGCAGTAACAGCAAGTTGATCTCTCATCTCAGTAATGTACAGATTTTTCAGAGAAGTAGAATAGAGTGGTAAATCCTTGAGTGTAGGGGTAACTCTCTTAACAAAAGTGACTGGTGTGTTTGTAAAGGTCTATATTTGCACAAGCGAATTTGCAAAGCTGAGAAATACTGTTGGTAGTAGAATACTGCTGCTCCCTTTCAGAGGTGATGATGGAAGCTCTTAGCCTGGGTGCTGGACAGTTGTAATTATATGTGCAAATGTGTGCTGTCCAGGCCTGGTAACTTACTGTTGAAATGCTCAGCTCAATACAGACTTAGAAAGGAGCTTCTTCCTATGAGATGTTCTGCTTACATTTTGTTTTATTATCCTACAAAGCTACAGCTCTTAAAAATGCAGTCAAGTCAATACGAGACAAAAGAGAAATAGACTGAATTTTAGGAGAAATTTTTAACTGCTTCTTGCTTCTTGCTCTGTCTCTTGTAATGTGTGCTGTGCAGGAGCTTTTCAACTTAAAGCAGGATGCTATGAGGTTTGATTTGTGTAGTTTCAGGCCAAAGGCTGAGCCTTTATGGTTAAATGTAATGTCTCTTTTTCTATCAGCCATGACTCTCTCTTACATGGAGATTATAGGCCTCTGTGTCAAAATATGTTGATATCCTCAGAGCCTGTCTTCTGCTCTCAGCATAACCCAAGAATATTGTAGCTCTGGTCTCCTTAAGCAACTGTTGTATTTATTTGGATGTGCTGTTATGGGTTTTACTGAGAGCCTGTATTAGCCTCTGAATTCTCTCTTCAGCTTCCACTAAATAAGATACTGTGGAGGAAAACATTTTAGCACTGGGTTCTAGATGAAACAATAAAGTACTTGTTTATATGGTTTTTCAGGCTGCATTCAGAGATGCTAAGAGTGTAGACAGATTTCAAATGATGATTTAATTGTTTACAAGTGAGTGTTTTCTGCAGCATACAAAAGAGATGAACTAATCCCCAAAGGCTTTTTGATATAACTTGAACAGATGATTTCCTGACATTGTTATATATCCTGGTTTAAGGGGATGAATAATTAGCTATTTAAGTTTAAAAAAAAATACCTTGAGAACTAGATGTCAACTGAAAAGCTGTCAGTAAATTTGAAACAGCTTTGCATGTCAAGTTGATTATAACAATGAATAAAGGAATTACAGGAAAGTGAACCGTGCAGTGTGCAGTTTTTAACTTCAGTCGCCCCACAGTTTCTCCTGTCTCATTCTCTGGATTCCTGGGGTGCTTGTGATACTATCAAGCTATGAAGTTCCCTTTCACAAAATCCTTTACTGTGGGCAACTCTTTCTTATTATTTACTGCTCGTCATCTATGTGCAGTGGCTTGAAACTTTACATTCAAGGATTTCCCCCCTCCAGACCTGAATGCCATCAATAACACCTTTTGTCTCACTTCCTGAAATATGGAAAGCCACTTAATGCACAGCTCCAGTTCCAGGCAACTGCCTGGGATCAGGCAGGCAGCTCAACTGAGGACAGCAGATTCTCCTCCCCTGTATGCCCAGCAATCTGCCATGTTTATCCTCCAGTAACAGATTATTTTGTTTTCCAGAGTGGATCAGATGTAACACACCAGTTGCTAGGTCTGAGCTGAACCGTTTGCAGACTCATTGGGATGGTACCAAGTGAATTGAAATAAAGAGTTGTGAGGCCTTTTTAACAAGAGTGTTAGGTTAGTTTTGGCTGTAGCTGTTCATACAAGGGGCACACAAGCTAATTAGATCTTAGAAATCTGTTTCATCTAAGAAAATAAAACATCATTTATGTTCTTTGAAAATAAAATCGTACATCTATCTGTATTGAAATTAGAAAACTAGATGGGCTAGAATCCTCTGACTCCTACACATGGGGAAGCAGCACTGACTGCAGTGGTGGAAATGGAGATGCTTTGAAGGAATTGCAAGACTTGTATTTATGTGCTTACCTGAGCAATTATCACCATGGTGTCTGAATGCCAGTGTAAAATGGAGCTGCTGTAGGGCCATCTGGATGACAGTTGCTGTTCACCAACACAGGATACCTGTCTGATATGTTGAAGTGGCAGATTTTGCATTTCTGTCATCATCATCATGACTGCCGTGAGCCCAAGCAATGCTGGACACCAGGAGAGAGAGAGAGGGAGCCTCTCCTGGCAGTCAGATGTGCTGTTTATGAAGAGATGACTTATTGAAAATAGATTGCAGATGGTCTGACAGCAGTGATGCACAGAAGAAGGGTTAGAGGGGAAGGAAAAGAAGGAAGACCTGGAAATTAAGAGTGGGTATGAGAGGTTCCTCACTGACTGCTTCCCCATTCCAGCAGTGAGCAACAGTGTCTGCTTTGCACGGGGTATTGCTGTAACACATTTGTCTGTGCCTGTTTTTTGCTATACCATTTAAATGTGTGATGTAGAGCAAGATTTACTTAAGAATGCTTTAAAATCATTGAGATTGGGAATCAGTAAACCACGTGTCCCATTTTAATACAACTATGTTGCTGTCAATTGGTCACATTGGAGATAAACTACAATTTTGGGCTGCAGTAACTTTCCTACTGATGCAGCATAAATACAGTAGCAGTGTACACCAGTGTAGTGACACAAACACAAGCTCCTACAGTGTATTACCAAGTACTTGGCTGTTTATGAGGGGCTTAATGGCATCACATGAATGGATTGGTAGCTAAATGAAGGATTGACGAAGCTAATCTCTGTGAGAATCCTCTTTAATGAGTTAATGAGGTGTTCTTATGGGCTCCCTGCTCACACAGATGCTAATGAGAGTTTTTCCAACTTACCAAATGATGAAACATGGATCTGCATCCAGGCCGATAATAAAAATGATGGATAGGTTCTGTTATTTGGGAAAAATATGTTTTAGTTCTGGCATGAAAACTGCAGAAAGGAGCCAAAACTGCTGTTCTACCTGCATATTCTTTATCTTTTATTGTAGTTTAATGATTAGACTCCATGTCTGGTGCTAAACCCTCAGTACTTCCAAAGCTGTACTCAAAAAGTGAATTTTCTATTTAATCCTTTAAAGATAAGCATCACCAAATACCGTGTTCAAAAGATTAATTCAAAATTTCTCAAACAGTTGTTTGGTTGGGGTTTTTTGGTGGTGATTTTTTTGTTTGTTTTGTAGTGTTGTTTTTTATTTGAATGTTTTGTTGGATTTTTTGCTTTTCTTGTCTCATCCTCTCTCTTAAAGATTGGAATGTAGTAAGTTTATGCAGAGGAAGTGTCTGGTCCTAAATTGATTTATCAGGGATTTTAATCCATAAAGCCACAATTTTTGAAGCTATACCAGGGAAATGGGGAAAACATCTTGATGGAATTTATGGTATTGTTATTTGTAGCAGTGAGATTTCTGGTTTGTTTTTTTTGTTTTCTTTTCCTGACTGTGTTCAAATGAGAGGTCTCAGCCTTCCTCCTGTTAGTGGACTCCTGCATACCTGACATCTACCAAGAGCTGCATTGCTGCCACACGTCTGCTTTGACTCCTGGGGTATTTTCAGGGTGGCCAGTGGCAGGGACGAGATGTGGTGCAGTGTGTGGGGCTGGGGGATGGATGACAGGCAGCTGTGGCTGGAGTGTTTCTGACCTGCCTGCCAAGGATCTGGGGACAGTATCCTGATGCTGGACGTGTCCTCTTCACCTTACAGCAGGCCTGCACCCGTCAGACCCAATCTAGCTTTAATGCAATCATCAGATTTCATTGGTGTGCTCTTTAATCCTTGTTCCAGGTCATTAATGAATTTGTTCAATATAACCTCCTCTCAGCTCAATACACCGCTGTTTATCATTATCATTTGTTTACTATCCTGCAGCCAGTTCTCAGTTCCAGTGCTGTGCTTGCCCCTTCCTCAGTCTTTTTGAATTAATTTTTCAATTAGGATTTTGTGAGACACAGATGCTGTCCTAAAATCCAGAAAATATGACCTCCACTGTGTTCCTTTAATCCTCTCTCTAACTCTATCAAAGAACAAATAAAGTAATTAAATCTGTCTGGCAGGCTTTATTCTGTATAAGGCTATAGAGGCTGCTTCTCATTCTATTACTCAAGATTTTTAGCTGGATTTTCTTAACAAAGCTGACTTACCCTTGTCTTTTTTTTTTCTTTTCTTTTCCCTTTCCCTCCTAAAAGACCCAGGGCTGCGTTCCCAGCCTCTCAGTGTCCTTAGTTTATTCTTTTGAAAGATCCTGCTCTTGGGAACAGCAGGATGGAAAGGCTCAGGGCATGACCCCGACACTCTGTCCCTGCCAGGCCGTGCCCCTCTCCGGAACAGCCCAGGGTGGCTGCACAAGGGTTCAGAGTGGTGAAGAGCTGAAGCTGCTGCTCACAGCATGGGATGACTCCACAGCCTGCCTGTCACTGAACAGCCATGCTTGGCTCTGCTTTGGGAGCAGGGATTGCGTGGGTGTCTTCTGTGTGCAGCACAAAATCTGGTGAAAATGTGCTTGGTTTTTGTTGTTCTTGTTCCTGGGGTTATACTGACACCACTTAAGCTGGCCCACCACCATATCTCTCTCTTTTCCGAGTGCTTTGATACAGATTTCCAGCTCAATTACCTGTGGTAGCTACAAGTGAAACTTGGCAACCCTTCTGCCAACAGACTGACCTGTGTTCACACCTTAGCAGTGCCTGACTCAGCTTTGAAGCTGGCTGTGCCTGAAGTCTGTTCTCTTGAGTTGTTCCTTTAACTTTTGAACGTGTTCCTTACTCTGCAGGCTTTAATTTTCTTGTTGTAACTTACTTGTCTGGAAACTTTAAATGAGCATGATCTTTGAATTCAGTCACAGCCTTCCTGCTGACTTTTTTAAGCTGTGTTGTTCTCATAACATGATGACTGGAACAGTTGTCAGCCAAGACATTTTTTTCCTTTAAATGCAGTTCTTGTACACTGAACTGAATTAGTGTCTCCTTCCATGAGCTTTTTTATATAGCTTTTTAAACACTTGGTTACTCTGTAAATATAGACTCCTCTAGCTCTATTAAAATGTTGCATAAGGACATGTATCATTTTTCTTTTGCCTTTGCATCCCTGGAACTACAAATAACCCACATCTGTGAGAGTAATTATATTCAAAATCATACCCAGGCTGTACCGCCTGGGGTGCCCTCTCAGACACTTCCATAGCAGCATCTGCTGGGGAAGTGGAAATGAAACTGCAGTTCACAGCAGCAAGGAGGTTGTGAGGCTTTCAGAGACAAGGTGAGGCATGAGGAGAAAAGATCTTTTTCAATATCATCTGGTACACTTTGCCATCTCTTTAACAGCCCAATTATATTCTTCCATTAGGTTATTATTCCTTGTCTTTTTATACATTTGCATTTCATGCTGGAATTCATTTGCTGCCTGAAACAAGCTGTGCAGTTTGTTAGGACAGCTGAACAATGCAGCAAAGCCATCGCTCCTGCCAGCTCTTAATAAATTATTAAGGAAAGCAGGACAATTGACCCTTGTTCTGAGTCAGCCAGATCATCATTCTTAAGCACAGATTCGAAAAGTGGTGTCAGAGCAGCTGCACTGTAGTAAGGTGTCAAGCCTGAAAGATAAGTCTGCCTGGAGTTAATAAGTTAAAACATTCACTGTCTTTCACTCTTACCTGTGAGACAGCATGTCTAGCCTGGGGAGCTAACTTATTCAAAATGTCAAAGCATTACTTGGACAGCAGCATCTCTGTGGCCAGACATATTTTACAGACATCTGGGAAAGCTCCCTGCTGCTTTCTGCATCTGCTGTCCTTGGCCCTGGCTGAATTCAGGGGTCTCTGCAGAGCTGGTATTCAGGTGGAAAAACCAACCAAAGATAGGGATAGTTGCAGCTTCATTTGTAACTGAAATGGTATTTAATAGTAGTGTGGCTTAAATGGTAAGATGGTATGGATTTATTTTGGGTAGTGGTTTTTAGGGAGGTATTTGGAAATTCTGGGCTATTTCTGGGCACTGACTGTTATTGCAAGCTAAGGAATAGCAGGTCTTGCTGTAGTTCAGGTTCTGTAAATGACTACAGTCTTCTGTAAAGCCCCTGCAGACAAGAAAACAGTTTTATGTTTGTGGAAAAGCAAGGACCCAGCAGTTTTTAGATTTAACTGGGCTGCTCTTCAACTGCTGGATAAGCACGTGATTGTTCATTTCAGAGAAGACACACATGCCAAACTCAAGTCCTGGGCAGACTCTCAGCTTTTTGGGTTTGAAGGAGCTACACTGATTTATTTTGCTAGCCAAAGATTAGTTTTTACCAAAGCCATCAGCTACTAAAGAGGCTGCAATTCTTTCTGGTGGTGAAATCTTCAGAGCTGGTGTGCGGGAGACGTTGGTCATATGAACTTTTTGACCTGACCTTTACGTTCTACCAGTTGATATGTACCTCAGCACAGAGGGGTAATCTTCACCAAACCGTATGGAGGTAGTCCATGACTAAATAGCTGTGCACAGATGTTTCAAGTCTTAATTACTTGTTTCAAGTTAACATGAAAGTGCCATCTTTTCCTACAGCCTGCACTGTGGTGGAGTAGAAATGACCTGGCATTTCTAAGCTGTTATCATGGAATTAATTTCCAGATGTTTTCTAACACCTTTTCTTTCACGTGGAAGAACTTTCCCAGTATGGCAAGAGGGGTAAGCCTTTGCCACACTCAAGGATGTGCTGCTGAAGTTACTCACTGGAACATGGCCACTCCCACAACTGTGGGCTGCGTTGGATAGCCATGAAGTATTCAGGAGGGATAGTCAAAGGAGAAGCAGGGGTGGGATAGCCCTGTGAGTTAGAGAGTATATTGATTGTATAGAGCCTGTATTATGTACTTAAGAGTCTTGACCAAGATAGAATTTTGTGATCAACCTCATAAAACTACTGTGTCTTAAATATTTGTGATTGTCCTGGTTCAAGATGCCCTTGATTTTAGCTTCTCGGCAAACTAGATGGGGAAATGATCTTGTATAAATGTAGTTTTTCCCAATGGTTTGTTTTTAGTTAGGATCAGTTCTGCAATTTGGCCACACAAACGCTTCATTTGTCAAAATTAAGGGCTAGCAGAGGCCACGTGAGTTCACGTTGCTACTGAAGAACAGGTTTTTTAAGCTGTGTACCAGTGAGGCTATTAGAAGTGAGTGCACTAATTGCAGCTCAGTGGTTTGGAGCAGTCTCTGCACTTTCTGGCGTTCTGAGAACTTGCAGGAGCTGCAGGACCACCCGGCACGTTTGGCTGGGGCTGCTCCACCTCCATCATAACCACATCCTGTCACTGGCACTAGTTTGGAGAGGAGCCCCTGGAAGGTGTCTGCATCCTGACTCCACTGTGAGTTCTCCTGTCTTCTGGGACTTCAGTGTCTGTCAGTGCCATGTAGGCAGAGAGGAGGGATGACACCTGAGCTTGAGTCTGTACCAGACATGGTGGGTGATGGCTGTCAGGCAGCTGCATCTCAGCTGCTGTCCTGCCCCAACACTGCGTGACCAGCAGTGGGACTGTGCTGTCAGTGGTTTACTGGGTGACAAAAGTCCTTGCTGATGGAGCAAGGGAGCCAGCAAACAGAGCAAAGCCTGGCCCTGCTGCTTGTCCCAGCCAGTTGCTTCATGTCAGCTACATTCTGTGGTGTTGCTGCTCCTCGGAAGCTTTTGTCGTTGCGTGCATGTTCCATCTGCCCTCTGCTCCCTTCTGTCTCTTCAATGGACATGATCAGTGTCTGTGGCTCTACACATTGTATAAAAATTCAGGTATGTGGATTGCAGAGCAGACAGGTTGGCTGCTCCTTTTCTGGACTGTTAGTTTGTGCAGGGTGAAGCTGTACATTCTTTGGGCTTGGCCTCTGCCACTGCTTGCCTAGAGCTGGCTGCACTGGCTGGAATCCTGTCTTCACTAAATGTTTGTTTCCAGACCATTGCAGCTATACTAAGTGGTGGAAAAATTGATATATTGATAGCACAGTAATTTCTTCCTGAGAACCATTATTCATTTGAACAANTAATTTCCAGTCTTGGCATTTCGAGATCAGTCTTTCGTTCAATAATTGTTCTTAACACACAGTAGGAAACATTTTCTGTAATACTTTTCCTTTCTCCTAGCTGCCTTATGGAGGAAGAATAAAGTTAAATAATAGCTTTTACCCCTGTGTACTAGACCCTCCTGGGTGTGTGTTAAGATGTCCAGCAGAAATAATAAAATCACGATTTATGTGTCCTGACATGACAAGCTGATATTTCTGTGGAATTGGTGTATTTGCTTGAGAGGATCCTTTCCAGGGCAGGTACAGTGAAGCTTTTGGGTACAGTAGTACTAGCAAGTCCTTTCAATCTTTTCATGCAAACACTCTCATGGAACCATTGAAGTTATCTGAAGGCACCTCCCCAAAAAAATCAGACTAGTGTCCCACAGACCACCCTGGAAATGCTCACCCTTCACAGACAGTGGTGCGGCTTCTGGTGGTGGGCAGTGTGACAAAAATCAGATCTGAAGGAGCATTTTCTGGGTGACTTCAGAATTTCCTGTCCCCTGTCCAGTCTCACAGTACTGGCGCTGCTGGGTTGTCACCCTTCCCACATAAGTCAGCCGGTGAGACGTGGCTGGTGGTGTAGAGGTGACTGTTAATGTGACATATGTCTAAGGATTGCCATTAAGATTATGGAACACTTCCTGTAATAAGATGCTTAGTTTCGTTTCAGGGACATGTCTGCATGGAAACTGTGCATGGGTGCCCCGGGTGCTGACAGCATTTGTGCCACCACCGTCCTTGTGATGCGTGGGAGGCTTCCTGACTTGTTCCCCCTCACTAGTGGAGAAGTGGCATAACAATGGCAATGGCACTCCAGGCAGTCCCTTCCAACCCTATTGTTTTGTTTTGCTTTTTTGTTTCTGTGAATATACAAAAGTTTAGAGACAAATTTGAGTGAAGGATAAAAACCACAGGCTGGCAAGCTGACAACCCCTGGGTCATAAAATGAGTCAGCAGAAGCGATGAAGCCACAGTGCTCTGTGATAGCTGTAACCCTCAACTGCAAATTGTGAAAACAGCCCTGCCCACACAGGAGCTGCTCTTATGTGGTCCTGCCTTGTAAGCAACAGAGCAACTGGAGAGGATGTGTGAAATGTCACTTTTAGGTGAATGTTTTGTGTTTTTGTCTGAAAGTGTGGCTTTGCGGGAAGAAGAACTTGGTAGTGATGCTGGCAGTTGTTACTGCTACTTGCCTTCTTACCCTGTGTCTAACTGCTGGTTCTTCCTTTGTATCCTCCCCCTCCTGGCTTTGCTGGACACCTCTGCTACACCAGCATAGCTCTCTTTTCCTTGTGTCATGAGCTGAGTGAAAGAACTGATTCAAAAGAAATAAATAAAACTGGTTTGGTTCCCCTGTGCATCTTAGGCTCCAATTTGGCTTAGTTTGTCTGGCTTTTAAATAGTCTGAAAGCTTATCTTTTACAGGAATCCCTTAATCTTTCCAGGATGTTTTATACATATAGTAGCTACTTCCTCTTATAGAAGTACTGTCACTTGGAAGTGAACAGTACATGCTGAAAAAACTTTTGTCTACAATCAAAATGTGGAAAAGCTGCTGCAGTGTGATGCTGCGGTTCTGGGGTGAGGGCACCTGTGGCTGGTACTGCTGGGGGGGCCACTGCCCTGTGCCAAGCCATACACAGATCAGTCCTGCCTCCAGGCATGGAGAGCAGTGACTGGAAACTGAAAATAGCTCATCAAGTATAAAAAAGCTTTTCAAGTTCCTGCCACACCCATCAAATCTTAACAGAGCTGCACAGGAACTAAAAGGATGCAGTCCAGAAGTGATGGAAGGGGCAGAGAGCAGAGGGTTTGTATGCAGAATGGCTCCTGTGCAGCCAACAGCGCTCTGCTGAGTCTAAGCACTGGGCTTTCCTGCATTCAGGCTGAGATCATGCGTGATTAGACTGAGGCATAGATTGAGTTACCATATTCAAACCTGATGTCTCTTGAAACTGTGCTAGAAAACCGTTTTTTGTGGCATGAGGGAGAAACATGTCTTGTGCTCAAGGTCCTTTGGAGGTTTCTCTCATATTTCTCATATGACTTTGGAATAGTTTGTTTATTCATCTGTACCTCAGCTTCTCTAAGTCTTCCTATCCTTTAGTTTTGTTTTGGAAAGGTTGCAATGTCTGTGGAAACATCTGTCTTTTTCCTGTATAGGAGTGAGACATTAACACTTTATGAAAAACACAGTAATCAAAGCCCAGGGTAGAGCTGCTCTTCTTAGTGTCACCTTTCAATAGTACACAGAGTCTTACTGTGATCAATCTTTAAAGAAAATTAATGTGTCGTGCTGTTAATACCAAACTGTCATACTGTTTACACTCCAATTCCACTACAGATTTCATCTGATCACAAGCACTAGAGATTAATGATTCATAGCACTTGAAAAATGGCAGTCTGAAATTTCAGATGGGATGGTTGCTGACATCCCCAGGGTTTAGTTATCACAGCTCCTGTGGTACTGTGGCAGGCTGCTGAAACCTGGAGAACTTAAGTGGAACATATACAGACCAAGCAAAACTTGGCTCAGAATGGTCCCAGCCGTTCTGCTCTTTGTTCCTGAGTGTTTCTGTGTGTAGACATGGACAAGTGACAACTTTGCCCTCTGACTCAGACCTTTCATTAGCAGTTAATCATCAATGAGAGCAGGCAGGATGGAGAAAACATAGAGGTAGTACATTTAAAAAAAAGTATGTACCCTCATCCTTCACACATGGGCTAGTCCACTGTCATCCATAATTGTGCATCAGAGCTGGAGAACACTGGGATTTACCCAAATGGGACATTTATTTGGTACTGATGATAGGTATATGATTTTGAGATCATGCTGCTTCCTGCAGTAAGAGGGAGTCTTTTTTTTAAGTTGCTGACACTTTTTGGAGTTGAAAACTGAATTTGACTATGTTTATATCCTCCATCATTCACCATCCTCAACTTTCTTATTGCCTTGCTTAAGGAGGAGAATTGTGATGAATTCTCTGCAGTTGTGTTTTGGAGACTCTCAGTTTGGCTCTGAGAGCTGTCATGAGTGCAGTACCTGTAAATTCATGAGTGAAGCAGAAAAGTATACTGGGCAATCGGGCACCAAGTGAAAGAAGTAGCCTCAGTGTGAGGCAGAGGTGGCATCCAAATATAATCCAGCAAAGTTTCTTCATCTTTGTTTCACAGTGTTTGAAGGCTGAGGCAGGGATGTTGTACCATGTGAGCTGCAGTTGAGAGAAATAGAAAAAAATCCAGACCTACATTTGTACAAAGAAGGGTGAGGTTTACCTGGTTGGTTCATACTTTCACCCATAAAGGCCCAAGCTTCTTTTTTTCTCCAGATAATTTGGAAGCAAATGCTAAATCTGAATAATGTTTATTCTAATGAAGGGGCAAAACTGCCCCTTGCAATATTGGAGAACATGTTCCCTGCACAACAGTGACAACACAAGTTGATACAACCAACCATAGCCAAAATGAGGGGGGAAATAAACAGGGAAAACTGTAGTATTGCAGTCTAAGTTTAATAGGTCCAAGCTGATGCATCACATTCCACATGATGAAATAATGCCATTCAAAACCTTGTTTGTATTTATAACTTTCTTTAGTCCATGAAGCTTTTGAAATTCATAATTACCATAAGAAATCTGCTCTGTTCAGCAACTATTGAACTTAGTTTGTCTGGCTTTTAAATAGTCTGAAAGCTTATCTTTTACAGGAATCCCTTAATCTTTCCAGGATGTTTTATACATACAGTAGCTACTTCCTCTTATAGAAATATGGTCATTTGGAAGCGAACAGTACTTGTTGAAAAAGCTTTTGTCTGCAATCAAAATTGGCATCAACTGAGAAAATCCAGATGATCTCCCAAAGGGGAGCCTGTGCAGCTGGGCTGTTCTTTGTAACAGTAGTACTTTGCTTTTTTTACTTAAACATGTTTTGTATTCTATCTGACACACGCACCTGGCAGTACTGTGATCTTCCTACTATGTTATAAATGTGAGTGGGACAATATAAGACAATGTTGTGACCAAACTAGCTTTGCTTAGAGTCCAGTTGCAAAACAGATGAGTTTATCCCCACTAAGTCTATAAAAGAAGAACTGTGTGTGCTGCTATCATTTGTTTTAGAGTAAGGCCATCCAAGGACAAGAGTCCTCTCACCTCATCTCCCACTTTCAGATGATGTTTTTGCCCCCCAAGCTTAGCTGATGACATGATACTTGGATTTCACTGAGGTTTCTCAGTTTCCTTCAGTCTTGACACTGTTTGGCCAGTTGTCAGATAATATCTACTACATCTGTGTCTTCATGGCACTCTGGTGTTAAATGTAATCTTTCATCAACCTTTTCTAAGTTAGCAGTGTGACAGAGGTAATCATGGACTTTTTTACCTGGACAAAGTGTGGTCCCTGGTTCATAACTTGCTAAGTGGAGGGAAGGTGTATGGAAGGTTTCAAGGCCAATTTCCTCCTTAACTTTTTTGCTTGGGTTGATAGCTTGTTTCCTCATTAGTATATTTATGGTGATTATTAAAACAAAAGCTGCTTTATAGGCATTTAATTAAAAGTAAAAGTAATATATGGTTTCCCCGAGGAAAGCCAGATTATTTTTTTTTACATGCTGTTCCGTGATTTAGCCAAAGTGAGAATCACACTGACTCAAAACTCAGAATTAGTCTCAGGAGACAATCTGATAGACAAGAATTTACTAAACTGAAAGTTTAGGCAGATATGATGGATTTAAGAGAAAGCACCATTGACCTGATTGCACTCTATTAGACTTTCCAATTAAACAGGATGTAGCAAGCAAGACCTTGCAGAGGTCCTTGCAGAGGTCCTGGACCAGCAGGACTAAGATTTTAAATGTCCCTTATGCTTTAAAAGATGTTCCTTTAAAGATTTTGTTTGAGTACAAATCCTGGAACACTAATGATGTAGTCTCCTATAGGGATGTTATCTCATTCTAACCTTTTAATTAACAGGCTAAATAGATGAATTTTGTGCTTTGTGTTTGGAAGTTCTTTAATGAGGTTTGAATCCTCTGGCCAAGCTAAGTTAAGAGTTCAGATTTTGACACCAAGGAAAATGCCGGACTACAGAAAATGCAGTGTACCTGCATTGTAATGTGCAGAGCTGGAGAGAGACATTCATCAAGATAAAATTTTAATGGAAACAAAATAACCACAGCCAACTGCAGCTGTTGGGAGGAAAAATTTTTCCAGGGATGTGGGCAACCCTTTCATCATCAAGTCCTGATCAACTTTCTGAAAAGGTTCTAATGCCTTGAAAACTATAGGAGCACCAGTTAGATATTAATCTAATCTAAAACCAGTCAATTGTAATTTAAGAAAGAAATGTAAAAGGGTCAAATCAAGGATGGAAAGGCCTGTATGTGGCCTTGAGTTGTTCTCTAACCAATACATTTCTGATATACTCCCATTACTGGAACTTTTTTTGCTCATCCAAGTATTGTAGAGATTCTCTAATTTCTGTGCCATTTCCAGATGTCATGGAAAGTGGTAACTCTTAAAAGAAAATTTAAAAAAATCTTCTTCTTCTTGTTCAGGCAGGTGTGTTTATTCCTAATACCACTACTTTGGACCAATAACAGCTCAGAACACCTTCTTTTCCACTATTTCAGAGTAATGGCTGTTTCTGTCTGCTCTCTTTGTAGATTGAACCTCCTAGTCCCTACACGAGCTTGGAGACTCAGGTTAGTACTACCCCCCATCCACTGCTTTCTTACAAGAGATACTCTGAAAGAGAGGGCTGGTCTGCTCTTGCCCATCATACTTATGATATTTAACCCTGTTGATGTCCCTGGAGAAGGTGCAACTGTAGGCGCTGTAGCTCCTAACACAACTCCTTGACTGGGCAAGGAGAAAACCAGGCTCTCAGTGGGAAACAGTAGGTACAGCTGGACAACAACAGAATTGACTTGTATTTATCAGAAGAGAGGATGCAGCCCTCAAGGCAGTTGTGGCATCCTTTCATGGGGCTCTCATTTCTTTTTGTCTACTCCTTTTCTTAGCTGTTTTTCTGATTCCTGCTGCTGGTGTGTTACTCTCAAATTCTGTTGTGCTGCTGATTTTTTTCTTTAGGCATTACAACGAACGGTAATGAATCTGTGGAGCTGCCTGGCACTAGAAGGTCAAAGTGACAGAAGGGATTTTACAAAGTCACTGATGCTTTGATTTGTGTTTTCTAACAAGGCAGCATCATTGATTTCCATTCTCGCTGATCTTTGGGAGACAGCAGAGGCAATGATACTTGCATACTGAAGATGGGTGTTTATTCAGAACACATTTCCAATGGCCTTCAGTGACTGCATAAATATTTCTACCTTTTTTCTTCCGTTGGCCTTTCTCTGGGGAAAGCTTTTGACTGTTTTGTTATTTGTTTCAACAAGCCTACTACATCTATTTTATGGACCTCGCTTTGGAGCCAAGCCTTTGTGAGTCAAAACTCACAAGGATCACACAGAGTTTGTTATACACAGTGGTATTATAAAAGGATATCAAAACACAGAGTGCCTAATAAAATACTGATCTGTGCATGATGTAGAACTAGAAATACAGAGTAATAATGAAGACTTATTTTATTACTGGCTTAAAATAGTGTAAGAACATGAGTCTGTGTCATTGAAAGTACTGGGGGAGAATGCATGAGTATGAGCAAGAGAACTCCCTTGGAGGAGAAGGAAGTGACAAGATCACTAGCTCCAGCTGGTACAACACTCCAGCTGCTGCACATTATGGCTGAAGTGATGCCTTCAACCCCAGCATACCACTTCCTTACCCTGTTCTGCCAGTCTGCATCTTCCCTGACCCCTTACCTCCTAGCAGCAGGACTGCTAGGTAACCCAAAAGTTGTTGTGTTTTCAAGGGGCATTAATATTTTTCGGGATCAGGGAGGGCATAGTTGCATTGTTCAGTATATAATGAAGGCAGAAATTAAGGATATGCTCTTAAATGTTGATATTTCTTTCAGTGTTACTGAAATCCATTTTCTATATAAAGCTGATTACTTCTGAAGTTGCAATAGATGAGGGGAGCCAGACCCAACTTCTTATAGGCAATGCACTTATGTCCCAAAGTGTTCTGGGCTGGGAGCTGCTCAGATGTAGGAGCAGAGACCAAACAGGTATCCTGGGGAGGGGAGGGAAGAGACTGTCTCTCTCTGAGAGATAGCGCAGATCTAGGTATCACAGCTGAAGGTCAGGGTGCAGCTTTGGTTTCTAGGGATATATTTCTTTTCACCTGAAGAGGTCAAAAGCATTCAGATTAACAGTGGAAATTGTTTTATATCCTGACTAAGAAGTTAGCAGTATTAGCAGCAAATGTCTCTGTTTTGTCTGCTGTGACAAAGCACTTTGAGAAAAAAAATACCAGCAGAACTTTGACATTTTACAGACTAACAGAGTGTTCACTCATAAAGTTAGTAATGAATCTCTAAATTTGCAAAAGTTTCCTGCATGCTTTATTCTCTTCTTTCTTTGGGGACAGATGGGAGCAGAGAGTTGTCCTGCTGTCAGTTGAACAGACTGGTGAGCAGCTTCTCTGCTTTGGTAGTTTCCTGTACAATCTTGGGATGAATCAGCTCTTTTGAGAGTTTTTCTCCACTGCCCTCTGGTTTCCTGTCTCGGCTTGGTTTGGTTGGTATTTTGAATGTTGACATTTCAAACCCACACTGTATTCTGGAGACCTTCTCATGAATTTTTCATATAATTTCTCTTCCTTTCCCTAGTCTTTCAATCAGCTGTACAGCTGTTAAACATTTTACAGGTATGGCTGCAAGTGACCTTCTAAAGAGAGAATGAGTAGTCTTCCATCTGCTCAGCTTCTGTAGATCTCTTTGAACTTCCCTATGAAGATATATTTTGGTTTGTGTGTAAGTGAACAGAAGAATGTGTTCTTACTGATATTTTTCCAAGGAAAAGACAGTTGCTGAAAAAAACAAAATTTGCACAATTCCCTCATGTTGTTCTCTCTTTTAGAGGCACACCAGAGTATTTTAGACCTACCAAATCACACTAATCAAAAAGCAGTATATTCAGGATCACTCTGTGCTGGGACAATGTGTCAAAAGATGATAGAGTCAGATAGTTCTTGTTCTTCCTGTTGTTTTTTTTCCCCCCAAGTGGGATTATATAGCTCATAAACAACTGTTCTTTAGCTTTCTTGTGTTAAATGGTGTGTAACAAGTGAGAGTCATATAAATTATAAATTTGGTGCAGCAAATTAACAGCTACTTAATCAGTTGTGTTCAAGGGAGTAGGTTGTAGCAAATCTATTTGCACTGTGTTGCAAATGATACTTATCTAGGGTGAAACCTGGAAACTTGGTCTTCACTGTATTAGAAAAATGTTTTGAAAACAAACCTCCCATTTCCTATCTCTAAATCTCACTGTGTGCTAAAGCCAAAAACAGATACCCCTGAGCAGCACCCCTGAGGTGTTTGCTAAGGTTATGTTGTCAGGATTCTTTTGGAGGGTTCAGGTGTGTTTGCCTGCTCTATCAGGCAAAGAAAAGCTGAGCATACTTTGGAATTGAAGAAAACAAAAGAGAGAATTAAAGCTGTTTTCAGCAGCTGAGATGGTTGTACATTACATCTGAAACAGCTGTGGCTCTGTTTGTGACCCCTTTTCTCATGATTTTAGAAGTTATCTCCATTAATGAGATTGTGGCTGTTTCCATTTCACACTTCCCATCCTTCATTTCACAAAAATACCAGCAGCCAAATGGAATGGCTTTAGCAGAAGTTAGCCAGAGATAAATTTTGGCCTAGCTTTTCATTCCCTTGGAGCAATGGAGTTCTGTACTGTCTCTGGGTTAAAGAGATTGTTATTGATCTCCTTGCAAAGCTGGAGCTTTGTGACCATTAAAAAATATGTCGTCAGATGCTATGGAGCCAAGGGTGATAGAGGATCATAGAGTTTTTCAGCTGGTAGAGGGAACAGGGCTCTGGGTAGCAGGTAATGGGACTGAGTAACGAATACAGCCATGGTGAGTCTTACCTCTGCCCTCACCTGAGGGAGGTAAACCTTGCCACGTGTTTTCCTTTTGCCAGCGTAGTCCTCAGCACAACTGTGCTCAGTGCTTGCCCTGAGAGCCACTGTCTGAGGAAGGCTTAGGCAGATGAAGGATGTTCAGGGTGCAGCAAGCAAATCTGCACCCTCATTTTCTCTGTGATAACCAGTTGGTTTTCCACTGCTTGGAGGTCAGCAGCATCTCTTCTAAGCTTATGGCAATAATAAAAAAAATTGTGATTCCTCTTCACAGAGTATAGGATACTCTTTTTTTTCCATGTCAAAATATGAAAAAAAAGGCTTATGTGAAGCTTTCTAACTTACATGAGAAATACAAAATGTACCTAGCTGTCAGCTCACAGTGACCTGGATGCTGTGTAATAATGTAGTTCCTTTCTCTTGTTCTTTGCAGGGCATTTGATATTTTCAGCAGGTTTTCAGTCTGCTTGGTGCATGTAAAAGCTGTCCTACACTGCACTGAGAAGGAAATTTCCTCTGTAGGAGCTGCAACCTAGGCAAACTTCCCAGACTCAGCATATGCAGAAGGGAACTTCTCTGATGGATGGGAGAGTGTTTCCAACTCCTACCTCAACTCTGCATCCAGAGCTCGCAAAGCATCCTTCCTCTTAAGCCTGAACTACGGCTCATGTTCTCTGGATGTTGTTTGTTTTTCTTTCTGTTCTCAGAAGTATTCCTGAGCTGTCCAGTGGGTTGTTTGTGTCTTCTTAATGCTCATTTGAGAAAATACTATTGTCCTTTCCATAAACAGGCAGGTTTCTATTTGTCCCTAAGTCCATTCAAGCACGATGAAGCTTCAGGAACGTAGGGTGTTCTTTTGCAGTTATCTTTAAATATGAGTATTTTTAACAATGCACACACCAAAGCCTTATGCTCCCAAACCATGATCTTAAAAAGTTAGAGGGATTATTATATTTCCTAGCAGAACCCTTTTAATTTGCACAACGTTCCAAATGCTTACCAGCAATAGCCAAGTTCGATGAGGGGAAGAAAATTTAGTTCTGTGCTTGCCTATTGTTATTGTATAGGGCAAATTGGCAGAAGGGAACATATATAAATTGTTAATTATAATCAATTGCCCACAGAATCAAGTAGTTCGTTCTGACCCTGTCCCTGCTGTACATGAAGCTACTTTATGCTGTCATCCCCCTGCACATCAAATGGCATCATGAAATGGGAAAATCCTTGGTTTTTTTCATAATAATTGTAACTGAGATAAGGGATAAAAGGTTAATATTCGATAGCATGAGGTCTGGCTGTTTGCTAAAATAAAACTGTCATTCAGATCTCTTCTGATAACAAGTAGAAAATTGTACTAACAAACTAACTGAATCCTTGGGTATCTGTTGCCGTTCTTCAAATGAAATAAATCTAGAAGTTGTTCTGATAAATATATCTAGGAATAAAGAAGTACTTCGTATCTTACCAATTGCAAATACAATATATATTTGTGACAGTTGAGATATTGAAGTGAGGGGCTGTTAAGAATTTTACTGCTGTTTCCTTTCTCCTGTGCATTACTTTCTGTCAGAACAGCAAGATAGGAGGAACTCACCTGTTATTTTCCAGTCAGTTGTTAGGTAGCTCCTCATTCATCACCTACTAGGCTAACATTTCGGAGCAAGCCTAATTGCAAGCATCCACTTAAGTGCAGCTGACTTCAGGGATGCTTTTCCTTGAAGCCCCACAGGGTATCACACCTTCATTTCTTACTACAACCAAATTTCCTTTGCAATAGTTTAAAATATTTTTTTATCTCTGAAGCCCTTTTGCATGCACTGGACCGGATTGTCTCGTGAGTGACTAATTCCCTGTGCCTTTCCTGACTGAAGTGGAGCAGTGTGGGTTTTTCTTGGCTGAGGATTATTAGTGTGATCAGTGAGTAAAATGCAAGTTGATTTGCAACTGTGATGGGTGCTTATTTGTGGAAGGTTGTGCAGCAAGTAGGACAAAAAGCTACATGCAAGTGACTCGGTCTCATCTTGCC
Organism: Serilophus lunatus; assembly: GCA_013399895.1. Taxonomy (NCBI): domain Eukaryota; kingdom Metazoa; phylum Chordata; class Aves; order Passeriformes; family Eurylaimidae; genus Serilophus; species Serilophus lunatus. Next base: position 258,994 of record VXBA01000621.1, read on the forward strand.
ATCTGTGGGATGTTCTCTGCACAGCATTACTTGGAAGGCTTCTGGGACACATTTCTCTTTGGGGTTGGTTTGAAGTGATACTTAAATGTGGGGTCTGTTTCTGTCCTATTTCATTTTCTGTAAAGCTACAGCTGAACGCAACTTTCAACACCACCCTCCTCCACCTGCCTTGCAATTTTCTCTTCCTCTGGTTATGATGCAATTGGCATAGACAGCAAAGTGATTTAAAGTGCTAATTCCATTTGTGGGATGGGGAAGCATAGCACAGAACATAAAAATGTGCAAAGAATTTCCTAAAAACAATCTGATAATAATTGGATAAATATAGATGTGCACAGCTGTGTTTGACATGCAGCATTTTCCAGATCTCGTTACAATAATTTTGTATCCAGGGCAGCTTTGAAGTGGCTATGTCCACTTTCACATTGCACACTGAGAATTACTCTGGTTTTGTAATTACCTAATCTCTTGAGTTCTGAAGCCCACAGAACAAGGAGAACCTACTTCTGAAAGTTATTCTTGATGCACATAAGTAGGATGAATTATGCACAAGATTCTTTTCTCACCTGCCTGCACTGCTGCACAGATCACACATGCACTTTTTCACATTAACCTTCCTCCTCCTCATACTGCCTTGTTTTACAGACTTGTTGAAATAACTGTGCAGTCCCTGTAGTTTTGATTTACTGTCAGAGTTCACTGGTAGCACTAGATGAGGAATTAACTGAGGTGTAGTGTGGCAATAGAAGCTGGTAAATCCAATGGAGTTATGGAGGTGATGTCTGTATTACGTACTTCGGTGTTTTGCCTCCTGGTTGGGAAAATGACTGCAACTGGATGGATTGCAGTGCTGAAGCCAAGGCAAGATTTAAAGACACAAATGTTTTGCCTTACAACAATGTTAACTGACAGAGTTGATGACAACACTGAGGGAGTGGGCAATCAGTAGTTGTCACTCCCAAGGCTGCTAAATAGGCCTTTGTGGAAGTGATAGCATTTGTCTGAAAAGATAATTCAATGGGAAATTATGAAAGTACATTAATAATCTTGGACTGTTTTACATGTTCCCTTTATTTACTCTTCAGGAAAAAGAAGCCAAATTGTGACTTGCTGGCATGGACTCTTGTTAATACTGATGGGAATTGAGTGGCTCAATGTCATTTCCATGACTGAAAATTGTGTGCTGGTCGAGGCCAAATAGGTGACTTTTGCCATGGAAGTGGCATGTCCCACATGCATCAGCTAATGCTCCTCCCCTGTAGCACATTTTTGTAGCATCCCAATCATGTGGGACAGCCCTGGCCATGAACCATTTCATCCAGTCACACAGGCAGTCTTGCACTCATCTATCAGTTATATTTTCAGCCACAGCAAGCTACGCATTAGAGAAGGTTATATGAGGAATCTGAGCATTTGGAAACTCTGTCCAGTAATCAACAGAGTATCTGAATTTGAGGCTTGCCTTTCAAAGCCAAAGCCAGACCCTATATTATTACCTAAGCTCAGTGTATTGTGTGTGTGTAGAGAGCTGTCAGCCTCAGAACAGGATTAGCAGAATCTGTCATGTAGCAAAAATACCAAGGTTGTGAGAGTTTTGAATCTCCCACCACCACAGCCCTCAAGCAGAGCTACAATGTGCCCATTCTCAAAGCAAAACAAAACCAGACAACATCCTGCCAAGGCTTACCTCTCTCAGTGAAAGGTATGGGATTATCTTGTGATAATCTTGTGAGGAGCACTTGCCTGAGAGGTGGGACCCCCAGGGGGACCCTCTCTTTAGGCTGGGATGGTGTATCCCCTCTGTGGCTGCATCCCAGGGTGCCCTGCCCACACTGCCCTGTGATGCCTGAGTGGGGCAGTGACACTTTGCAGAGGGCAAGCTGTGCTGTCCCTTGTGGGAGAGGTCAGTTCACTGCTCCTTGTTGCAGATCTGCTTCTGTACTTTATAGCGCTGCTAAACAAAATACCCAGCAGTTTTAAGATGCACATCAAGATGAAAACAGCATTTGTGTTGCTGGCTTCTGTTGGGTAACAAGTGCCAGGTGCTGCCATTGGTAATGGGTTAATAATTTGTAGGCATTACAGCAGAGCCAAGCTTGAAGTGGAGCTTCTAAGAGGGGTTGTGCTCCAAGAAGGTTTGATAAGCTCCTGGCTTACTTGAAAAGTCAGCTTTAAAACAGTTGTAACCCTGAAAGAGTTTTCTTCTTGCTGTTTATGTGTAATACAATTGCTGTACATATTATTCCATAACTTCACAGGAACCAAAAAGAATTATTATTCCTTTGTTCTTGTGTCTTTTAGCATTTAATTGTACTTTATCCCATGTAGTAACTTACATTTGTAATTGCTTTTGACTGTCTTCTAATGTTTATGTCCAGCCAACAAAATGTTTTTAATAAATACTGATAATTAAATCATTATATTAGAAGAGCAAGCACTTAGTGCCTATAAAATGATACTAAGTTAATTATTTGCATATTATTTAGATGGTAGTTTGGTTGTGGCCTTCAACAGTGTTTGGTTTCTTAGTAAGCAGGAAACATGTAGCGTTTGATCACTGCTTCCAGAGCACCTTCCTGGCAGCTCAGCTTTGAACTTGCACTTTTATCATGGTGCTTGGTAGCTGAACATAGTGTCTTATAAAGGTCAAAAGTTAGTCTTGACTAGTAGCTAGTTTGTTGGGTTTGTTTTTTTTTAAGGGCAAAAAAGCAAAAGACAATTTAAATAACAAATCAATGAAGCTTTATCAGTAAGTGCCAGATCAGCTTCCTGGTGACCTTTATCAACATGTGCTACCAGTTCCTTTGCCTGTGAAAACACAGAAATGTAGCATAAATGGAGGTCATTGCCTTTTTATTTTAGATTTCAAACGTATGACTGACATACTTTTCACATTCAGGGGTTTTTTTCACCTGTTGAATAGCTTTGTGTTCTTTATAGCCCAGCCTTTCAAAGCTGGCACAGACATAAAATGGTAGATGTTTTTTATCTTTAAATTCTGATGTGGAGCCTAAGTTAAAACATGTGCAGATCTCTGATTCAGATTTGTATCCCTTTCTAACTCTCCTGGTCGAGTGATAGTTTGGTGGCGTGGGACAGTGATTTGGTGTTTGTGTGGAAGATTTAGCACACATGTAACTGGGCCATTCATAAGGAAATTATTTAGTTCAGGGGTTATTTAAAAGGTACCTGACAGATTGCAGGTTGTGACATGCAGAGGAGTTTTCCCAGTTGCAGTTGAGGAGGTCTGTAGGTTTCCAATGGGTGCGTGTTTGCTGGGCAGAGCTCCTTCGGGTTTCCTGTGGGAAGGAATCCCAGCATGGTTCTACCTCCCCTGAGGCAAACTGATGGGTTTGGAAAGTGCAAAAGCGTCAGAGTAGCTAAAATCAAATGTAGCTCTTATTTGGGATCATACTCTGCTGTAGTAACCTTGAGGAGCTCTTCTGGAGGAGATATGTATGAGTAGCCCGTGCATTTGCTGAAGTGCTGGCTCCCATCTCCATGTAAAGCAGAGATTTCTAGCATGTATCTGTTTCTTGTGATGCCAGAAGTTGGAAATCCAGGTCATGTCCTTTGCCTATAGGATGCCTCAAGTCACAATAAAACACTGAGTAGCTTCTGTGGAGTTAGTGGAGTCCATGTGGTGCCTGTGAATCCGGGGGTGTGCAAATCCCATTCATATTACAGACATTTATAGATTGTGTCTGGATATGTAGTGTATATAAAAATATCTTTAATATAAATTTCCCACTGTTCTGGCTGTTCTCTACTACATGTAGATATTTTTGTTAAATTCTGATTCCAGCTTGGAAGTAACAGTACATCATACACCATGATACACACAGCAATTTGGAAGTTGTTTTTTTACTGTACAGTGGAAGATGTTATTAAAGACCTATTTTGATTTACTGTTGCATGAAGCACAAGTATCATGACTGGTCCATTGGTCTGTGCCACTTTTGACCGTTACCTGAAAACTCTCTCTGAAGGCCGTGCTGTTAAAGTATGAGAACATCATTTCAAATTGCATTTACTCCAGAGTGGATTGAGAGGCTTTGGCATAGTGCCTAGTTTACGTTGAGCCTGCCAGCAGAGGAAGTTAATCAAGAATTGTTGGTCCAAGGTGAATTCTTGCTCTGTTTTAGTTTAAATGACTTTCTGCAGTAGACAGTCCTACATCTTGATCTAATCTGTTCATCACTAGGATTAGGGTGTATATTTTCAAAAGCATCATTTCCAGGAAGACCCTCCTGAAACAGCCAGTTGCGCCTCTGTGCTCTGTCCAACACCAAATACTGGGATAATTCAGAAAATGTCATTCATACATTTTCTGTTCTAAAGTTATTCTAAATGAGGAAGCGTGAGCCTGAAGCTCCCCAGTGGGACAGTGGCATTACAGTCAGTCAAGGACCACCAGCTGGCAATTTTCATTTTCACTGGGATCATTAAATCTTCTCCTGGCCCCCACCCTCACCATGTTCTTAGCTGGTCATGAAAATGCAGTATTAATAAGCTGTGGAATGTCATCCTGAGAAATTCAAACTGTAGAGGGTCAGCAGGGCTTGCCTGTCTGGCAGGGTGTGCTGTCTGTCAGAGGTGCTCTGTTCCCAAAAGAATGTTTATTATTTCTCTGATGTTTACTATTTCTCTAAGTGTCCCTGTTCATTTTGAAACCTTCTCCCTCTCCCTTGTCACCCCCTGATGTAGCTGTTGTGTCTCTGACAGCACATGCTTTTCCTCCCACGTTTCATGCTCTTAGAGTTTAACTTTTAGTTTGATGCTTCTCATTATCTGAATGTTTTTCAAACTGAGATGTCTTGTGCTTAATGTCTGTCTTCCCTCTGTGGTAGTTGATTTTGTTCCCAATAAGTGAATATGCTGACTGGAGTAGAATATTTTCTTCATGTCCTTATTTCCATTATTGTCTGTATTGTGATATTGTATGTATCTGAATTAACTTAAATATTTTGATGTCTGAAACAATACAGTGGAGGCTAAATTCTGTCAGTGCTATTTGCTTGGAAAATGCAGTGTTTTTCTATCCAGACTCTAAATTATAGGACTTAGACTGAAATTAGACTTGTAACTTGTCTTTCTAGTTATGAAACACTTGTTTTCACTAGATATTTTGAAATCTTGAGTAACTGTATGTTTCCACAAGGGAAAATAATTTGCAGAGCTGAGTAATAGTCCTTACTCACTAAAACACAAGACTTGCAAGTTAGGCAGTTGCATCAATGTAAATACTCACATGCTTCGGATTCAAGATGCTGTTTAAGTGTTTCCCTGAGTCTGGCCTTGATGCCAAAATATTTGCTTATAATTTCAAGTGAATTGGCTTTTGCTGTCTTAATAGGCTTTTTAATTATTTATTGGCAGTAATGCTGAAAGGGAGTGAATTTCCAAGATGCGTGCACTGTGAGTCAACACATGTGAACAACTGCATTTAAAATGCCTGCTTCAGCATTCAGTAGGGAAGAAGGATCCATTTAGGCCGGTCACAATCACAGGAGTGCAAATGCTGTGCAAAGATACAGTGAAATTCCTAAAAGTGCTGAAGGGAGTTTGCCAGATTGCTTGAAGGCATCCAGCTGTCCTTGCCTCTGAATGAGAGACCTGTAGGAAAAACTTCCCTTAGCAGTTGTAGGTTTTAGAGATTTGAAGTGGTGTTTCACTTCAAAACAAAGCCTGATCTTTTGGTATTTTCATGAAAGGTGAGCAGAAGCACAGTGCTGTTATGCATGTATGTACCAGAGGAGTCCTAGAGGTTCAGGCACTCTCCCTGCTGACCTGCTCTGGCAGTCACCAGGTAACACAAATTTCAGAGGTCTTCTCTTTTTCATTTTTCAGAGCATAGTAGAAATGCATCCTATTGACAGAGAGAAGTAGCATGTGTGCTGCAAACTCCTGGTCTTGAATATCCATGTACTCCCTCACAGAAATTTGTTGTTAAGAAAGGTTAGAGTAGGAGTTTTATTTTTTCTTCATTTTAATTTTTTTGCCGTAAGCCTCAACCATGCAATAGCAAAGATTGAATGTCTGCTTCAGCCTGAGCAATAGTAGAAATGCCTATTTCACTGAGGGTCTGAGCTCCAGCTCCTTTTAGGCAGTGGAACACAAGTAGTGGGTGGTACCTCTGTAAATGGGAGAGCCAGGTACTGTGACCAATAGCCAGAAGTAAAGTCCTACATTATGGGTTTAATTAAAGCATCTCAGGGAATATGTATCATCTAAACATTATAATGCTGAGCAGGAACTTTGAGTCAAAGCCGAAGGATAATAAGAATTAAACCACATTTTACCCATGTGTACATTGCAAGGACTTACATTCGTCATATTCTTCACTGGCCCTGATTAGTGCATTACTATGGTGCCATAACTGCTTGTACATATGGCCTTATAAAACATTGTGATCCTCTCAAACATTTATTATTAAGTAAAAAAGAAAGTGGTGTTTTTTTCCGGCTATCCAATTGTCATAGTTTTTCCAAGTTTAAAATTGGTTTTGGAGCATAGCCCAGAAAGAACAATTACACCAGCATCATTATTTTTAGAAAATTTGCATAGCTTGCTTTTAACAGGTACATAAAGACAAAATGGTACTAGATGTAGAAGGATAACTGTGAAGTGCTTTGCTTTTCTTTGCCAGAATTTCATTTAAGCATGAGATATCATCTCAGGGATTGAGAATAAACTTGTAATTTCAGAGAAAAATATGAAAGCTGCTTCTCCAGTGTAAACTTCTGTTATGGGTTACCAGAGACTAACAAAAGTAATAGGAAACAACAAATAGCTTAAAATAGAGAATATTTTGTGCAATGAATCATATGTACATCTAAGCAAGAAAGTGGGCAAAAAGGAATCAGTATAATCATTATCAGTCACTGTTTGGTCAGGTGGAAGAGAAACCTTCTTCAAGACCACATGGTGAGTCACCAGCCAGGCCACTACATTTGTTTATTTGGCTTTCTGGTTTTCTTCTCCTGTTACTGGTGTTTGACAGCTGCTTCTCACAGCCTTTTGTAAGGGCAATAAGTACTTCTACTGATTGCTGTTGTCGATTTCTAGGCACTGCAGGGTGCTAAAATTATTTTGGAAGTTTGTCTTAGGTAAATGAGGTTCATGAAATAGCAGTAAATGCAACGAATGACTCTGAGGTAATGAATAGAATAAAAGGTGGCAGTTCAGGCTGATTTTGGGTGAAATAGATGGTGAACCCTCAGTTGAGTCTGAGTTCTGTAGAGTTTAGGAAAAGCCTAAAAAAAAATTTCACCAAATTCATGTACCAGGGTAAGGTAGGGCTGTGTTTGTTCCTATGTGTACCTGTCTGCCTCTGCAGAGGGAATTGGCACTTGGGAAAACAGAGCTTTACTGACAGATGATGTACAGCTGCACGGTCCTGGATTGGTTCCCTAGTGGCAGAGGGCAAGGAGGGCTCTCAGGAGATGCTCCACACCTCTCATTGCCCTGGTATTTTTGTAACAAAAGCCAGCACAATGTTTGGAACACTTATGTGCCCAGGCTGGTTGTTTCTTGATCACCTGAGTGTTCCCTCCAAGGTACAACTGTGCTAACTGGGCTTTTTCCACAAGGACCTTTATTATAATTTTCCTTCTAATTAACATTGAGCCAGCCTTCCAAACTGTTCCCATGACATGTCTAAAGCTGTGTGATCTGTACACCTTATATAGGTAGAAAGCATGTGTATTTCCTTTTTTGGTCTCTGTGTTGATTTTTTTCAAGGAGATTTTCTGTCCTAAACTTCCAGATGTTTACCAAAAGCGAAAAGGCCTTACTTAGAAAACTTACCCTTTGTTATATGCCTTCTCTGCATCAGCTGGCATCAGCACCCTGCCCCTGAGCACTCTTCTTTCATGTCAGTATTGCTGGTGCCAAGTGCAGCCTCTCTGCTTGTTACTGTTTGTTGTTGCTAAATATATTGACTTAATATGTAATGCTAAAAGTAGTTATACTTCTGAAGGAATGTGTTGCTCTTGCTGATTTACAATCTTGGTGTAACTGTGCTGTACCAGTATCAAATCCATATGAGGTATGCCCAGTTAGTGAGATCAGTGAAAATGAGTTTATACTGGTGGTTCTCCACAGAGCTGCATACATACAAAATTTCTTAGCATTAGTTCAAAAATTCTCTTAAAGAAGCCTTAACTACTTGTCCAGAGAGTGCAGTGACAATCTTCAAGCAGATTTCTAAGCACCCAAACAAGCTTACGGCATGTCTTATTCTTTGGGTTTTCTTTTCGTGACTCAGATGTAAACAGATAAATGCTAGCCAAGAGTAAACATTATTATTTTTATTATCATCTTTATAAAATTAAGCTCTGTGAGTCTGTCTGGGTAACTCCACTTTGACCAAGGTATGATTTAAGCAGGAGGAAAGGAGGCACCAACTGCCCTTCTGTAACTGCTGTCTTACAGTGGACAGGGTACCAAATAATCTTGGACCAGGCTTAATTCTGCTTTACATTTCTGCCCTATCTGGGCAGTTGGAAGTTCGTCCTGAACTTCTAGCTGTCAGAAAACAGCTGCTCTTCAGCAGCTGTTCCACCCTCCAGAGTCTTGCTGAAAGAGATTTGAGCCCTGTCTTCCTCATTGGTAGGGACCTGAGGGTGTCATTAGATGCAATTCTGTTTTCCACGGGGGTCTTACAAATTTTTATGCTGGTGTTTAAGTCTGAGCTCAGTTCCTTCTGGTGTGACATTTTGAACAATGATGCCTTTGGAAGGGGCATGGATGATCCAAGTGGCTCACCAGGCCTTCCAGTAACCATTGTCTCACGTTCCATGCAAGAGATAGTAAGCTGTGAAGCAACTGCAATGAGGACTGTCTAGCCAGCTTCAGCTAAATTATTTGCTGTGTGCTGTTTCTGTTTATGATTCAGTTTTAAAGACCCTTTTAAGTGAAATTGGATACACTACAAAGTGTTGGTTTCATGTGTTTTATTTGCAGTTTAATCAGCGTGATCCAGCTGCCAGTGCAGGGGAAACCGGAGCTCGATTTTTAATTATCCCTGCTTTGCCTGAGTTAGGAATTCCCAGTAGTGCTGTCTGAGAAAAGATGCCAAAAACCGCATTGTTCTTTAATTAGCTGTTGTAATTGTTTCAGTCTAATCTCCATGATTAGCAGCAGCATTAAATACAGCAATAAGAATAGGCCTGCCCTCATTGTGCTGCCCTAGTAAACACAATATTCTTACTTCTGGTAAGGGACATAATATAAAATCAATTAGAAGCCAACTAGTCTTGATTGGAAAATGATAAAGAGCAGTTACCATGAAGTGCAGATTGCTCTGTAAAGTTGGTTTACAACCATACTTCTGGGATGACTTTACTGCCCAGTTTTGGGAAAAACACCAGAATGACAATCTGTGTTGCAGAGAAGCCCTTGAGGATCTTGCAGAGACTCCATCCTTTGTGAAGCTTTAATAAAAGTTTCAAAATAATCTTTGCTGTCACTAAGTTTAGTTCCTGTCCAGTTTTAAAGAAAGGATCATTTTTACCCCTGTGCAAAACAGTTTCATTGTCAAATAAGAGCAATTGCAGAACATTCCCCAAAGAGATGGGATTTTTTGTTCTACATTTATGAGTGAGTTCTATTCTGAGGCTCAAAGCTGCTCTGCAGTGGTGCATCTGTAGTGAGGAATTCTGCTTTGCAAAGGATATTTCTGCACAAGCTTATGTATTAGAGCTGTTGCAGAATGGATTATGATCTATAGATGTGTAAAGATAGAGGAAAAGTACTTAATGAGTTAGAAGTACAACTCCTATACCTGCTTTGGTGGTATTGAGGTACCTGCTAAGGTACCACTTATTGCCTTTCAGTCCCTAAATTTGGCTTTAAGTATCAATGCATGTAGGAAAAATAGGAATAATGCTCTTGGAAAATGCAGATTTAAGTTAGATTGTGCAGTTTAAAGTGAGCATTTGTGGATGTAAAATGAACACTTGTAGAGAAATGTAATTGCTATAGTAATGGTGGTAGTCACAGACTGTGGAAATGTGAATATTTTGGTGGGTGCTATGTTTTTGTAAAGTAATTGATACAACTTTTTATGTCCCTTGCTGACATCTGTCAGACCCACTGTGCTCAAGTGTCACCAGCAGAATTGGCAGCACACATTCAGGTTTTATATGTCAGAGTGCAGGTGTGGCACAGACCTGGGAAATGCTTCCTCTGGGCATACACCCAGGAGTGTTCCAGGGCTTGAAGAGTTTATTCTTGCTTAAGTCAGATGAAGTAAGGTGATGTTACCCTCAATAGGAGAGTAGAGAAAGCAGGTTTTGTTGCACGTAAACCTGTATTTGCTGAGTCTAAATCTCAACTTGGGGGGGGGGGCAGGGGGAAATCAATCCAACTAAACTTCCGAAAAGGCAACTGTAAATTATGGGTAGCTAATGAAAGAACAGAAATGGTCTTGCACCTGTATCAGATTACTTTGTGTGTTTCAAAATTACTCTACTTTGCAAGTATATGAGATTACCATTTTATTGTTGATGAAACTGAAAGAAAATGTGCAATTGTTTTGTTCAGTGCTTTTATGTTATCTCAAACATTCTCCCTAATTTCTAGAAGGGTTGGATTAACACCTCTGATGTCTTGTTTTAATAGCACTGAGTTCATCCTGGTTATAGCGAAAATCCAGTTCAGTTAAACGACTAAAAAATAATGCCAGACATTTTATTTTTCCAATGAGAGAAAAACTCAACTAAAATCTAAATGTATTTATTAGATTATTTCATTTGGACATAAACTGTTTGAGAAACAAAAGCTACCAATGCACTCAACTGAGTCTTCTGTTATTGTGGAAATCACTGTGCAAGTGCTTAATGTTATGAAGCTGGATATTACTGAAATCAGAACCTGCCCACAGCAAAACACTGATTAAACAGGTTTGGCTTTATACAGTTCTCTTATTCTTTCTGCCTATAATTTACATAAGGAGAGAAGAAAGATGATTTTTTTTTTCTCATCATTTTATCTAAAATTTTCCAGCTTATAGACCTGATTAAAAGTAGGAAGAGGAAATAACCAGATGTGATCTCAGTGACCTTAAAGACATATATAACCACATTTGCTCTGTCAAAAGCTGCACTTGATAGATTTAATTTACTGATAATTTCACTCTGTTTTGCTGTAACAATATTTAAATTATCCATTGAAGTAGGTCTGTACATGAGAAGGCATGAAAGCTAAATATTGTACAGTTGTGACACAATATTCCCATTCTATTTGTCATCCAGGGGTGGTTGTATTTTCTTTTCATGCTGGTGTGAAACTTCAGCCTATTTAGGAAAAGTCTGTGATTTGTCTTCTATGGTACGGACTGTTTTGTCATCTGAAGATAAACTCCAACGTGTGTGACTATTGCTGTTGTACAGAGGACCATTTCTCCACCAGGCAGCCCATTTGTCCAGCTGAACTTCACTACTAACACAATCCAGCTACCAACAGAATTCTGCTGTTGTTTCATTTCATGTAGACTTAAACCTGGTAATGAGTCAGAGTGTTGCTAGGTCTTGTAGAATGTAGGCAGCACTGGAACACCTACTTGCATTCTAAGGAGATACTAAACAATACAAGCTTGTTAAAATATTGAAATCAGAAAAATTGAATAAAATGTAAAAGGCTGCAGAATTGTCTGGTTTCTCTGCAAGAAGCAGTGATTGTTTTCCATCAGTCAGAGGAGGGAGCTGAACTAGGCATTAATTAGGTGACCATTTATATTGATGGTGAGGTGAAATCCCATGGAGATTTCTTTAAATCAGTGTAAATAAGTGGAGGATTGCAGAATAGAGGAATTCTGAGATTGCAGCAAACTTGTGACCTGCTGCAGCACTTGGGTTCCTGGATGTGATTTCTGGCAGTATTTTGGACCCAGTGGCTGACGGGCATTGTGGAGTCAGGATATCTTTTTACCAGCTCTGTAATCACAGTAAATGGAACCAACTTGTTTTATTTTACTGCTTCTGACACAATACTTTCATACTGTTTTGAGAAAAAAATACTTTCATACTGTTAAGAGAAAATACAGACTTAGCAGACTGCGTGCCAAATACACAAAGCTCTTTGCACAAAAGCTGTGGGGAGCTGTGTTAATTATTAAGTTGCCTTCCTCCATTGTCAGGCTCTGATTTCTCTGTAAAAATGTTTGCAGAATTTTCTTAACTTCATATTTCAGGAAATGTCTTGAAAACAACAACAAAAAAAAGTTGGGACAACTAGTAAGCTCAATTACCACACATACCCCAGGAAAGGCTGAAAATGGGCAGAGACTTTGAAGGTGCAGAGGGTATAGCAGCATCAGAATTTTACACTAGACTTTTCACCTTAAGAGGAAGCCAACAATCTTCTTATGATGGAAGCTACTGTTATTCCTTCTAAGGAGGACAGTTTTTTAACTGTCATGGCTTTTGATACACTTCACAGAATTTCTTTCATAAACCATTCCCATCAGAAATTTTAGGGGTTGAATAGAGAGCACCAGAGTACCATTGTGCAGTTAAGGGATCATTAGCTTTTATAAATACTTAACCTATCAGACATAGATATATTCTGTGGTAGCATAAACCATCTCATTGTTATAAAAATGTACATTGATTCTGTGCATTCATGTTCTCCAGGGTACCACTAGAAACTGAAGCCAGAGCTTCCAAAAAGAAGCTAAATGGAAGATGCCAGCAGGCCACGGTGGGTTTGAGGAATTGCAAAGTTTGGGGGCAGCAGGAGGCAAATGCTGCTACACATCCCTTCTAGCAGTAAGTGCTCTCTGGCATTTGTCTGACTCCCTGAGAGACACCTTGGAAATCACCTTGGAGTAGTGGACTGTCTATAGATTTTAAGTATGTATATGTGAAGTTTAAATAATTCTACTCTCTCTATCTCACCAGCAGTGCATATAAACAGTAGGATTGTAAAACATGCTTTATGGTTGGTGAAAAATCACCTGCAATATCCTGGCTGTTGTACGATCCCATCTTGTGTTTCTGAACAGCAGTTGAAATAAGTAACTACCATGTGAGCACTGATTGCATAAATGCTGTAGAGGTCCTCCTGCTGCTGTCAGCCATAGCTGATCTGGTTTTGGGCTAAGGGGAGGAGGGTCCCATCCTTGCAGCAGCTCCAGCAGTCTTGGCAGCCTTGTGTGGAAATTCTCATTGCCTAATCTTGCATCTAGAAACAAGCAATGTGCAGTAATTGGCTGCCTAAACTTTTTGCAACTGTTATTTTTTGAAAATTTTAATTAGCAACAATGAACATGAAATTTTCTGTTCTCTGCTTCTTGGGTTGTGGTGCAATTAAACCACTGATGTGCTCATTATAGTTTGTCTCCAGTAATCCTAAGGGAGTACAGATTGATCTTTCCATTTTACTGTTAAGTTCAGGCTGTACCAACTGTATCAACCAGCAGAATTTTTCTTCAGAGATAAAAATGCATTAGAATCAGGGTACATTTATTTTGAATCTCACACATGCATATCTAGCTGTGGAACATCCTGTGGAGCTGGTTAAAGAGGTAATATTCTCTTTTCCATTTAAACAGGCATCACTTTGCTTGTTGTTTAGTTGTGGGCTGCCATGAACTGAGGGTGTGGAAGAGATGATTTCATCAGCCTCAGAGCCAGGTCCTTTCTCAGCCACGGCACACCCCATTTCTTCTAGTACAGAGAGCTCCTGCAGCTATGAAATACACAAGAGTCTTCCCAGATAAACAGAATTTGATCTTAAATCTGTGGGATTCTTGTTGGCAAAGTGATCTCTTAAGTTTTCTTTCATATAGTTCCACAAAAGTTTGGGGTGTATGACTGAGAAAAGCCACCACCTTCAAGAACAAACACATAATCTAAAGTGACCAAGGCCCCTGAGGCTCCCGGGCGGTGGCATTGCCATGTGAAGTAGAACAAGGGCCTTGTTTAGGTGGCTTTTTTTTTTGCTTTGTTTGTGTGTGTGACGTTTTTCTAATGTAATGTATTTTCTAAAATACATTATGCGTTTTCTAAGTATAACTGCTGAATTGTTACTCGAATTTCTGAATTACTGCAGGAGCAATCAAGGAAAGTTGAAGGCTTCTGTGGGAAGCAGCGAACAAGCTACTTTGTAGAGAATACATTGAGAAAGGGTTCATGGTGAGATTGTTCTCCTGTGGCTACAGGGTACGGTAACAAAACTGGTGATTCTGAGCCTCACAGTGGCTCCTTGGAGCTGGCCTGGCATTTTGGGTTTGTTCCCCTCTCGACAAGGCTCCATCAGTGCAGAGGTGCTGGGCGGGCGGCTGAGCCGTGCTGGGCGGCCCTGCCCTCCCCGAGCCACGGCTGGGCACTGAAAGCACCTCTGTGCTCCCACACAGGCCCTTTTTGTCTAGAGACCATCCCGAGACATCCAGGGCTTGCTCAGGGACTGCTTTGCCAGGCTACGTGTGGAGGATAACGATTCCACCACGGGCTGCAGCTGTGGACAGGGTGTTCTTTCAGCAGCGCCGTGACAGTCACGTTATTCTTTCAGAAAAAAACAGGACCCCGAACAAAATCCCCAAGGTAGATCTTGGAAAGAATTCCTCTTCTGTACTAAAACAAAAATAAAAGTAGCAGTAGGCATAGCTTTTCAGGTGAGTTGAAAAGTTGTGGTACCACAGGAAACCTTTTTTGTGTCTGGTTTTCCACTAATACCAAGAGATGTTTCTTTTAACTCTGAGCATGTTTGCATTGATCTGTTCTGTGCTTTTACTTCAGCCACTTAATGACATCCCAAATCTTAAAATCCTGACTGCCCTCTTGCCTCCTTTGCTATCACATCATGGTGGTTACAGTTTTGCCTGTCTTGGGTCACAGTTTCAAGTCTGTCTCTGCTCAAAATACCAACTGCAAAGAATTGTGAAAGAACCGAGAAAGAAAGAGGGAGGTAAAACTGGCAGACCAGTCAACTGGAGGATACAGCAATAAGTGCATATTTTGTAGCTTGCACGGTCTCAGTATGAAAGTTAAGATCTTTATGTCATTACTTGGCATATTACCCATTGGATGTATCACTTCACAGTGTCTTTTGTGGCCTTCTAGTAAGGGTGAAAGGCAAATACAGAAAATCTCAGAGCTTTAGGGAAAAAAAGTGATCTTCATTTTCCTGGTCATCTCTATTTCACATACAGTAAAGCTGGAAGAAAAGATTTTTTTAATTAGAATTGTATTGATGTCTTCCTGCTAATCATACTGGATATTTTAAAAAAATATTGTCCGCCTCTCATTTAGCTTATTGTTTGAAAAAGCCACTAAATTAGCTGCAGAGAAATAATCTAAGAGTCTTTATAGCTTGTGTATAAGCTATGAGTTTATTCAGGATCTAAGATATGGGCAGAGCCTGTGGAAATGTGCTGGTGCTAAGCCCCCAGGTTGTGCCCCACTCCTGGGGTCCTCCTGGCACTGCAGAAAGGTGGCTTTTGGCTGTTGCTCTCTGGAGGCTGTTGGGAGTCACAGTAGCATGTGAGTGATACTAAACAGGAGAAACAGCCCATGAGCAATCTTTTCTCCTCCAGGTTTTAGCCCATCCCAACTACTTGAAGGATAATTTGCAGTGAAGTGCTACATATATCTCCTCCCTGGTTTTGCAGGTAACTTCATAGCCTTGACCATCCTCGTTTGTGTATATATTTATGTAAGTAAATAAGGTAGAGAGTGTTTGAGAGATGTACCTCCTAAAGACTGTTAAAACTTCATTATATATTAGGATCTACTTGGGTCCTTGATTTGATTAATTCTTTTTCTATATTAGTAAACTTTTTCACATAGAAGTCCCTGTGTGGAGTTAAAAACCATTCTTGTAACAGTTGATTTGTTAAAAACCTATGACCTGCAAAACAAAATACTGTCATTCATTAGCTCTAAGTGAGCCCTTATGCCAATTCAAATGGCAACAGGAATTCAGAGCCATGCGTGCATACCATTTTACAGCTTGTCTCAGTTATCTCCCAATTTGTGTTATTCTTCTCATATAGCAGACTACACATTTTAAATTATTCACATTCCCATCATTTCCAAAAATAAAATTTAAACAAAGAAAGATAGTTTCCCTACTGACTCAATCTCACTGTGTGTTGCCATGCAGTTAGATTCTCCAGAATGCCAGACTGTTGCATTTTCCTATGCTAGTCCATGCCAGGAGTTTCATTGGCTTGTAAGGCCAAGTCTTTCAATATGAGGCTCTGAAAGCCTAGGAAAATTTCTGTGGGAAACTTAAAATCAACTACTAAGAGATATTTCCTAAAAAAAAAAGAAAAAAAAAAAGTTTCTAGGTGTGTCCAGTTGTCAGCAATCATCTGGCATGTCCTTAGAGGCCTCTGTGCAGAGCTGTCCTGCAGGGGGGGGACATGCAGCATGTGGGAGGCATTTCCTGCCCCAAAGTGCTTGTAAGACAACAGGTCAAGGGTTATGGTTGGAGAGAGGAATTGAGAAGTTAATGTGTTCCTGTCCGTATGGTTTTTCTAGTAGCCACTAGGAGATTATCAGGTGAAGATAATCATCTTAATGAGGTAAAACACTTAATTTTGATACTATTTTCTATTAACCTATTTTAACCATGTGGGGAAAATACCATGAGTTCCCTGTGGGAAAGCTGGTGTCTCATGTTTTCTGTTTTTACTTCAGAACTACTGAAATGTGCAGTTTCTCTGGGAGGCTCCTGGGTGGGCACTTGCCACGGCTGAGGGTGCCAGCAAGGGTTGGGCAGTAGCTGCTGTGTTCACTAGTCCTTGTGGGCTGGATAAATGACAGAAGCAGTGAGGAAACCTGCTGTGCAAGTGGCTTGAGCTGAGGAAGGACTGACTGAAGGGAGGAGCAATTGAAAAGGATCGTGGGCAGCAGTCCCTGTGTTTAGCTCAGGTGTGGAGACCATGGGGGCTGTGTCTGAACTGCAATAACATGTGTTACATGATATCTATTCTCTCCACAGATGCTAAGCCAAACAAAACAGTGCGTGCATTCTGTTGCATTTGTTGTCTGCATAACTTTTCTGAGTGTGCTGTGACAGTTGAAGTTTCTGATCTCCAGCACTTTTTAGAGCCAGACAATGCTGGCAGCTGGGTACTGAAATAGTCTGCAGTGCTGTGTGACAGTTGTCCTTTATTTGATGTCAGTTAGCTGTAGTGACTTCAAACTCATCTGAAATAATCTTCTTGAGGCTCTGACATAGAGAAAAGCACATGATTACCCTGTTTTACTTTCCTTTCCTCATATGTTCCGACCTTCTGTCACTTCTTTATGTGCATGCATGGTGTTCTGTGTCTTCACATGGCATTGAGCAGCAGCATAGATCCCAACAACTCAGCGATGGCCGCGAGATATTGAAAAGCTGCTTGGTCACAATTTGTATCTCGTTGAGTAACCAATGTGGTTCACTTGACAAATCATTCGTTGCTGCAGATGAGCAGTCAGGATGGCAGGACTGCTTGCTGCTGCTCAGTAGTTTCTAAATTAATGCTGTCATCTGAGTACAGCAGTTGGATCTCTTATTATAGCAACATACATTTGCTTTACTGGTGGCTAAAATCAGCTGAGGACCATATGGGTAGCTTCTAAGCTCTTTTGGATTTGCTAAAGTATTGCTTAATGATCATGTTCTCAAATGTCTGGCATCACAATGTCTATTATTTGGCTTATAAAATCAGTGAAACACAAACTGCCAGCTGCCAGAACTCTGTCAGAAAGACTTCATGACTTACCTAAATTTAATGTTGGCATACATGCTCATTTTTCTTTATATGGACTTTGTGAGTTGGTTGTGAAGCCTCTCCTATGTAAAATGAACTGTCAGCCCAAATGAGATTTTGGTTAGATATTTTAGAAAGGGAATGCTGGTTAAAGGAGTTCTCGTTTGATATTTAGGTAGGATGTCCTAATTGGGAAGTCTTTTGTCCACAGCTTTCCAAAGCAGTTCAGGAAGATACTTTGTTTTATTTTTTGGGTGGAAGTTAGGTATTGCTTGTGCTGATACTGAAATGTCCACACAAAGCTGTGTGTCGTGGAGTGTTTGGGATGTAAGGAGCTGTATAAGCGTTAGACACATTGCATTTTAGTGAAAGCTGGCCACAGACCGCAGCAAGAACTCTGAGATAAATCATCCTTGTTTTCTTCCTCTGAATTTGCTGAATCTGCAAATTGAATTTGCTGCCTCCGATTTTGCTTTAGATGAGCTGTAGTCTTCCTATGGAAAATACCTTCTGTTTCACTTGCAGGTCTGGACAACCCTCTCACCTGTCTCTTATAGTTGATTTTGAATTCTCACAGTACAGTAGGTGAGCCCTACTTAGATTTGCAGTACTTCATGAGTGTTCTACTTACATAGTGCTGTACTACAATATTCCTATGCCTCAGGCCTCATTACAGATTGACTTGTGTCTGTATCCAGCGTAGTTCCTTGCTGCCTGAAGGAAACACCTTCTGGCTGGAAGCGAGCTGCTGGAAAACCAGTGGGAAATGGTTGCTTCCCAGAGCTGCTGCTGGTCTGTGCAGGCTGCTCAAAGCTGGGCCTGTAATCCGCTCTCATCTACCTCTGATGTGTTTGTTTTATTTGCCGTTTTATGCATGTACTAGTTTTAGTGGGATGCGTGTCAGCTGCATGATAATTACAGCTATTCTTACTTCAAAATTAAAAAAAAATTACACCAAAAAACCTTAGGCTTCCTCAGAAGCCCAGGCTTTGTCAGCAGCCATGAGTCACCATGAATTGTGTGTGTAAGAGATGAAGCAAACGTGCTGATTTTTCCTTGGTTCCCTAACCTTTTCTGAATAAACAGCAGAAGTTGCCTCTCTGTGTCCTAGCACCTAAAATTTCATTGGGGCAGGAAAACTTTCCAATCACAAACCTTGTAGTTCTTAGACATCATGTTCAAATGCTGGGAAAGTACCACATCAGCAGTTTTATCTGTTGTCATTGCAAAACAGAGAATTTTTTTACATTTTAACTACTTGTCTGAATATCCAGCTTCTTTAACTGGATCAGCAAAGAGGATGCCTGTCAAAAAAGATTTTTTCTTTCCACTCCTTTGCTTATTTTGTTGCAAAACAGATTCTTCATAAGAGTTGTTGCAAATTTGAGGTTGCAGTGAAGACAAGCAAGCTTTTCCTAAGCTTTTGTTTAAAAAGCAATTTGATACATAAATGTGTTATTTGAAAAAAAAAAATTAGGAAATGTGTAATATGTAAATTATACGTAGAATGTTAATATATCATAAGTATACATAATAATGGCTGTTTTACTTTGGTCTTCAGCATATGTAATGTATTTCAGTTTCACAGTTTTATAAATATTTCCATTTTCTGTGCATCTTCATAAGACATTAATGGTACTTGAAAAGTAGAAGAAAGATCTCCAGTGTCAATACAAGCCTTTTAGAAGAGTGATAATTCAAGAGAGACTGGGACTGTGACGTTGGAGATGGTGAATTAAAGGAAGGCAGAAAATTGTTAAAACACTGTGTGCTCTTCCATGCCCAGTCTCCTCCTGGCTGAAGGTCATTAGAAGCAGAACAGGCAGAGACTTGCATGGAGACAAAAATTAGGTTGAAATGTCTGGGAAAGGAACAAGGAATCCGTTTTTGTTTTCTGTGATAACATGAACCAGATTTTAGAGGAACAGAATGTTTTTGTATTGGAGGAGCTTTATCCTCACTGTGAGTTGCTTGATTTTTGGTCTTCTTTTACTTTTTTTTTTTAGTTTATTTTGCACACACAAAAATATTTCTGTTAAACAACATATGCAGTCTGCATGCATTTTTGAAGGCCTCTTTCTTGTCTTTCCAAGACAACCATCATGTATGTAGAAGGGAGTTTGATTAATAAACTATATGAAAGAAGATCTACATGAACATTGAGATAGTGTCACCATGCAGGGAGTGTAACTTTCAAGCATTTTCCCTGTAATAGATGAAAACTCACGTTTCTTTGACTATTGTAGAGCGTCATATGCTCTGCTGTGTGGGTAATAAATGCATGATAAACCTTGTCAAATCTTTTGTGTCCGAAGTTAGCTGGCTTTTCAGTGCCACCACATACGAGACTTACTGATAAACTTTGTTTTAGAATACTGTCTGTTCCAGAGAATTCCATTTTGCCCCAACTACCGCCATACCAAACGTCACAGCTGCAGTGGCTGTAGCTGCAGAACCACTTAAACGTGCTCTCTGTGTCAGTCTGGGCCAGTCTGCACCAACACGTGCAGGCCTGTACCCTGATGGAGTAGCTGTATTGTTCAATGATTGTCTCTCAAGAACACTTCAGCATGGGGTCCCCCTGTTTGGAATGCCCTCAGCAAAGCCAGGGCTCCCATCCTTGTTTCAGCTTTACATGGTGCAGTCTTGAAGCTTGTTCCAGGACTTTGACAACAATGGAAATGCAACAATATCCTGGGGAGTTATCTGCTAGAAATGTCAAATCTGTGTTTTCATTTATACTCAAATTGCATGTGGTTTGACTAATAAGCCTTTAGCTCTAAACTACTAAACACATTGTGAAAATGTTATTTTATCTTGAACTTTGGAAAGGGTAGGAAGAAGTGAAGAAAGCAAAGTGTTGATGCCAATTTGTTAGGTCACTCTGAGAAAGAAGAGGTAAGATATTGAGCTCAAGTGTTATTAGGGAGAGACTTAGAAGTTTTTTATGATGACTTTCATTGCTGACAAAGAACTGGAAAATACCGGTGTTGTTTTTGTTCCCAGTGTACCTCTGGGCTCCTGAGCCATGCCAAAACTGAGGCCTCCATGTTGATGCAACTGTGTCAGTCCAGCAGCACAAGAGGCAGCCTCGCTTGGGTGGATATAGTTTAGGGATAAGTGGGGTGGAGAAACAGTCCAGTTGTCCTTTGCTTTGCTGTTCTGGTCCTTGCCTGAAGCTGTGTTAGAACTTTAAGGCTGACAAGTTTTGGAACATTTCATCTGCTTTTACCAGCAAGACATCAGATGGGGAAGCCTGACTCATCTTGACAGGACTTCACAGAATCCAGCCCCTGTCCTAACTTCAGGTGAAACCTGACCCATAGTTGTTTTTTTGTTCCCTTATCTGGTTAGAAAAGAGTCTTTTGTTCCTTGTCTGACAGGTTTGCGGCTCTGCAAAGGTTGGAACTGGAGCAAGGGCAGCAATCAGACAAAAGGTGAACTATTGAACACCAAAGCAGAAGCTGAGAGACAAGACAAGATTAAAAAAAAAACACAAAGCACATTGTATGAGCCATAAGTCTCATCTGACAGGGTGGATGCCCAGCAGCAAGGTTCAAGACTGGATCAGGAATTCTAGTCTAAAGCAGATTGAGGGCTAACTAAATGTTAAATACACTTAATCCAGAGTCCATTTCTTCTAAGTGTCCATGTTTTCTAGAGAATAATCTTACTATTTTTGAAATTAATTCTTTCTCATTGTTTATAGCATGTATGGTGAATGCATATAACTTTTGTTACCTATATGTTTGTATTTATATTTTAGCTGCTTTGTATTTTCCTTCCTTCTTGCCTGATTTTGTAAAATGCTCAGGATCCTGTAGGTCTGGGCCCTTTGTTTAACATTTCTGAAAGCTGACTGTCTACTTTCACATCCATGTGTGCTGGTGTCATAGTCTGCACAAGTATTATTGAAGATTGGTTTTCCTCCCCTGTAATTCCCTTTACTGAGCCATGATTACTCTTGCTTTTGTACATTTTGTCGTTAAATCTGCTTGATCATTTTTGTGTTATCAAGAACTAAAATCTTTAACCTCTGGCAATTGCACTGATCACCAGTCAGTTTTTCTTAAATAAATAAAATCTGCCAGACACTTGAAGTTGTACATCATCTGCATGACAGGCAGGTTGAATAGTCAGTCTATTGTGAGCTTACTTGCCAACCCAGAACTAAACTCTGAACAAAGGGATATTACATTTTGTTTTCAGAATTCCTGGGAAAATGTAGCCCTTGAAAAAAGTGCTGTTAGACCAAGTGTGGCATGAGATTTTCTAAATCTGGAAAATTGTTTCAGCCTTGTTATTTCAGTGTTCCTTTTGGTTTATATTCTTTGTAATGAAAAGTGACAGTTGTTTTACATACTGGAAAATCTTACATGATTGGTCTCAGTTCAGTATCTGCAGGAGGAATTTAAATTACACTTCTCACACATTAATGATGAAGTTCCCATGGCTTTTCAATGACATTTTATTTAAATACAAAGATATTGTGTTGGTCAGCAAGATCACTGCAGTTAATCCTAATGATCATGATCAGATCATGTTTGTATTAATGTGATCAGTAATTTAAAAATACTGCTTTGTCATAGCAATTAAAACATTCCCTGAGTAACTAAATGCTGCCTCTTAAAGATTTATTTTTTTTAACTTAATGAATATCAGGCTGACAGTCAAGAGGACTGGTGTTAAACAGTTTGCTAAAGATACATGTCAATTAGGTTTTTCATGTCAGATAGCTGCCTTACAGTTGGCACTGTTGGCTCTGCCCTTTCCCTGCATATTGAGCTGTGTTACTGCAATTTCATTCCTTGATGGAATGCATGGGCTATTTCCATGCTCAGACTTAGTTCTTATCAGACTTCATGCATGGGTTTTTTTCTGGTGTTGGGAATTCTTTGTTTCACCATTCTTCCTTGCTCTGCCTCCCCAAATGACTAGAAGTGGAAGTAAATACACTTTCCTGCTTTGGTTGTGACTACTTAAGTTTCAACGGCTGCCCTGTTAGTAGAGCCTTGTTCCTGCAGCAATGGCCTGTGAGGGATCTTTGATCTTGTGGTGGATCCCATGTGCTTGGGATCCAGCTTAGGTGCCTCCTTCAGTGAACTGAATCTCATGAAACTTCATTGAGTTACTAAACAGAGAGGTAGTGAGGAGACTAATCATAGCACAGATACATCTCCTGTTGTTTTACTGGCTTCTTTGGAATCCCACCCTTTTGCCCAGTCCCCACTGTGAGCACTGCTCTGCGTGTGGCTTGCACAAAACTACTGCACAGTTTGTGGTAATTTTGCAATAAAAGCAGGGGTGTAAAGAGTGAGAAACGGAGAAGGCTTGCTCTTCGGGAAGTTTCTCATGCAATGTTATCCTGTTTTTCGTTACTGGTTCTTTTCTGAGCAGTCTGCAGTTTTGTACATATTTGTAGGCGATTTCTATTTGGCAAATGTGTTTAGAGCTTCAGAAATTTCAGTGCCAGCCAGTTCACAACATATCTGAAAATATATTGTTAAAAAAAATTAGTTCTTTGTAGTAGATTACGTTAAAACACTGGTATTGCATAGAATAATTAGCATTGCAAGTAATCATGTTGCTCAGTGCAGTTAAAAACATGTACTGAAATCACTTGTTTGCTTTCTGCCTATGCATTTTAGTTGGTGATGTGGAAGATTGTAGCTTTAAATTAGAAAAGAAAAAAAACACACTGTTTTACTACAGCAATAGCTATTTATGATTTAAGAAACAGTCCATGATTGGCATCTTTGAAGGGGCCAACAACTGAATGATATTGCTGGATCATCTGTTGTAGTGTGGTTTGTCCAGGTGAGAGACAGGCAGCAGATGTCGTGTATCAGGCTGTATCCTATGCAGACACTGTGCACATACAGCCAGTCTTGCTGCTGGCTATTGAAGCTTTCATGGCAGGGAGTTGTACCTTATGATCTAGATTTGCTCCAAGTTCAGTCACTGACCCACCAATTAAGACTGTTGTATGTTATCAGAGCACGAGTCCTGCTCAGAAGTGCTGGATCTGTGTGGGGATGGTGTGGCTTGACAACAGGTAGACTTTCTCCCGTCCATTGACTTCTGGTTGGAGACTGCCAGAAATTCACTTTATGTGTAAAACTATCTCTGAAGTAATACACTTACACGTGGGAACAGTGTTGTTGACTGTACAGAACGGAGGATTTTGTTTTTATAGATGTTGTGTAACATTGCAATTGTCATTCTGTCTCTCTGTGGGCAATTGATAGCAGATAAGATGAATAGGGGTTTTTCCACACTGCTGTCTTGCTGCAATATTCAGTGTCAGTGGGGACGTTTATTCACAAACTGTGAAGGAAATAAGTAAAGAGTCACTTGAATTACTATTTTAATAACTTCTATAAAATTATCACAAACCACTTGTTTACTGGAAGCAGCCCAGTTCATGCACTCAGTCAGAGAGTTAGGGATGATAACCATCTTGTTGCTCTTTCCAAGACGTTAATAATCTGCAAGATTTCAATGCAAAGAGAAAATATTGCCTAATAGATTTCTAAGTGTGTTCTTTTCGAGGTTCCTTGAGCAAATCTAGGAGCCAGTAATAGCTCATGTACATTTTAACAGTCATTCAAAGCCTCTGCTTTCAGAGGAATGTAAAATTTATTTGGGCATAAACTGAGAATTTATTTGGGCATAAACTGAGAAACTGGGCCATAGCCAGAGCTGCTTGTTGTTTCTTCTTTATGAAGGCTTTTGCTGTTATAAAGGACAACACGGGAATTAAACTAAGTGAAGACGACAGCTCGTTCTCGGCTTTCATCGCATGTGAAATGCATCCTTTCACATCAAGATTTACAGCAGGCTTCGGCTTGCCTCAGATTTCTTCAAATCTGCTCGGCTAACATAATTTGATGCTAAAAAAGAATAATAAAGGGCAACACTTTGAGATCCGCTGACAATAATCAGCCTTTGGAAGCAACCGGAATCCAGAGCGTCTGTTCCCGGCGGAGCCGCCCGGTCCCGAGATCACTGCCCGCCGGTACCGCCGCGCTCTGAATTCCAATGCGGTACCTGCTGGGAAAGCTCATCTCCGGCTGTTTGTTGCTTTTGTGTCAGAGGGCTTTTTTTTTGCTCCTTCCTGTTTGCTGTTCAGCTCATTGCTGGGCTGCATTGATATTCCGGCCAGCTTGGGCTTGAGCAAACGTTTCCGTGCCATGCCGGTTGTGCGGCGGGGCTTGCCCGGCGCGGGGGTGGCGGGGAGCTGGCAAAAGCCTGTGGTTCGGCATCTTTCCCGTGCTTGTTCTCCTCAAACTCCCCGGGGTTCAAAAAGCGAATATTGTGCAGTCTGTCACCTCAAGGGGCTTTTCCAGCAAAGTGTTGAGGCATCCGTGGGTTTTGCAGGCTGCTCCCGTGGGAAGCGATCAGCTGCCTGAAGATGTGCCCAAGGACCCGAAGTCTGGAAACTTGGTGAATTTGCATCTCCCACAGCAGCATTATGTCACTGAGAGGCAGTAGGTAATCAGACAAATAGGGCCAAAGCCTGCAAAGTGACAGTATTTTAACTTCTCCCATCACTGAAGGGACACAGGATGTGTACGTCTCTCCTTGGTATTGCTTCGTGAAGACCTGTGGATATATCTGTCCCTACAAACCATGGATTAGAAGCTGTTATTTTCAAATCTGTAGTGCCAGTAGTTCCCTTAGGCTGATTTCTGCCAGTGCTCTCATCTTTGCAGTTTATGAATCTACAAAATATTTTAGATAGAGATTTTCTTCATTTCAAACCCTTGAAAATACTAGTGTGCTGAAGCATTATTATTATGTTGGTGAGCATCTAGCATTGTAATTGTCAGGTGTCACTTTGATACTTGGACTGGTTGGCATAGTAAAATTACTAATGGGAAATACATATTTTGGAAGACATATACAGCATGCTGTATGAGCTATCATTGTGCTGGCTGCAAATGAATCTGTTCTAGCAATCAGAAAATTCTCAGAACAGTTTATTTCTAAAGTGTGTATTACAGTAGTGATATGTGTACCATGGTTGCTTTAGATTATTGAATATCTTTGTGAAGAAAACTAAATCTCCTGCTTGAGATATGAAAATAAAGGGGAAGCTGTGACTGAACTTCCCATTGATCCCAGGAGAATGTGTGGAGTCACATCAGCTTGTCACTGGAACCAGGGTACTGACTGAAAGGTACCTTTGCCTTTCACCCTGTCACAGTGCTTAGTGGGAGTTGATGAGTGCTGCACAAGCATGAAAAAAATTGAGATAACCAACACAACTGGTTAGAAAGCCAAAGGTAGTAACCATTCTGCAACTTCTGCTGCCTATTTAATTCTGGTTAAGTGGAAAGAGTGCCAGTGTTGAGTATTGCCAGCGTTATAATCCTTCACAGCATGTTTTGGGCTAGTACTGATGCTATAGAAGATAATTTATCAAAATCTCCGATAAATCTATAAAAATTCATGCGTTATCTATTCGTAGATGCAAATTTAAAGATCATAGTTTTGCTTTACATTATTTTGTTGTTTTAGAATAGGAAAATGTGACAGAAGACAATTTTGACCCTGTAAGGATCGTAGGATGGAGGACTGAGTATAAACTCTAAAATTTGCCCAAGAGTTAGGGAAGGCTGAGTAGAGTGACTGGAGAGTGCTCAGACCCAGGCTTGAAGGAGCATATTCCTTGTACTGGTGTGTTCTGCCTTGGTACAGCACTGTATGAGCCTGACCTTGCAATGACTTTGGGCTCACTGTCAGTGCAAAGGAAGACATTGCACATTTATTACGTCCAAGAAGTTACTGAATTATGTGTCTATCAGGAATATACAAGCATAATAGGATTTGAGTTTCCTCATGCTTTCAGAAGAAGCTGATAGACTTCCTTAAGGTCTCTGGGGTAAAGTTTATTTTAGATCACATGAAAAACTGCTGATGGTAAATAAACCTTTGGCATATTTGCAAGGTCAAAGGTTGCCCTTAGAAGGAAACATTTTTGTGATGCTCTAACATAATGATGTTAGTTAAAACAATGGAGTGTATTCTGATTTGATTTTTCGGCATGGCATAGTTTGTGAACAAAGTTAACATTATGCTGTGCTGTCCGTCTGATCCGATCCACTGAGGATGTGTTTATGCTGGGATATGATCACTGACTGTGTGTGAAGTGATTCCTTATTTCAGACATAATTGTTAAGTGAGAAGTTACAAAAATATGACCTTTGTTAGATGCAGTGTAATTACAAATCACTGTTTTGACAGCACTGTGCTTACAGCATGAGAGGAAAGCTGTTATGTGGCTAAAGAAAGTTGGGCACTGTACAATCTGGTGTTTGGCTCAAATGTAGTCAGCATGTTTAGTGCAATACAGAAAAAGGCTTTTAGTCTCCAAAATGTGTATCTATTCAAGTAAGGGTGGAGAGCAGTTTCCTGGAAAATTTTTTTATGTCTTCTCCTTATGCATATATTCTTCACAATCATTGCTGAAGCCAATAAAATGACAAGTTTTTGAACTTGAGATGCATCTTTTTTTGTTTATTTGTTTCAGAAATCTGTATTCTGCTACATCTTTTAATCTCAGATCTCTGTCATGATTCATCATTTCGGTAGAGCTGCTCGTTCGTATAGCTCTTAATGAACATACTTGCAAGAACTGAGAATGCAGTAGCCCATACAGAACCCTTGCTGAGGCTGAGTTTTCAGGAAGGCTGAACTGTTGATAGGGTAGCTAAGGAGGTAGGTGGCAGAGCCTGTAATAATATCCTCAGGCTTCTTCAATTTTTGTTTTATTAATGTAACTTACTGATGTTGGAGAAGAAATTTCTGTGAAGGTACAAACCGATATCTAAAACCTTTTTACTGAGCTTTGTTGTGGGTCTGGACATCTGCCCCATGGCCAAGAGGACAGAGCACCTTGCAGGATTAACATCTGCACCTAAACTTTCAATTTATAGAGAAAAGCTTTTGTGTTTTTTTTTTTTAAATCGTCTCCTAGCACTACCTGGCATGTATCAATGAACCTGTAGGAATTGTGCCTGTTTATATGTGCAGAAAAATTGGCTGTTGAGTTTGAACCATGTGTGGTTTTGACAGGAAACCAAATTTCCCCACTGCTCAGGGCAGGGCTGCTGCAGGACATCCTGCCCACCCCATCTGCCATCTCTCTGTGTTCAGGAAGAATGGACAGGGAAGAGAACTGGTTGGAAGTAATGTGGCCACCCATCCCTCCCAGTCCAAAGTAGCAGTGCTCTGCACATGCATGAAAAGGTCTCCTTGACTTGTTTTGAATAGGAGACACAGGATAATACATTTGGGCCCCATGATGCCAAACTTCATGTTGCTGCATATCCAGCACTGCGTAGCTGTTGCTCCTTTTAAGTTCCCCCTGCAGTAAGCACATGTATGGAAATGTTTATATTTCGGTCTCACCCGAAATGGGAAGGAACATAGAGGCCTTTCATTTCTGTGATTGGTTCAAAGATTCCTTGTGATGCTGGTAAAAAAAGATGTGAATGAATCTGTTTCTTTTAGTGCTTCTCATATTAATAGGCTTTGCTCTTCATGCTTGTTGTGTTGTAATTCTGATTTAACAACATTTATCAGTATAAGATCACTGCAGGGTCTTTAATGATTATAGTTGTTCAAGCTGATAGTTTAGACTATTAAATAAGGTCAAATTACTTCCCATTTATTTGTGTTGTTTTTTCTCTCCAAGTAACAAAATGTAATCCTGAAGTTCATAATTATTCTTTGCATTGTATTATTCTAAATAGATTTTCTACCTAATTAAGGCTGAATACGTTTGTGCTAAACTGACCGTATTTTACAAGAATGTTTTCATTTGTATGTGAGGGCGTCTTTGGTTTCTACCATCCATATTTTAATTATGTTTAGTTTCTATAGCTGCCAGAGACCCTATTGTGTGTCTTAGCAATTCACCCTGGGCTGCTCAAGATTGTTTAGATTGGAATTGGAATAGACCTCCTGATGAATTTAGTTGGAGTCTAGTTAATAACAAGTCACGAGGAAGCTATTTCAAGTGTTTACTACTGCTCTGAAAGATATAAAATCTATATTGGCTCGATTTTGGGTGAAAGAAATGGAGATGAAAGCAGAGGAATTCAGTTCAGATTTTTTATTTTTATTTTTTTATGGCATGGGTCACTAGAGGGGAAGGTAAAAATGCAGAAAGAAGAATAGGTTGGCTCATAATAGGTGTTCAGAGTGCTTATTGTGTCCATATTCTACACATTCAAATTACTGAGCTTTATTCCTGTTCTCGTTCTCTGTTATTTATTTATGTGCTATTTCTTTGGGGATCCTTTATCACATAAGGAAGCAGTATAATTTAGTGATAAATAAAAACACAGAACATGTAAAATTTTCCTCTCAGTATTAAAATAGCCATCAGGAAAAAGAGCTGAGTAGATATACAAGTCTTGACCTTACCTTCTGAACTCCTGTCCCATGGCCCAGAAGGTGGCTTTGTGCAAGCCCAAGGCCCAGCCCTCTGCAGACATGGGAGCTGTGCCAGCTGTGCCATTGCCTGGGTAAGACTTCTCAGGAAGGAGCGACAACAGCACAAGCAGCCCTATGCCTGTTAAGAAGTTGTGGGGCATTAGTATCTGCTTTTCAACTGTCTTAGGGTCCTGTACAAAGACCACAAAGTAATATTAATATAAAGAGTCACTGAAGTACCTTTCCCTTGAGAAAGGGGCCGATTTCTTTATAAACTCCTTTACAAATTTGTTGGAAGGAGTGTAATATCCATCTTCTCTTGAGAAGCAGCTGTAGGAAAGTAAACCCCCAGGGTTTTCCTGAGCTCCCTCAGAAGCTGCATTTTGTGCTGTCAGGCCAGTCCTCCTTTATCTCTTTCCTAGTTTCATCGTGAGTTCTGTTTATAGATGTGGTTAAACTGAAATGAATCCAGGAGGCTTAATAATGCTGGTAAATGTTCCAGGATAGTTGCTCAAATGAACAGTCTTTTGAGGGCTTGCTCCCCTGGGAATGAAGCAATGTGTTGTGTCATGCAGAAGTGGGTTCACTTGCCTGCATTCAGGCAGAGCTAAACATGCTGCAAAGCAGAGGTGGAAACCACTAAAATGTGTGTGTGTGTGTGTGTGTGTGTGTGTGTGTGTGTGTGTGTGTACAGGCAAAAAATCCTGCCCAAACTCAGTGAGCGTGGCTGTTCTTGTTAGTGAATTGGACTGGAAGGGACCTTTGCCAAGAGAAGGGCTTGTGCATGAGTCTGGAGTCTTAATGAGATTGAGCGGGACTTGAAAGGGAACAATATATGTAAAGTGGGGGCAGTTACTGGTTATAAATCAAGTTCTGTTCCAGATTGAATAAATTTGACTAGTCTTTAGTGTCTAAGTACAAACTTTCCTGAGAAGTTTAAATTAGCAGAAAACAAAGTGGTCAATTTTGGAAGCACTATGGATATGTGCTTTCACAGCTCCCTCTAGCAGTATTCCAAACTTTTTAATAACCACATGAACAATTGAAATTACTGTTGATACAATATGGCTTTTCATGCAGTTACTGTGCTTAGCTGGAACAAATGTGAAAATCTGTTTGGTCTCTTGAGGGATGCAATATTATTTTACTCCCTAATCTAAATCACTCTGAAAGCAAGTCACATGTTGGCAAGAAACAGAAAAACTCTTTTGAGAAAAGCAGCCAAAGTTTTGAAGTTGTTTTCATTCAATTTCAAGTCAGAACATCTTTCCTTAATGCATGTATGCAAAAAGGGATAAAAGCATTGTCTATTAATGATGTTTTTACAATACTGTTTTTAGTGTTTTGGAACACACTGCTGAAATTGATTTTAAGAAAAAATAAAAAAGGATGGCAACATTTTTTGAAAGGAAAGAAAAAATAATCCTCCAGACAGTCACTTACCACTGCAGACGTTCCAGTGCAAGGTCCCCTATGCACTTTGTTACTCTGCAGTCTTGAAACACAAGTATTGCAGTAGTTTTGGGCTAGCTGTGCCTGTAAGTGTCTGTTCGGGCTGAATCTGAAGGATTCTTACGTTTTCAAGTATCAGAATCCTCTTTCCAATCCAAACAATTGCTTCTTCTCGTAATCCTTTTGCGTAACAGAAAGCACAGTGTTTCAACTAGGCACGTCTTTCATCTTTACCAGCTTGCAAATCAATAAACTTACTCTCACCTTTTGCATCTCTCTTTTTAACGAAAGGCATAAATATATTTCTCACAAAATGTTTCTCACAAGTCTTCAGCCACTGACAATTAAAGTACAATGTACTTACTAGAGCAAAATGCAAAAACATATGGAAAAATATAACTCCATTAACATCTGCTGCCTTTCCTCCATCTGCTCTCTTTGGCTGTACTTTTGTTCAAACCTTCCAAAAGTACTCATTTTGCAAGGGGCTCAGGGCACATGAACCACGTCTTCGATTAAAGTTCCCAATTTCTTTTTGTTTTGATGTTGTGGCAGAGAGTCTGCTCTGCATCTACGTGGCTGCACGACTACTTCAAGCAGAGCAGTGGTGATTCTGTAGTTTGAAAGGTGTGGATGTGGTAGGACAGGTGACAATAGGTGAGCTCTGTATCCAGAGTTCATTTTGTGTTGGCAGGGTTCTACCCTAAACGAGACAACACCTTTCTTGACCAGTGGCCTTCTGAGCCATTGAAATGAGGGTTGAAATGAAGGATGTTGAAATCAGTGCTGTTGATCACAGGAGATGGTACCTGCTGGGGTGCTCAGCCTCTGGATCATGGTGGACTGCATCACACGCCTGAGGTGCCTGAAGCTCCTGTAGCCAGCAGTGTGAGCCCCACACACTTGGTCTTTGTGAGGAATGGGCTCTCTGACAGTGGGAGAGAGGATCTAACCCATTCTCCTGCCTGGCTTAGAATTCTCTTCTGTGACTTTTTTTTCCTTAATTATCATTCAGATAGTGACCATCCTTCTAGATGTATTTAGCAGCCTATTTAGAAGATTCCAGGCAAATGCCCTGTGGTTTTACTTCACAGTGATGGAGAAAGATGCTTTTTCTTGGACTCTTGCAGAAACAGAGAACTGAGAACTGCTTCCCAGGCTTCACAGGATGGCTTTGGGAACCAGCCATGGGGCTGAATTTGCCATGCTCTTTAGTTTGGCAGCGTGTAGCTGCCTGTGGAATGGGTGATCTGAAAAGTTTCTTTGGCCATGTACCAAGGGACATGGGTGCCCAGCTGTTTCAAAAAAACAAAATAAGGGCGATGAAATCAGATTTTGAGCCCATTGAAGCGTAAGGAATATTTGTGATTTCTGTACTTGTTCTCAAGACCATAGTGTAAAGTTTGTTGTGCTAGAGGCAAAAGGCTTTGATTTCAACGAAGAAATAGTCCTCAAATGCACAAAGGCAAGAGCAGGAAAAAAAAAGATTTAATCCAGGAGCAGTCCTTGCTTGTAGGAATGCCATCCTCTGACTCCTCTGGCAATTGGAAGGTGTCATCATTGAAAAATTAACAAGCACTACAAAATCATATGTCATAGGCCTGTGATTAATATTGAACAGAAACTTGTTTTAATTATCTTCTCATAGCATCATTTAAATTCTTCTTGGTCCCAGGACAGGTGAAACAGATGGTCCCATAAAAGCTGACCAGGTCTCTTTGAGGCTTTGACATATGATGTAGATTTTGAAACTGTTCCCGACCTCCTGGAGCTGTGAGTTGGTTTGGGTCCTACAGCCTCCCAGCTCTTCCCTCAGCAAAGCAGCAAGTGCCTGCACCAACTTTGAGGGCCTCAGTCCTGTGTGATCCTGCATGAGTGCCCAGTCATTGCCTATTTTCACATGAGGTCAATAATTGTAACGTGCTTTATTATGTGACAGGAGGAAAAATAGGTAGTTTTTTATAGTACAGGTGTTTGATTTATACCTGGCCCTCAAAGCCAGCATGTTCAGTCTTTTTTATTGAGGGGAAGGTTTGTGTTTTGTTGCTGCTCAGTGATAATATGCATATTTTTGTTTTGCTTTGATGATTTTTTAAGGTGCCAAGTTTTGCCAAGGGAGGAATATGAGAATATGTTCTCAGTACAAAAAGACAGACAATCTCTCCATGAGAAAGTCAGTTGTCAGATAAACTGGAACTGTGAATTTTTGCCATTCAGGGCTTGATTGCACATGGTCCATCCATCCGTATAGTATTTTTAGGACTCAGTTGATACAGAAATCATACAATGAATAACTTTTCCTGAGGAAAGGAGAGTTTTCTTATTGTCAGGAAGAAATGCTCTGCACAATGCAATGAACACCTCCCACAGATAAATGCAAGCTCTTATTGTGTGTCTTTGTGAACTGATTAGGGTTTTCTTTAGCTTTCTGCAAAAGAAGCCTCTACAAAAGGAGCCTTCTAACAGCACTGTGTTTCTGCAGGTGTGTAGCAGGTGATGCTGGAGCAGTGCCTATCTGCATGGTGTGAGCTCTTCCCTTGGCTTTGATGTCCCAAGTTGGATCCCTCAGCCACATGCAGTCTGCATGTTTCTATCTGCAGAGCTGGTGCACATCAGGTTCCTGATGTTTGGGTCTCTGCAGATTTAAGTGCACGTTGGGTATCTCTCTGAAAGCTAATTTGAAATTGGTCTGGTGTTGGCTTTTTGCATATTGCAAAAATTGACAGTCATATTGCCCAATCCAGGCTGTTGGCAGATGCACTCCTTCCAAGTGCAGTTGGAAACTGTGCAAGTTGGTACCTAATGGCTTTGTAGTGTATTCTGATCTTACAGCAGGATATCTACAGAGAACATGCTGATTTGTTGGGAGTTCTCCCTTGTCCAGTATTGCAGCCATAGCCTTTAACCTCCTGTATCTAATACACAGATACAGAACTGTACTTGAAAGGCTACATGAGAATTTGTGACCTAGATTATCTAAATTGGGCAATCCCAAATTCATGTTTATGCTTGAACATTCTTAACTTAGATGCAAATATAGTTGACGGATGCAAGTAAAAAATGTATGGAGAGAGGCCGTCTGCAAGTATGTAACCTTCCCTGGCTGAGCTGGTGTGGGTTGTACTTGCAAAAGCCTCTGAAAGTGTTAACTGACTGTCATTAAGATCCATTTATCATTACAGACAGCTGTAAAGTTCTTCCAAATTCTCTGTATTTGTGCTAGGTGGAGTGAGCAGCAGCTGCTGTTGTTGGGTCTGTAGTAGGTGACAGCAGCAATTTATTCCATGGTTTTCTCAGTAGATTGCAAAGTCTCTGCTGAAACAAGGCTTTCCTCCCTGAGATAGATGGGACTTTAAATTCAATCAAACTCTCAGTACCTGAGCCACAGGCCCTCCATCACTGTAGATAGAGTGGCTAATATACCTAAGAGCATATATTGTGTCTGACAAACTTTAATAAAATGTGTCAAAGTGGAGTTTGGAGAATTAAGATGTGTGTATTCAACAACCAGCAGAATTTGGAGCAGAATTCAAATTCTCTCCTTACATAAAATGGCTCTGAACTTAAAACGTTATTTTTGTATTAATGTTAATATTATTTTTAGCATCAATGGCAATCAGTATGTAATTGGCAGTGATCTCATGCACACTTTGGGTACAGACTGTTCTTTCCCAGTTTCAGAGTATTTGGTTGTTATTGCTGAATTGCAGTGTGCACAGGCTCTAAAGGGGCCCACCGTTATTAAAACTCTCCCTCAGGGCTCTTGCCATTAAGCATTCAGTAGTTAACCTCTCTGTGAATCTTCTGAGAACCAGATTAAGTTAGGATAGAAAATTTCTCTTAATGGAAATCTTTCTTTTAGGCCTATGTTCTCATAGACATCCGGAGTGTCACTCTTCATCTTTGAAATACAGTGCTACAAAGTGATGAAAACTCTCCAGAGGTTTCTTTATTGCACCTTCCAGTACCTAAGGGGGCTACAGGAAAGATGGAGAGGGTCTCCTAACAAGGGCATGGAGTGATAGGGCGAAAGGGCATGGCTTTAAACTGAGAAGACGGTAGGACTGTGGGAGAGGCCCAGTTGAAATATATGCTCTTGTGTGATATATGTTGAGTTTGACACCTACAATGCTGAGAATTTGACAGGGTAGCCTCTCAAATTAGTTGATTTTGGATAGATCCTCCTCTGATCTATGTCTGTTCTAGAGACAATTATTCTACTGCAAAGACCAAAATGATGCTCTCCCTAATGACTTTTTTGTGTGTTCTGTGGATGTGATTAAGTCTATAGAACAACAAAAAATAGCAGTGTTAGGTGCTGGTTTGAAAATATTGCATTCAATTTTGACTAGGGACACATACAGGCTGTATTAATAGGCTCTCTGCTTCTCATTTAGTGCTGGTATAGCCTTAGATTTTTTCAGTGATTTGCAATCACAGACATAAGAACATGCTACTAACAAGTAGCTAGATAGAAGCTGAGAAAAATAATGATTCAGACAATGATTCTGACATACATGTCACAGCACTGTCACAACTGGGATTGCCTGGTTTCCAGATCATCTTTCTGTGAGATGACTTTGTCCTGTCTTGAACATCTCAGACATCCATGACAAAGGCTGCAATTAATACAGTTCTGTAAAAATAAAATACTGCAGAGCAAGTAAAACCCATCTTCCTGTAGCCAGCTGAAAACCAGATGTGCTGCTTTGGTTTGTAGCCCTGAACTTCACAAATGAGCACAACTTACTGTCAGCAGCTGCTGCTGTTCTAAGCTCAGAGTGCTGAGTTTCATTTCCTCTGCACTGCAAATATGTATGTTCTGCTGTCACATATGGAGCCTATATTGAAATCATTGTACTGTAAAAATCACACTTGGCTTTGGTGAGGGCAGTCGAGAGAGAAATGCAGATTAAAGGTGGGCGGAGATTTCTGGTTTTGTGGCACTTAACACTTGCACCAACAGGTGTGATACTGTGTGAGGCTGGATTTGACTGTCCAACTAGGCTATTGTTACATGTTCTTATTTTTCAGTGTATACCTATAGCTCTTGGGTTTACGGTTGTTGTACAGACCCTGCTTTATTTTTAGTCCCTGCTCCTCCTAGAGAGGTGTCCCTGCAGACAGTGGGTGTCCTCTGTGGGGAGGTTTTGTGGTGTTTGCTGTCACTGCAGGCAGGGAAGAGTTACAGCCAAGCTTCAATTTGTATCTGCCTTTGAAGCATTTAGAATTCATTTGTTTTTTTCAGACTCCAGCATGTAGACTTGGAAAAGCATTTCCCAGAGGGGACAAAGTACTTGAAGGAGGAAAGCAGTTTAAAGAGGGGAACCGCACACTAGCAAATCTGCTGGTTTGTTTTTTTTCTCCTGAGATTTCATCACAGCTTTCTACTGTTTTGTGCCAGTGTAGTGCTTCAGCCAGGTGGGATCGCTGCCTCAGCACCCGGAGCTGCAGCCTCTGGCAATCCCAGGAAAGCAGAAGAGTTTGCTCAGCACTTGTGGGCCCAGGGGTGGGTAATATGGAGAGCAAAGATCCTGACTGAAACATCACTATAGGTATTATGTCAGATGCTGTTTGAAACAACAACAGGCCCTCACCTCATCTTTTAGAACTTTGTTGGACTCCAGAGGGGTTTGGATGGGGCAGGAGGGCAAGTTGTGGGCAGGGCTGTGTACTCCTCAGGACATGGAAGATGTGTGCCTATTACTCAGGTTCAGGATAGTATCTCATTTGTGGTTAATAATTATCACAAAAAAACAACAAGGACCATCTCTCGCTTCCTTTCTCCTTTATCAACATGCACATGCTGTACAGAGTGGATTTTGGTTTTTTTAAATTTTAAGACAAAAATCATTTAGCAAGAGTCAATCTGTGAAAGGAAATGTTGCCAAGACATGTAGAAATATCCTGTCATGGCATTGCCTTAGAGAGTTCAGAAAGAGTTTATTGCAGAAGACAGAATTGATGTTTTTCTTTGAAGATCCATTGGAGACAAAAGGACAAGTGCAGAACAGCTGCCTTGAAACTATTTTTTGTTTTGATTTCTCTTTGGTGACCAGTGAAGTGCAACAAAGCTGGGGAAGGGTCTGGAGCACAAGTCTTATGAGGAGCACATGAGGAAGCTGGATTTCTTTAGCCTGGAGAAAAGGAGGCTCAAGGGAGACCTTATGGCTCACTACAACCACCTGAAAGGAGAGTGTAGCCAGATGGAGATTGGTCTTGTCTCCCAGGTAACAAGTGAGGAGAGAAAATGATCTCAAGTTGTGCTAGGGAAGGTTTAGGTTGGATATTGGTAAAAATATATTAATGGAAAGGGTTGTCAAGTATTGGAACAGGTTACCCAGGGAAGAGGTGGAGTCTCCATCCCTGGGGGAATTTAAAAAATACATAGATGTGACACTTGTGGACATGGTTTAGTGGTGGACTTGGCAGTGCTCAGTTAATGGTTGGACTCCATGATCTTAAAAGTCTTTTTCGACTTAATTGATTCTGTGTTATTCTTTTCTTCTTAAAGAAGATAGAAAACGGAATTTAATTTCATGCATTCTTTTAAAAAATTAGAATTTTTTTTTAAAGATCTTTGTCACGAAACTGGAAATACTTTGGATTTTGGTTTGTGAATTGTTGTCTATCTGGTTGGGTTTTGTTTTGTTTGTTTTTTAAACTCCTCTGTATTCCTGTTTTGGACAGCTAAAGCTAGTTGCAAACTGGACATATTCATGGGGAGAGAATCATTTCATTCATTCACAAAACAACATCTTCTAATGAATAAACTGTTCAAATATTTCTCATTGCTGAGCTGCAGATGTCAGCTGATACTGACTCCTCGTGTGACCTTGGATAAGTCATTATCTCCCTCTCCTTTCTCTGCAAACCCTGACTGTTGTGTAGTTCCTCCCAGAAGAGGTATGAGAAAAAATTAACTCATGCTAGTAAAATGTATTGAATATAAAATGTATTTCACAGGTGTTAAAAGATGCTACCATCAGTTATAGTGATTCTGTCATTTCTCAGCCTCTGATTTTTGGTTAGGTTTTCCAGAAGTGGAAAGGAAACAGGACAGACTCAAAAAGTCTTATCAATATTTATATTCCTGTCTTCAGATGTTTAAATAATGATTCATCATTGATTTAATCTACTACTGATCACTTTTGGGAATGGAGATATTTCCTTGTCTACAGGTCTAAAAATTGTGTCCCCACTTGCCTGGGGACTATTTTCCATGATTGGAGCAAAGGCAGCTCAACCTCACCCACCCCTGGCTATCAGACAGTTTCCCATTTGGTAGGGATATACATGTGTAAGTGCTTTTGATTCTGTTCTAGCGTGCACATCTTTTCTAGAGCAGATTGCCATGTCCTCTGCTGTCTCTCAGACCCTGTAATAATCTTCTGTTTTCTTTACTGTTATAAACTCACTGTGCTGTTGATAAGCAAGGCCAAGTTCCCGTGGTACTAGGTCTCCACATACCACAGGGGTGAAATTGTGAAGCAAAGTGTTACTCTGCTGCAGAAAAATATTTTACATAGTCTATCTCTTTTCCTTTACATGATATATTTTAAATATTGCAGTGTTATGGACTGTGTATTCAGCAAAGACACCCAGTGTAGAGAAGAGGAATCTGGCTCTGACCCTCCCAGGGAGCCCAAGTGTCTGCAGCTACTCACATAGGGCTTGTTGCTGCCGCAGCTTCCCACCTGCAGGAAGCCTGCAGTGCACTCCATGGGATCACTTCTCTAAAGTTCTGATTTGTAGAAACTCAAAATTAGAAGGGGCTTGGTGTTTGGTTTATAGGAAAGTTACTTCACTGAGAGAAGATCGGGCTGTGGTCAGGGGTAATTTCTGTGGAGCAATAAGGCAGTTCCTTGGATACCAAACTGCCTTATGACAAGGAGTGAAGGAAAGCATTGAAGGACCTGCTTTTGCTTCCTTGAAACTGTGTTGGTTATGTCATTGATATTTAATGGTGTCATGGTGAAATGTCTGGTTAATCACTACTCACAAACCTATGTAGAACCTCCCTGCTCCATCTGAGACAAGGGATGGACTCTGGCCCGATGAGGAGAGGGGTGCCAGTGCAAATGACTTGGGCAACTCAGAGGTCTCTCAGCTCCGTCTTTACGCCATGAACCCTAATGTGGTGATTTTTTGCAGTTTGTTTGATTGTAATTGATTTATATTTTCATGTAAGAAATGCTTGTAATGCATGGGATATGGCTATTTTAGTAAGATGAGTATAATTTTTCTCCCCATTTATAGGATGGCTATTTTTCCCATCGACCAAAAGAGAAAATGCGAACAGACAGCAATAATGAAAATTCAGTCCCCAAGGACTTTGAAACTATTGATAACAGTAACTTTGCTCCCAGGACTCAGAGGCAAAAACACCAGTCTGAGCTGGTGAAAAAACCCCTTAGCAAGCAAAAGGAGCACTTGAGAAAGAAACTGGAAGAGGAAAAGAAGGAGAACTTGCTGCTGGGGAAGAACTCCAATGAGGTGGTGCAGTTCAGTGATCACCGTGGAAAAAACAGCAGCAGCAGCAACAACAACAATCTGAAGGACATTGACATGTCTCCCAAAGAGCATCATTTAAAAAAAATTGAAAACAGCTCCCCTGAACTGAAATACGACCAACCACCAAAGTGTGAGGTCACGGGCAAAGAGGCAATCTCAGCCATGTCCCGCTCAAAATCTAAGCAGTGCCGTCAGGAGATCGCGGATGTGTATTGTCAGCACAAGCACGGGAAGCTGATGCCAGAGAAGGTGACGCGTTTCTGTGCACTGGAGGGTAAGTTGGAGGGTAGATGGTGAAGGAGAAACAACACAGTATCTCGGGGGAAGGATTCTATGTAACTAAAACGTCCTTTTGATGACAAAAATGGCTTTGTTGCAGGAATATGTGATGTTCCTAGTCCATGAAAACAAGAGAGATGTTTCAAACAGGGAGTTATATGGGTGTCATAAGATCCTTGGTGGATTCCTGTAGAGTTTCTTTTCACTTCCACCAGATTTTTATTGCATGACGTGATCTAGGTATTCAGGTGCTACTCCTGTTCTTTTAGTTCTTAAGCTACAGATACAGAGAAGCGTAGACAAAGTCTTGTTATTCTGCACAGGAGTTGTGTGCTTTTTGGTCATTGGGGTACAGCCATTGTGAATTTTGGTGCTTTATGCTAACCGATAAATTAGTGGGGTTGCTGTTATGGCCATATGGCTATTTTATGGCACAGTGGAGTCCTAAGCATTTTAATAACCTAGATAATTATCAGAAATACAGTAAAAAAAAATTCCAAAAGCATGGGGAAAATCCAGTTTAATGGCTGACTTCTATTTTTAATGTTCTTGAATCAGCAAAAGTTATTTTCAAAATCATTGTTGTAAAGAGTCAGTTACCTCTGCTGGCCTAAGCCAAGCTTTGATTTGTTGCTTTTGGTTTCTCCATGCTATCAGATCACAAATTACCTCTCAGCTTGCTGTCAGTTTGCATTTCTGAGCTGACCTTTTCCTACTTTTCAAAGACTGCTTCATGTGCCACCATTCATCAAGCTATAAGCTCCCCTTAGAGTAAAGTGCCTTTAAAGAAGAAAAAGCATTGATCAGTTGATCAAAGTAGGTATTGATCAAGGAGCAGCATTATCCACAGCAGCATTTGTTTATACAACAGCCCAGAGTCCCCACCCTGTAACTGGCACTTCAGCCCATCCACAGGATATGCTGATGTCTTTGTCCAAGCTGAAAGTGCAGTGTGACTTTTAGAAAATAGAGAAGACATCTTGCTTTGATATTGTGCAGTAAACATGGTGAACCATGGGGACTAGGAGATGTTTAGTTTCTTTAATCAGGAACATCCTTTAACCCACATGGTACCTGTTTTTTGCACCATCACAAAGCAGTGGTTACTGTAGGGTGGTTTCAGTGTGGTAGAAAGGAGGATCCATGTTGCTGTTGCCTGAATTAGGAGGTTAAATTTATGGCAGAAAATAGGAGGTGCCCCAGACAATGTTTCCAACCAAGCACATCTCCCTGTAATAAGATTCTTAGACTTTTAATTTAGATGATGCATAATACCAGGATGAATGGTGTGAGTACCCCATTCCCTACCCCAATGCATCTGTGACTGTTTTGTTTTGTTTTTTATCTTGTCTCTTTTGGTGTTTTTTCTC
This sequence comes from Serilophus lunatus, assembly GCA_013399895.1. Classification (NCBI taxonomy): domain Eukaryota; kingdom Metazoa; phylum Chordata; class Aves; order Passeriformes; family Eurylaimidae; genus Serilophus; species Serilophus lunatus. The sequence goes on from VXBA01000621.1 coordinate 299,764, forward strand.
CTTTTCTTACCATGATAATACTCTAAATTATTAAGCCGGGTGGGCAGACATTGATGACAAAGAGTTAATGAAGCAGGTGCAAGACTTGGTGTTCAGTGGGAAGAGGGGAAGAGGGACAGCAAAGGCAGCACAAGTTGAAGGGAGGTTAAAAGAGCAGTAGAGAGTTAAGAATTGAGCTAAACCAGACATTAGTGACAGTGAGTGCCCCTAGGGTCCCTCAGGTGAAACTTACTTTGAAAAGCATGTTCTTGGTATCCTTCCCTAATGACATGGCAGTCAGCTTTGGTCTATGAGAAAGCTGATGGAGGTCAGCACCTTGCAGACACTGTCCTAACTTTCTGGAATCAAGAACAAATCTTAGTGGTGTATTAAATGCTATATATCTTATGTAGGGTCATGCATTGCATATATAAATATGCAAGTGATACTCTGGAGAGAGCTGGAAGATGTATTGTCATTAGTTTGGGCATACACTGCTACTGTGCAATTTTGCACACACCTATGGTTCTATCCCCTGCCTGATAATATGTCTCCCGGGGATGCAGAGTGACTTTCCAGACATTTTAAACAACTGCCATTCTTAAAAACAGGTTTCTCAAGAAATATTTATTCCTTTTTTTAAATACAGGATTTATCTCTCATGCCCTGCAGTCAGAATAGTAGTGTGATCTTAGAACCAAGAACAGCATTGCTTTTTACACTTGAAGCCTTTCAGCATAGAGCATTGGTATAAATGCTTCCATTGTAATAAGGCATAGTAAAATATTCAGGAAAACTGAGAGCTATGGACATTACTAGACAAATGAAGTTGTGCAAATATGGTTAGTTCAGGAGAAAATCATGTGATGTAGATATACGACATTAAAAAAAAATTAAGTGTATGAAGACCATGTCTAAAACTTACAGGTTTGCAGAGCTAAAGTTTCATTTAGTTTTTGATTTTAGGCAGTGACACTTGTTTAAAAAGAATAATTGAGGGACATATTAACTAAACCAGATGGATATGTGTGGAAAACACTGGCTTTTCTTTGCCTCATGGTTATTTCCTCCTGCCCATGCTGACAACTGAAGTTAACCTCTTCAACTGCTAGAAAGTCTGGACCTCCTGAATCTGCTCTAGAGCAGATTTGAGAGCTTTGCTGTGGGGAGGTGATAATGCAGCAGTGTATTGAATGGGACACGAGTTGCTTGTGCTGAAGGCACCAGTGCTCAAGCAGATTGGATCATCAGGCCTACAGAGAGATCCAGAGTTTGAAGTCATCTCTCAAATATCTGAATACAGGACTGTCAAGGCATGTAGAAAGAGTGGTTCTATCCCTCATCAAAGGTGACATCATCAACTCTGGGGGTCCTTGAAAGGAGCTAACTTGGTTAGGAGGCATTTGTGAAACCCCGATCATTAGCTTTTGGGAATATAAGACACCACATTTGATAGGATTGCTGGTAGGGGAATGTGTGGGTAAGGGTCTTGCCACTTCATGCATTAAAAATGCTATATGCTGTTTGTCAGCAAAAGTCAGATATCATGGGTCTGAGTCTAGGTATGCAGCATGGGAGTATTGTTCCCTTCAGTTAGGTTTGAAAAAAAGGTTTCCTGTCTGTTTTCAGCAGAGCTGTGAAGTATAAATATTTATGTGTTGGAGCAGCACATTCATCCATTTTCCCAATGTATAAACATGTTCCCAGTGCTGTAGTTCCCATTGAGATGTCATCCATTGTTTAATCCCCTTGGATCTTGTCTCAGCTGATCAAAACCACAATGTTGCTACATGTAGCTATCAATCATGAACATGGCTCTATCCAGCTGGATTGTCATAAGTGTAAAGTGATATGTTCACATGACTGGTTATCAATGGGAACAAGATCATATGCGCAGTTTCTTTTTTAAGTATCTTATTGTTTCCAAAGGCAACAGGCAAAGGAAGTTGATTATGACTATCTTCAGTATATAAAAGAAAGGATTGTTATAACCAAGAGCATGATATTCACTACTTGTTTGACATTCAGGTGTTATTTCCATGAGGGCTGTAGTCCCTCAAAGGGCACTGCTGTTGAAGGAGCAAAACAGGATGTGGCAGCTTTACCAGTGATTTGCAGAGCACGTGAGATGGCATTTCGCAGCAACATGGTCCTAAACATAGGGCACAAATGCTATGGAACAGGAGATAAGTGTCAAAGGCTTTTAGGTGCAGCCTTATCCAAATTCATGGCTGAGATCAGGGCAACAGGCAGCTTGCAAGTCTTCCTTTGCTCAGAAGGGGATGTTTGGAGTTTGTAGAAGTGTGTTTCGGGGACAGTACAGTCAGCAAATGTAAAAGGGGAAATACAAGTTCAACACAACATTAGATGAGGAAAGGGCAAGTTGAGAAGAGGGTACAAGGAGATATGCTTTAGGGAGTTCATTTCTTCTCAGGAGAAGTGATATGAAGATCAGCAACCTGTGGACAATGTGGCAGATTGTCTCTTTGCTGGGGCCACCTCCAGCCTAGTCCTGTACAGGCCATACTAGGAGCACTGATTCCTCTGGTGTGAGAGACTCACTTCTGCTCACCAAGACTGTTGGTGGATGTGGTACAGCTGCCTTCTTTCTTTGTCCATCATCACACTTGGCCTTCCTCCTGTGTAGAGGTACTGGGAAGAAGCATAAGTTTAAATGTGGATTCTTGGCTCTAAAATAAGCTTCACTCTGTACCTAGATAAAATCCTCTTTGACAAAGCACAAGTGATCTGATTTGTGCCACTTTACCTCCAGCAGAATCCATTATTACCATGGGCATGAATGTTCTAGAATGGCCACTGTGACCTTGACAGTACCTTGACCAACAGCAGTGGGCAGCAATGCAATAATAATTACACAACTCCAAATTTCAACATGATTTTGAAGTTGTGATTTCTATTTAGTTTTCCTTTTGTGATGAATTAACCCAGCTACTGACCCACTGGCTAGATTAAGTCCCTGCGTTCTCTGTTTTTCACTTCCATGTGGATCATGGGTGGTTTAACCTCTGAATCCCTTGCCTTGCAAGTTTACCGGATGGGCATATAGCACAGTTCCTCCTTAGTCATTGGCATCAGACCCATGACTCATCCCAAGCACTGTGCCAAGTGGTATCTGCGTCAGGCCTCCTTTGGGTTGGCTTCTTTGAGCTGCCATATCCCCAGGGCAGCCTCTGGCCTAGTCTTTATCGTCAGTTACCCAACTGGGTTTATGCTTGACCCCTGTATGGTCCAAGATAGACCAAAGGTATGTAGCAGGGCTTTTTCAGTGGTGTTTTCTAAGATGCAGTTCTGGCAAAAGAAAATTCCCTAAAAAAGAAGAGACCCTCCAATGAGCTTGATTTATTTCCCCTTGGGTCTTCTGTTGTCTTTTCTTAGTTTTTAAATCAAACAGGTTTTCTGCTACCTTCATCTCTGTAGGGTATGTATGACTTAAGGTATGAAAATAATCGAGCTACCCTCATTCCACATCATTCATCAGACTGTCTTCTCTTTGCTTGCTTATTGATAATGCTGCTCTGGCACATTGAAGCAAGAGCTTTCTGCTTCTTACAGGCTGCTGAGAAGAAAATTTTCTATTTCATTTTAGAAAACACAGCCTTTTGGTTTTCAAACTGAGAGAAAAGGTCTCTGGAGCTCTCTTTACTGAATAATACACACAGATAATAGCAATCTGAATGTCTGTAATGTTTTTCTGTGTGACTACTTCAAAGCACTCAATGGAAAGAGGTGCGATTCTCAGGATGGGAGAGGATATGCCACTACGATTCCAAATACTTATGGAGTAGAGCAGAGCTTTTCTCCAAGACATGGGAATGAGAGCATCCTCTATATAATTTTAAAAGAATGGGAGCCATAACTAAGCAAATAGAGGGTTTGATCCAGTCAATATGCATGTGTATGCACACAGTGATGTATAGACATTTGGTTTCTTTAGCTTTTAAATTTTTGGCCGTGCGTTTTTGGACTTGCTGGGTTTGATCTACAGATCATTGAACCTCAGCTTTGTCTTTTTCTGCTGGTTTCAGAATTCCAACTGGCATTGGCTGCTGCTGCTTTTCTGTATGTTTAATCCATTAGTGTGACAAAATCACTGTGGTGAGCTATACACGGTTTAAGGACCATGTAAGAGCCACTGCACATGCAGCCCAGACAGCAGTTTAATTTGCTGTACCACAGATGACTCTGGTTGCAATAAATTTACTATGAGTAGACTAATTGCAAAATAACCCTAATTGAGTAGTTATCAGTGAACAACATCCCGTGGAACAAAACTCCTTACAATTAATAGCATTTAAACCATACCACTAGTATTCTGCACAATGTTAAAATGTAATTACACCATGTACAGAGATTGTGTTCTGTTCTGGAAACTATGTTTTATTATAAAGGGCCATTTCAAGATTCAGTACTTGCATTTTAGACAAAATGAATTTATGAAAGGAGTGATGTGTCTCTCTCCCCTTACATGTGTAAAGCAAAACCAACTCTAATAAAATCAGTGAAGCTGTGGCACTTCAAGGAAAAAAATTAGATGTCTGGAAGATTGCGTGTTGCCAGTGATTGTCAGATTTTTATGATGGCCACATTTACAAGTTTGGGTATTTAAAATTAGGATGTAAGTAATGAAAAGATACTTTGCTTTTGACTGAAGATGGAGCCTACCTCATTGTATGGATGAGGAATGCAGTGTATCATTTAAGTGATGAAAATGCATGCCAGTGCTGGGACCCAAAATGCACATAAGCCCCTGTCACCAGTCTGCCTGCCTTGCTGTTGGATGACCTCTGATCATTTGAGGGGAGTGATGGGGCAGCTTTGATGTAAGAGCTACAAAACACTTCCCCCTACTCACAGCTGAGTTGTTCCCTGAGCAAAGGCAAAAATGAATTCTCCTCAGAAACTTGATCTGGCCAGCAGGTCAAAAACCGGACACATTTTTTTGCAGAAAAATGTGTGTACACCTTGTAAGGGAAATGGAATTGCTAGAACTGTCTTTATGGTATCCAAAATTAGGGTGATATTGTTTTGCCACCTCTCTGCGTGTCTGGGGGCAGCTGCAGTGTAGAGGTCAGGAAACTGATATTTCTCAGGGACGTGTGAGCTTGTGGCATTGCGGAGCTCAGGGATTCTTCTTCCAAAAATAAGGCTGTTATGAGCACAGGCTGGCTCTGTCAGCACTGTCTTGCATAGTTTCAACTCTGGTTTTAGAAGAAATTCAGTGAGGGGAAAACTGTTGGGTGTCTGTGCCAATTAATCCTTTCACTTAAATACAGACAGACATTTAAATACAGTTGATCTCTAGATCATCTTTGAATTTAGAAGTGGGAGAATGAAATCAGACTGATGTTCCTCTTGGTTTTTTCCACATGATGCTACTGTCTGGTCATGTTTTCCACATTAGGCCTGTCTGATCACCTGTGGATCTGGAGGCTGCAGAGTTAGTCCCTGACAGGCCAGGGCAGCAGACTTACAGAAAAACATCTAGGAAATGGCATCTCAAGGAAATGCCGAGAGCAATGCGTGACACAGGCAGCAGAATGGCTGGAAAATTTATGGTCAGCCATCCTATTCTCACTAAGCCTCTGTTTTGGGAAATAGTATAGTTTTATAGAGCATTAAAGGGGGAGCCTGGGCAGGCGTGGGAGAGGATAATGGCTAAATATGTCCTTTCTGCAAACCTCCTGGGAAGGGAGCATGGAGTAGCAGAAGCTCAGTGAATATTTTGATAAAGATTGCTGTGTATTTAGAGAGATGGAAGAAAAGTACTTAAGTGATTGTTAATGCTTCCCAGTGATCCTGAAATCTGGACAGAGTGTTGGTAGGGGAAAGTCAAATACAACTATGACTAAATAAAATTTTTGGCACAATAATATGAGCTGGAGAGAGGTGGGGGAGTGCGGAATGAGAAGGACCAAAAAACCAAACCTAAAACAAAACCACCAAACCCAACCTCCCCTTGTAGTAGGAAAATCTGAGCCATGCTGGTAGCATGATGCTTTTCATGTAAAATAGGTGTTGGACCTCTGGAGTGGATTAATTATGGTGATTTTAGTAGACAGACCCTTAAGAGGAAACTTAATTTTATTAGTCAAGCAGGAGCTTGAGTGAAGGTTACACAAGCAGCCTCAATGTTATATTCTTTCCTAATTTGAGTTTACAACCATAACAAAACTGTGTTAGAGTGTCAATGTTACATACTAATTGTAACCAGGAAACAGTAACTTTCAGATTTGCTTTTTGGTTTAGGCCTAAAATGTCACCAAAGACACAAGGAGCACAAATTCAGCTCTTCCTTCTAACTGCTGCATTTCTCAGAGTACCATTAGCAAAGTAATACTCTATTTTCACACCAATCTACAGCTGAGGAACTATTATCTTGAGAATGGAGAAGTGTTATGTTGGAGAAAGCCCTTGCTAGATGTAGCTTGAGGCTGCCACAGTTTAGTCTGAAGCCGCTGGCACTGACTCTATTAGTAATTGGGGGGGAAAGTATTGACATTTAATTTCTTCCTCCTGAACTCAAGAAAAGAATTTTCCCCTTTTGTGGCTTCTTAAAACAACTACCTTAACTGTTTACATAGTTTGTTACAGTATTAAGTATGTAGTTAAAGGGAATGCTCCCTGCTTCAGGCAGGTTTTTGAAAGCATACATCTATTTGACATATTTTAGGAGTCACTGAACTTTATGAGACCTGTGGCTGTTTTGTAATGTCTTTCTTCAGAAACGAGGAAGAGCTTTTTAAAAGATCTACTTTTGAATTAAAATTCCAGCAATCTGGGCATGAAGCCAATCTTACAGGACATTAATGCCATTTTAAATTCTAAACCGTAATTTACTTGTTTCTGTTGTAAATATTTCTTACATAGAAGATAGTTTTAAAACATCCATCTTTTTTCTCCATGAGTAATCATGACTTCCATAGAAAAACTGAATTACAAGAATCTGTAGCTGAGCAACCTTGAAAAAGATTTTGAAATTGCTCAGTGTATATTTAGTCTTCCAAATAAATGCTCATCTTTGATAGTTTGAGAGCATGTTAGAAGTGAATAGCCCTGATTCCCTGCTCATGCTATTTTAGTATCCATGGTATGCCACTGATTTATCAGTCAGTTGTGTCAGATAAGTTATTCCTGATTGGCACCTTTGTAAGGAATAACAAAGTACTCCTGTCCCCCAGTAGCTACTACTGTCACCAACAGGCTTAGTTGAATGTGCATTAAACTCTAAAGTATTTTACAATTTTACTGTAAAATAAGATACTGGTTTAAAGTCCTGACCCTACTGAAAGGCCCATGGCAAATATCCATCATTTTTCCTCTCTAGTTTTCTCACCAGCCTCCAGGGAGGCCAAAGAATTTTCCAGTCCTTTTTCCTCAGGCTTGATGCAGCTGAATCGTCTTGACCATCTCGTTTCAGTGCTTCAGCCATGGATGTCACTGTAAGAATGCTGGGATATTTAAGCCGAAAAGCAGAATTTCACTGCAAGAATATCATTATCTATTAACACAAACTCTACAGTTTCTTGAAAATAATTTGAGTAGCAATTGTATGTGCTTTCAAATTGTGAAATTCATAGGATTTGTTCTTTAGGGCTGAATTGCTGGTTGCATTTTAAAGCCAAATTTCTCAGTATTGCTTTTCTTATGATGAAACCCTGACTTCTGCAGACAGTGCTGCCAGAAGAGAACTGACTGCACTCCCATGGCTGCGTTCCTCTGCCACAACACCTTCTGTACTGCTACAGCTTTTCTGGGTGCTAAAGACTTTGAAGGAAGGCCCTTCTACATTCTGATGTTGTGTTTTGTCAAGACTGAGAGTGGGTGCATTTAGGCAGTTAGTGAGTGGTACATATTAAGCTCATGACTAGGCTTGGTTCAGATGTAGGGTCAAGTTTCCTGTTCATCGTTAATGCATATACGTGCTGGCTGTGTTTTAGAGGGACCATGTTGTTCTCCATAGGCAGTGGAATTCAGTGATAACTTCACACATTTTTATTAACAGCAATATGGATACTGCCTTTTAGTTATGTCAGGAAAACAAGCTTGTGTCCTTATGAATCAAAAGCTTTTATTTAGGCACTACTCTTCTTACTTTACATTATTCTCTACTACCATGGCCACTGAAGATTCTTGTAATAGGACACCCTTCTTATCTCAGCCATGGTGATGGTTTGGGGGCAAGCTTTGTGAGTTTGAACTCACAAATACATCACATCCTTGTGCTCGAAGAAGTTCATCTACAGAGCTCATCTCCCACTTCTTGCTAATTCTTCCAGCTTGTATTTACTTATGTTAATAACCAGTTGTCCTTGAGGCATGATCATAGAATGTCCTAAGCTGGAAGGGTCCCTCAGAGATCTTTGAGTCCAACTCTGGCCCTGCACAGGACAGCCCCAAGAATCCTACCATATGCCTGAGAGCATTGTCCAAATGTTTCTTGAACTCTGTCATGCTTCACTGTGACCACTGACCTGGGGAACCTATTCCAGTGCCCAACCACCTCTTGGATAAAGAACCTTTTCTTCATATCTAATCTAAACCTCCCCAATAGTCTGCAACAGTTGTAGGTCTTGTCATGGAGCACTACAAAAAAAAAACCCAACAAAAAAACCAACTGTTAGTTGAAAGGATGTTTTCCTCCAAATCTCGTTGGAAACTTCACTACTCACCTGAAGTGCAAGGCAGTCCTCAGTGTAACTAGGCTATAATTGCCTGAATCATTCTCTTTGTTGCAAAGTGATTGTGTCTTTTTTTTTTTTTCTTGCCCATTCTAATGCAAGTGTTCTGTTGAAGTCTTGATTAATTTCTGTAACTCGTTAAAAGTTGTAAGAGAAGCACTACACTGATGAGAATGCACCTTTGGTTGTTACTGGCTGTGAACAGCAGCTTAAGCAGTCTCACTCCTTACTCACCTGTGGTTTTAATTGCAAATGAAGGTTTCCATCCAGCCAATGGATATTGCTGTGCACTGAAGCACTGTAAACTGCTACTTTCAGACTGAAAGCTTCTGTGTATGTGATGTGTTGCTGTGCTGCATAATAGTGTGGAGCTTGACAGTAGTATGACTAAACAGAACCATACATTTTCCTGTTCTCCATCTATTTGTGGACTGTGATTCATTCTAGGCAATTTACTGAATAGTTAGAGATGAAAAGGGAAGTTCAAAAGAGAAATTTACTGCAATAGATGTTTTACCCATTTTTACTTTCTCTTTTGCACGGGACTGAAGAGTAAGTGCTCTGAAAGAATTTCACTGTATGTGTCTGAGAAGGTTTGAGGATCTATCCCAAAGTCATTCTCTGTCTGAGGGAATCACTTCCTTTGATCATTTATTCAAAAGCATATGAGGAACACATCCCCTGACAGAAGGGAAAGCTGGACAGCAGAATCCAGCCTGGCTCAGTTGCCCATTTTGTCAGAGAAGCAAATGGCTAAGGAAGGACAGGTGTGGTTGAAATTAGCTGTGAATAGACCTACCAAGACTAATTGTGAAGAAGGCTTCTATATAACATATTTGCCAATAATAATACAATTATATATAATATATATTATATATTTGCCAAGCCAGAGTGGGAGGAGGCTACATGGAGCTGGTGTGGTTTTTGTAAACAAATGTAGGATTTTCTGCCAGGAGATCATCAATAAACCAAGCTTCCCCTGAAGTATTAGAAGCAAAGTGGGCTAGAGATTTAGCTGATGTAATAAAGTAGCTTTGCTTACCCGTCTTAAGTGATGTTACTTTGGTAACTTCATTCAGTAATTTTTGTGAACCATAAATTATCTCTAAGCACTTCTATTGCAAAAATTGGAAGGTCACCAAGAAAAAAAACAGTGCAATTTTGTTCCTATAGAAGCAACCAAAGATCAAGAAAAGAGGCAAGGGATTCTTGTCTTGCCACTCTATGGAAGTGTGCGGACCAAAGCAAAGGACATCCATCCAGTATTTGGGAATAAGAACAGTTGTATGGTAGTTCTGATTCTAAAAATGTTCTACCTGCACATCCCTGAAAAACAAATGGGAAAATCACTTCTCTCAGACTCATGAGAAATATTACAAAGAAGCTTCAGACATCTCTGGCATCCTTAACCTGGTCAGCAAAAAGGAAATCTTCTTAATGAGAAATCCCAATACATACTGCTCCATCATTTACAATGAAAAGACTGCAGTTAACACACAAGTCCACTCATTTTAATTTCTCTCAATCATTTCTGGCCATTTAAAGGCATAATTTGCCAGACACACAGACAGGATCATCTTTGATTTTTCCATGATGTTGGCTTTATATTGCTGTAGTTTGCAAAATTTTAGAAAAGAAATGTGACATTAGGGGGCCCCAGTGAAAACTTGAAATGACTCAGAATTCTACAGGAATCCATCCAAGCAGAGGTGTCATTTAGGAGAAGGAAAAATGTGTTATCATTATTTGAGAAGTTATTAGAGGGTTCTTAACTAAGGTGTGACAGCAAGAATATGCTCTATTGCCATATCATAGGCAGCCCATGTAAACACTAATTAGAAATTAAGTCCTAGACTAGTACTGAGGAAACTTTGGTTTCATTCTTTGATGGCACAGGCTTATTGGGACACCTCAGACAACTCATTGCATGTAGACTAGGGATAACAGGTACTTTACTCCATTGCAGATATATGCAGAGTTAAAATGCTGGTGGTGCTATTACAGTTAGTTTGGTATTTATGTGGGTTTTAAATCCTGCTTATCAAAAGACTTGGAAATAACTTTGTTGCAAAATAATAGCAATATTTTTCTGAGTCCCCTGAGGGAATTCGCTGAACAAAAATATCTTTAAGGAGGAAAATGTCTAGTTTCCTGAATTTAAGTGCTAAAATCTGTAATTCTGCCCCTGAAAAACCCTGGTGTTTGCTGGGGGAATCAGTGCGGGCAAGAAAGGAGAGCTGTAGGTCCAGTATGACTTACTGTACCTTCCAGGTATATTAACACATCACTGGCAATGGTTCTGCAGCCTTGTGCCACAGAATAATACACAAATGTAAACCTAGAGGAAAAGTTTTCTGTTTTCTGATGTTTCCCCTCTATTTTTATCTGTTTAGCTCACCAGCTTCAGCCTGGTACAGGAACTTGTGTGCGGTGGCTGCTGTAAGAGGTGTCAGCTGGGCAGGGGATCACTTGAATGCTTGTGTCTTAGAGACCTGGGAAAAACACAATAGTAACTTTCTCTCGTAATCTGGGAGCTATTAATATGTCTGATTTTTTTGCATCAAACCAAATCTGCTCCCTTTGTTTCAGGGTGGTTAGGAAGGGAACTGTGATTTTACTTACCGTATATTTCAAAGACTGTCCGGTGCTGTATTAGCATCTACAGTAAATTTTCTAAGGTAAAGTGACAAACCAGTAATTTTTCATTATGAATCAGCTATCCATGAAAGATTGGATTTAGGTCAGAATTTATTACCCTACAGAAGAGAAGCTAATATTTAACATAATGTCAGCTATCTTGGTATTAGAGAATTTTAATGGCTATGCATTTCTATTCAATGATGACGATATTTCAATTGTGTAGTGTATGTCTAGGAAATTTGATGTACAGAGCCTTGAGGTGAAAATCGGATAAACATGGAAAATGGTGATTGATTGGTGGAAGGCTGCAATAATGTCTGCCTTGATATACCTTTTATTGTTAAATTATTTATCTAATGCAATCTCCTACACTTTTAGGAGTCTTTAAGTTGGCATTAAATCGATGTTTAAGTCTTCACAGTCAGAAAGGTCTCATAACTCAAACTGATAAATATCTTCCAGCACATCAAGAGGAATAATGATCTATCTTAATATCTGAAAGTAGGAAAGATACTATTCTTTCAATTTGTTATGAATCCCTGTAGAAGGACTGGGCCATAAACCAGAAGAATTAAGATTAGAAGACAGAGAGAAATATTAGATTGAAAAAGTATGATAGTAGATTGTCTGGGGAATTGAGAGCAAATTCTGTTTGCTTTGAAAGATGAGTAAAAATTTTCACCAGGACTGAGTAGAATAGTGTGAGTTGACATTCACATACTGTCTGTCCTCAGAGGGCTTACAAAGCCTTCCAGAAATCTGTGAGTACCTCATTCGCAGAAGCAAAGAGAAGAGATGGGCCACGGGTTTTTATCTGCCAAGGTGCATTGAGCATCCACTCATGTCTACCTTTGACTGATCCCTGATCAGGATGTAGAAGGTACCTAGTAAATCAGTAAAATAGAAAGATGTGTCTTTGGAAGAGCTGGAAACAAAAACACAGGATGGCATTTGGATTTGTTCCTGCGAGTCAGAGGGTAAGGTTGAGCCCATGGAATTGGCCATCGAAACAATCCGTGTCCTGTGCCCGTGTCCTGTGGAGCCTTGGTGCACCATACACTCTGCCCTACATGTCCTGTCTCTTATGTTATTTTGTCTAGAGTTTGTTTAAATACAGATTAATAATTTTGTATTGCATTGTTCAGAAAACAGTATTGGTAATTTGGTTTTTTCTTCATCTACCAAGTGTTATATGGCAAGGGCCAGGATTATCTATCTGGAAGGCAGATAATAGGATCAGCAAGTACAGCTGAAGCTTTTGCTGTCTATGTACCAGTTTAAACACCAGAAAGAAATATTAAACAAAGAAAGAAATATTAAGGTCTATAGGCAAAAGGAAAAAAAAAATCTTATTCAGATAGTAACTGAATCTAAGGAAGACTGAATGGGAATGTGAGTCCCTCTCTACCTTAAAGGCAGCGATATTGTTGGAAACAAACCCTGGAGTTTTCTTTGAATAGTAGGAGGCTTTTCATTTTTTGAGGTGGAGATAGAATTATTTTATGGATAAATATAATCTCTAAATGAGTTTTTGTTTTCAAGCATAACAAATTTTTTTCAACCTATGTCTAAAACTATCCAGCTGAAATAGCACAAAGCTGCCCAAAAGACGCCTTCAATATTTTCTAAGTTTGTCCAGAGTTCAAGCAGAATGTGAAAACCTTGCATCATCCCTAAATAATACATTTCAGAGCTGGTGAAAGGTTTTTCAGCATTTGCATAAATCTTGTGTAGAAATAATTATGATTTGACAATTTTCTTTTCATTATCTGAGTTGAGAACTGAAAACTGTAATTGTTAACTGGCCTAAATTGGTGTAGCTTCATTTGGATAAAGCAGTGAACCAAATCAACCCTGTAGCTTTTCTAAAATGCCAACATCTTCCTTCTGAACAGCATTTGCTTATGCTGAGGCAAAACATAGAAAATCCTACATTTCTGCAGATTAATTGGATTAAGCTAGACTGGAAATTGTGTAATACTAGACAGTAGGCATTCAGCATCCCTAAAACTTCATGCTTCAAAGAGCAGTTTCAGTAGCAGTTCAGGCTCCCTACCTGACTTGTTTATTGCTTTGAACATGCAGGCATACTTTTATGATTCATAATCATCCATAAAGGAATTCATCTGTTATTTAAAATGCTCTGTTGGGAACACTCAGTAGTTATTAATTAATAATGCATCACTAAAGCAACAAAAAGGCAGGTAAAGATGCAGTTAGAAGTATTGGCTGGTCTTCGCTGCCGTGAGAATTGTGTTTGTCTCGTTTCCCTGAGGTGAGCTCAGCAATGTGACTCTGGCTTCTCCTTTTCCAACTCCAGGCATTTTCTTTAGAAAATATTGACTAACACATGTAAAGGTCCATAATGAAAAGTAAATCAAAATGCCTGTTAGGATGCTGGTGTGGAATAAGAGGTATAAATTGACTCAACTTTTTTTTTTGATGCTGAAAACCTGTCAGGGACTCATGAGAAGAGAATGCAAAACCATTCAGTAATATCTTTGAAATGTAGAAAATTTAAGACTAAGTATAAAAAGAAAAAAACCCCACACCAAAATCTACTTTGAACTGCTGTTATATGTTAATAAAGAGGAATTTTATAGAGAACAGTGCCACTTTATTACAGTATCAGTGAGGACCAACTCTATGAAAGGCAGTGAAACCTGGTGTCGGTGGGGTTAGAGTTGGACCAACTGAATGTTGCTGCTTTTGAAGAGAAAGGATGATCTGTTGGGAGATTTCTTATACCCACTGCTGGCCCTCAGCTGAGCTCTATTTAGCAATATTTTTTTTGCATTTTGCTTTCGTGCTGATTGCCACATTTGCAATGTGTCCTATTTTTGTGTGGTAATTGGTAATCTGGAAAAATTTACTTGGAGTGCAAGATTTAATATTAGTTCCTGCTCTCATGCTGATAAAGAATTAGCTTTTTGGACTCTATCATATGTTCTCAGCAGGCACATGTGTAATTGAAATGAGCCCACGTTGAGTTTCATATTAACACTCAAATCACCTTTGGCAAAAGGTCTCTGTGTTCTTTTGGGATTATACATTAGGGCAATGTAATTGTAGTATCAGGTGTAATTGTTACTTTTAAATACTTCTTCATTTTACATAATATTAAACTTTTCCGTGCTAGTTCACTTTTGGATTTATAGAGTGATTTTGTTCTAATAAAAAGGTTTCTAGCACAGGCGTTCTATTTTACACGTCATCTTCCACTCTGTGAAAGTTGCCCTATTGAACAGGTAAGCATTTGGTATCAGGAGAGATTGGATTAGTTTACATAAAGAGTCATTCCAGAAATTAAAAGTGTTTTTCATGAGGGAAAAGATGGTACTTACTGTGACAGTTAGGTCAGAGTGGTCCATCTCATGAAAGAAAGGGAGAGAGAGTGGTCTGTGTATGGATAAACAGTTCACTTTCCTGCAATCTTTTCATGAGGAATATTCTGAAGAGATTTTTCATCATTCTTTTGATGTCAAAATGAAGATAGTGGAAATTAAATTATATTTGAAGGAAATTGCAGCTCAGTTGTATTTGATTCTTTTAGCTAGAATGGGGAATCATGAAGGAGGCTCAAAGTTAATCTGCATTTATATAGATCAACAATTGTTCAGAACTGGAACGTGAGCAGAATTTGGTTCAGACATGCTAAATTCTCTTTTGATACTAATTTTACACTGTCCATTCTGCATTGATTTCAGATGGGCTGAGATGAGCAGGAGATGAAATAAATTCAGCAAACAAACTGAATAGATTTATGTTGTTACTACTCATTAACTAACTCCTTGCCTTAAAAAGTAATAATTCTCCTTAGCCTCCATTAAAAATAATCTTTGGGGGTTTTTAAAGATAGAAGTATGAGTTCCTGATAGTCCAAAATCTCACAGAAGCTGTTGTAGTGATAGACATTTCTATGGCTGCAATGGTTTCTGAATCTCCCAGTGCTGTAGTTTTGTACTTTTCTGTAATGTGGGGCTGGCAGGTCCTTACTGGTCCTACCCCTGTGGATAGTGATGTCTAGAACTATTTTTGCAACAAACCTGTTGGGCTTCTTTCCTGTCTGCTTCACTCAGGTGCCCAGTGTCTGAGGGCTGTGGAGCACTTGTTCTTGGTCTGGGAGTCTGCAGGTAATAGCCAGCATTCAGTAGCTGACAGCCAGGGAGTTGTTACCGCAATCCTCTGCCAACAACTCTTATTTCTCCTGGTCTCTTTTTTTAAACAAACATGTCATTTTACAATCTGTGAGTTGTTTCTCGTGTTTCACACTTTTTCATCTCCTAAATTAAGTTTGCTTAGCAGTTTTGCTGCCAGTTGGTGATTTTCATGCCCTACTGTACCATAAAAGCCAAGTTGTGAATACATTTGTTTGGGGCTCTGTCTTTTTAGAAGAGGAAGAACTGAATTACATCTGAATGCAAGTCGTTTGGGGTTTTTTTTTACCCCTTTTAAGCCTCCCCTTGTAATAGAGGTGATAGAGTAGCTTATGTATGAGAGAGAGGTGCTGGAGAAAAAACCAATTATGTTGGAAGCCAATGCTACTGAATTACATCTAGACCTTCAGAGTAGTTTTTAGCACTTGCTTTACCTAATTAAAATGCATAACTACTTGAATGTATGCCCTGTCTCATAGTGTTCTGCACCATTAAGTTATTCCTGGAGAACAACACCAATGCATCCACACTAATGCAGTTTGCCAAACTCCCCAAATTCAGTGGTGTGGGATAAGCTGCACAAGAGTAGAGCCTCCTTGAAGCCCAAGTCCTGCTAAAACTTGCCAGCACACAGGGAGCAGCCTTGGAAGGGGAGGATCAGTCCCAGCTGCAGGAAATGGGAAGTGCCTAGGGCCAAATTTAGTACCTCTGACTGCTAACATGAAGAGTTGCAGAATGGGAAGACAGACTCTGAGGAGCAGAGTTAAGATAATTTTAGGAAAAATATCCATTGTTATTTTTGTCTTTAAAAAGTCAGCATTATTTTTTTTGTTTCACACACTGCACAGATACTCTTTTGCAGTACAGAGCAGACCCTTCTGCAAATTACTATTCAAGCAACTCCTTGACATCCAAGAGCATCACAGCCTTGTTAAAATCTGAGAGAAAGTTATAACTGATTTACAAATTATGTTATTACTGCAAGAATGTATTTCACATACAGATTCTCCCCAGATGCTTTTAACAGCAGCCAGTGCCTTATTTAGTCAATAAAATTACATTTTCTGCACATTGGATTTTTTTAACAACAAAACTGTAATGTCTATTGAAATACAGAAAAATCACTTTATATTGCTTTTGTTGAACATTTTTTGATGCCAGCAATTTGATTTTTTTCCTTTGTTTTCCTCTAGTGGTATGTTAATGGGATCTTTTTATAGCATGATGGAGTAATGGAGTGAAAGTCCTTGCTTTTAGCAACAAGACTATGCTGTTTTATTCACTTCTTTGCCCACAAATGTAAGTGTAAATATACATCCTTGTGAAAACCAATCCAAATAAAATTCATGAGAACATTTAAAAAATTAAGGTCAGTTGATTAGTAGCAATTAACTCCTTGCTGGCAAAACCATTGTATTAGGAATTGTTTTCCCTGTTGGTTCAAAGGAATGGATGTTAAAAAGGCAGCATCCAAACCCTCCTACTATGGCTGTAGTCCACTTTCTCTTATTTAATGATGTTTCTAAATAACTGATATTCAGGCATAAAATGGGGAGTTAAAATTTGGTCTTGAACTTCTCAAACAAATTTAATTACATATGTTTATGAATTAAAGAGATTGTAATGTCTGAACTCTCTCTTTTGTGTGGGAAGCTTACTTTTGGAATTGGTGTGAGTGTTCACCCTGATGGATGTGTCAGGGCACAGGTTTGCTGCTGGTGCATCTTGTAGGGCAGGAGTTGGGCTTTCCCAGGCAGGGTTGGGGTTTGGTTGGGAGGACGGGGAACAGGCTGCAGAGAGAGCAGGAGTTTAGCAGCTGTCTGGTAAATGAATGTAACACTCACAGAACCCATCACAATGAAGCATGGAATTCAAGATATGATTTTCAAGGCACCCTAATTGGATTAGAGGGATTGTATTAAAGATATGTTGGCTATGAAATGTTTTGAGGATTAATGCCTGATGATTTTTTTTCCTACCTTCTTAAACCATTTTTACTAATCCCTCTTGATCAGAAGCAGCTTCTGGAAAGCATTCCAGCCAGGAAGAAGAGCCCAGCCCTACCTCTCCCCTCTCCAGGAGGAGAGACAGCACTGCCCAGACCAGAATTCTCCATTTTAGTTAGATCCAGAGCACTTATTGTCACTGGTGCTTGTTTTTCTAAAAATGTGCATATTTACATCCTGAACTTTTTCCATGTTAATGAATGATTTTGGGAGGTGAGGGTGGCCAGTGCAAGAATTAACATCCATCTGTTTCTCCTGTGTTTTAACCTGTTCATATATGTTAAAATCTAGCTCAGCTAGTGCAGTGTCATTTATTATTCAGATGTTATTGTAACTGAGCATGCTATGCAATTAAATTTCTGAAGTCTGCCAAAGGAACCAGTGCTAATTGCTTACAGCAGAATCTATTTGCTGTTGAAAATGTCACAATATAATTATGTTGCATTCCTCTGTCTGACAAGCAATATACTCAGAGAAGATTGGTCCTCTTTTCCTTCTCTGTTGGGTAAAATTAGTCACATTCCACATTCATCCTCTAAGTAGTACACATGGTAGCAAGCTTTCTTGAAATACATGAACTGATTAGTGATAAAATAATGGGTTACTATTCAGATAAAAAAATGAGAAGTACTTTGGGTCATTTGGGAAAACCATTGCTTACCAGTGTCCTTTGACTTACAGGATATTTGACAATAATAATGTGAAAATATGCTGAAAAAGATACACTATGAATGCAGAAACTGCATTTGTTTCTCTGGGAAGCTATTTTTTTTTTAGATGTGCTGTTTTGCTTTAATATTTCAATTCCAACTTTTTCTTAGCTAACCAACCACTCTATACACACTCAAGCCATATATGTATTTATGGTATATACACAATCTAATGTCTCACACATCTTTTATTGCCACAGTGTGAGATTTTAAAAGTGCTTAGTCCCAGCCCTGCAGCCTTTGACATCCATAAAGCTTAACTCAAAGGGATGCAGAAGAAGTAAAGCCTGACAGCTTTGGCATGAATCTTCCCAGACATGTGCTAGTTATCTTTTCTCTGTCTTTTGTCTGTATTGTGAAATTCCTATGAATTTCACTTGCAGCACAAGTGTTGGCTAAGATATAAGGCTGAACTGCCCTATTCTGCAGCACGTTGACACAAGGAATGGGTATGCAGGTTGATTTTTATTTTTGCTAATCCAGCCTTTATTCTCAGTACCTAACTAGACCTTTTCAAACTAGCTATATAAAATTCATATGAAAGTCTTTACTTTTTTGGTCTGTTTCCAACATTATGTTCATAATTATTTTGACAAGCGAATAAAGGCAGATTCGCTCCTTCCAATTCTGCTTTCAAAAAAATTGGAGACAGATGTAATGGAATCTAAAAGGAGAGATTAATTTCAAGTTAACAGACCAGATAGTCGTATGGTATAAGTTCACTTTGACCTGGCCTTTAACTATCTGATTATAGTGATTAATTGTTAATTTCTTAAGATTATCTGGGGGGAAGGATACTTTACATAGGACTTGAAAAACAACGGCACAGTAAAACAAAGCAGGAAGACATTGATCAGGCAGGTATCAAACATGCTTTTATCTACCTATTCATTTCTTGGTAGTCTCAGCAGTACATAGTATCTCCTGGGTTGTTACCTGAAGTACAGATGTATGTAATTGGTTATGTTTTCATTCCTTATTGATTATTCGTGCTGTGAGCATGAGAGGAAGAGATGGTGCAAAGGTTATGATGTGCCACTCTCCAAACACACTGAAATAGGCACTCGAATCAGCAAAGGCCGTTTCAAATGCTAATTTGAAGTGTGAGCCTTGATAGACTTCTATTGCTATTCTGCTTAGGCTTTGTTATGTCGATGTCGTTACTTTCTTGTTTGGTGCTTTCCTTGGGTGCTCTGTAGTAAATGGTTTGCTTTCAAGTTTCTGTTCCTTGAAGGCTTAAACTTCCCCATTATTTGTGGCAGAAGCGAAAGTCTGAAATGAAATAAAGACATTTTCTATGTTTTCATCCTGTCCTGCACAAGAAATCTAAAGGCTTCTACAGCAGGGAAGGGAGAGAACTGCATCGGTGTAGAGAAGAGCTGACTCCAAAGCCCATTGTTAGTTTTTGGTGTGAATGGCAGAAAGGCTGTCATTGGTGTCCCAGTTGGAATGTAATCCAGCTGCAGGGAGAGGGCTGCCATCCACCTAAATCAGTAATCTGTTGACTTATTGAGGTGCCCGTAGGGCAGACTGCAGGACTTGGGAGCACCTCTGGGCTGCCATCACCCATACCCCCAGGCAGCAGCTGAACTGTACCAGGAGAAGACTGATGTACCTATGGAACACCACTATTGCCTGAGAGAACCCCAAGACTATCGGCTCCTATAAAGAAGCCTTTTTGCCATTCTGGCCAGTTCTGGCTGTATTGGTATCACTTGAACAGCTTCTAGAGAGTCCTTGTCTCCACCACTGTAGTGGATCAGAGAGGTAGGAGCTGCAGGCAGCTCAATCTCAGCAGCCCTGGCAGGGGCTCTCCAAGAAGGATGTGCTGGTGGCTGGTGACCCACAGAATACACTCACTAAACAAGCTGCCCAGAGGAACTGGGTACTCTCCAAATGTTTTTGCAGAAGCCAGAGTGCTGTTGGCATGGCTGTAGCTGTGTCCAGAAAATGTAAACTGTGAATGAGGTTTTATAAATGCTTCAATTTGGGTTTGTGTCATCAGTTTTCTTGGGAGTGGTGGGATGACTTATTTTGTCTGACAAGTTCTGTTCCCGTCAGTTTTGGCCTGTTGATAGGAGCATCCCTACCAACTAGTGGTGGACAAGATAAGTAAACATGTCTTGTCTCAACCCTTTCACGTCTTCTGTAACCTCTCCTCTCCTAATGAGCACAGAGTTTTCCTGGCAATGGTCACTCAGCTGAATGGGAGTCAGCTCTCTGAGCCCAAGAGCTGAATAGAGTGTCTCCTCCTGCAGTGAGCTCATTGGGAAAGGAGGGTGGCTTCACACATTAAAAAAAATCCCACACCTTATGTGTTATCCATAAAAGACAGAATGGCTGTTTTTCCTTTTGTCTTGAGTGTATTGTCACAGAACTGTGTGTTCAGGAGGTGCTCCTGGTTTCGGTGATTAGCTGGTTTGTCTCCACAAGTTTTCACTGAGCTCAGGATCCCACTCTGAATAGGCTGGTGGTTTATCCCGAGAGCCAAGCTGGAAAATCTCTTTTATTGGAGTGTTTTCTTAGGGTGGAACATTACAGGTACATGTAAATAGTGGTCTTCATCTTTTTTGTGGTTTCCAAGGGTGTTACCTCCTAAATGTGAAGTGATAGTGGTTTGGGTCGGTTGGAATGCACTATCTAGTTCAACCCTCTCCGCCAAGGGCAGAGACACCTTTCACTAGAAAGGTTGCTCAAGGCCTGATCAAACCTAGCCTTGCATGCTGTCAGTGTTGGGGCATCCAAAAAGGAGGGAAAATCACCTCCTTTGACCTGTTGGCCACACTCACTTGAATGCAGCCCAGGATTCAGTTGGTTTCTGGGCTGCAAAATCAAGCTAAGGTTTAAGGTGCAGGAGGAGTGAATGGTCTTTATAAGGGATATTTGTGTCCGTTCTTGGATTCGCTTTATGTTACATCTCTGAAGTCCAGTAATGTCACTGAACATAGTAAAAATGGCCCAATGCTCACTTAGAAAGCATTTTGTATGCACGCTAATAACACTGATCATGATGCGCTAATTGGCTGTTAATTGATATGATAAATGCTATTATTAGGAGATTCACTCCAATTCAACATTAATTAATTTACTGTTGCTTTTGAGTGTTATTTATTCATGGCAGTCAGTAGGAATAGGGAGAAAATGCTTGACTAACACACTCCAGAAAAACTACAAGTAATTGAGATTTGTCTCCCAGGAATGCTCCCATTTTCATAATTAGAATAGTCAGAAAAGAAAGCTTGTTACTGAAATGGTTGGCCTGCCTAGATAAGTATCGTAGTAAATTAAGTTTAGAGTGTGTTGCAAGTACAGTATAGTGGAATCTGATAATTAGTCGGTCATTTGCAAATCATAAAAATGGTTTCAGTAATGACTCGAGACTGCAAGACAGAACAAATTTTTTTTAAAATATGGCAGGCTGCTTCAAACCAAATGCTGCCTGGTTTTGTTTGAAATTTAGTGAATATGAATGTGCTGTCAGAGCACACACATGTGTACACATACATAAAGATTGATTTTGAGCAGTCCTGTGTTATTCCAACTGCTTTTGCAGGTTTTGTGATACAAAAAATTAATGTCTTTGTTCTCAAGGTTTTTATATTTCTTCATTTACAATGAATCCTGCAAATCATGTGAAAAAAAGAAATATTCACCAAAGTTTTTTGTTGCAGGGTGTATTTCTGGATTTGTTTAATGGATAATGCCTGATCCAATGGGTTCTTGAGTGAGTCTTGGAAGTGGTGCATGCAGCACAAGTTAAATAGCTGTAACAGTAGGATGACAAAGCTGCGATGCAAATGTTTTCTTTTAAATTCCAAAACAAGATTATATTTGATTTTTTTCCCCCTAGGGAAAAGGTAGAAAGAATTAATCTTATTATGATCCAACTGTGAATATGAAACAGTTCTACATGTGTCATCTACCTTCCTTCTTTCATGCACTTTATTTTTCTGTTCATGGATAGCAGAACTGAACCTAAAGTTGTAATGAGAGAGAGTTTCCCTTTTAATATAAATTCCACAGGGATGCAGAGCTGCTTATCTGTTCCCAAACTCACTGTAAAGAAACTTCCAGTGATCTCATGAAGGGAATTGTCCATCTGTAAGACAGTGACTCACCTCTGACTGCCATAAGTTCCTACTGTCACCCTCTGAAATGATCAAAGAAGACTTAAAACACTCACATCAGCAGGTCCTTCGTTCCAAGCAAGGGCTTCTTCAGCATGGAAAGAACATTACTGAAATCTGTCTCTTTAATGTTAAATGTACTGGCCACTGAGTGCTTGTAAATCATGTCTTGCTGCTTCCCACCTACCTTGCATTGATTTTTGCTTAAGGGTTACTTGATCATATGAACTTACACAGAATCATAAATTGTTTTGGTAATTCATGGTAGAGTCTGAGAATGAAAAATAGTAGAATGGGGTTGTTGAGATAAAACATTACTGCAAAAAAATTGAATATCCACCCTTCAATAGCAGTATGAGTTCAGATTTTTTTTCCAAACTACTCAACAGTAACTCACAGATTAAAAAGTATGGGTAACAGCAATTTTAAGGAAATCTACAAAACACTTTATTCTGTAAATGCTAAACATCCCTTTCAAATCCCAGTGCCCTGGAAATGGTTGCATGGAAGATCATCCCAGCTGATATCATCTCTCCTACTTTGCCAAGCAAGTGAAAACCCACTAGGAGAAGCCACACGTATGATCCATTCATATTCATTATCTTCAGCAGGAACTTGTTTGTCTTGCTTGAGCAAAGAGCCCCTCATTGACCTGAGTGGTGGATGTGCTGGGCTCAGCTGACACACAAGGAGCTGATTCCCTGAGATGCTGAACACCATCAGCTCATGCTACTCCTTGGCATCACAGGCAAGCAGGGAATGACCCTGCAGTGAGCAGGACATGTCTGTGGTGCACAGAGCCCTGTGTGGCCATTGGTTGGTCACTATGTACATATGCGCCCATTTTGTGTAGAATACCTTATTTATCAGAAAGGTCTTCTACACAGTGAAGAGAACAGCAGACATTTAACTTATAAATAGTGGTTATAATTATAAAATATAATCAGTGCTCAACTAAAATCTTTTCTTTCACTGAAGATCTCCACAAGGGCCACCATGGAAACAAATGAATAATTTCTTAGACTGGAAGTGGAAACTAGCATCCCAAAGTTGGCATTAATGTTGCTAGAGATAGTTTTCTAGGTTCTGGCATAGGAAAAATTGCTTTTTCATCTAAATATGATTAACACACACTGCTTCAGAAGTTACCTCACCTGTGCAAGGTGCCCTCACTGCAGGGTACTGCAGCAACAGAGAACAAGTGATGCACTTGCTGTAATGGATCACTGGGCCTTGACTCTAGTAAGATTTCTGACTGAGGCCAAGTGAGTATTGCTGTTATCAAGCCTTCAGACAAAGACTTCTCATTCTATCCTGATGGCTCACAGGTAAATTGCTCAGTCACATTTTTTATAGGTTTTATATAACTCCCAACTACTTTTGTCAGTAGGTCTGATACAAAATTTGTGTTTTCTAAATGAAAACATTGTCTTGTTGGGTTTTTTTCTTTTTAGTTTTGTCACCATTTGCTCTAACCAAAATGGAAAACGTTTTCAGATGAAAGCCAAGCCTGGAAAATTTCAACCTGCTGTGTTGTTATGAGTTGTGAGCAATTGAAAAGTTTATAGTAGAAATCTGAGTTCAGCAACTACCACTCAGCTGGCTGTTGCAGAAATGGTCCACTGAAGGGAATGGGGCTGCTCCTGTGAGTTTAAGTAGGGACTGCAGAGCTCTGCCTCTTTGGAGTGATTATGGCTCATACTTCTGCTATAATGATAGGGTTTCTGATTGCATTTGTGGATGTAATAGCAGTAAATAGTGTGCTGAAATACACAGCAATAACTCTTCTGATGTGCTCTATCCATTGATTCATGGATCAAGACACAGTATACACATAGAGCTGTGTTCAGATGAAACCAGCAGCATCCAGGTATCTCTGTGCAGAAGTATTCTGTTGAACAGCCAGGACAATACCAAACTGAGAGCAGAAGTTGATGGATTGATCTATGAAACATAACATGGCTCACAAAATTGATTAAAAGGTTGCTTTGTGCTGCTGAAGAAGTCTGATCTCATTAATTAGCAATAGAAGTAAGAGATAAGGAGGTTGGCTCTGAGTTATATTGGTGGATGATTGAACATAATGTGGCATGACAACAAATATGAAAATGGTTGCACTATTTTCACTATTCTGGCATTTAGTAGTACTGTGATAAATGAAGATTAAACTCTTAATTATTACTATTGATTTCTGTGGGCTTTAAAAAGTGCAAATGGAAATTGCACAAGAGATTCTCCTGTTACCTACAAAACCAGGTACAGGTTTTGATACTGACACGGGTTGATGTCAGTCCTGTCAGGCTTTAAACGGGAAGCCAAATAAAGGTTTTACTTTTCTCAGTAAGTTTGTGAAAGACGTTTGGTCACAGAGCAACGTGCCGTGTTTGTTTTCAGCATGGGTTAGCACAATAAATACACTTTGATACAAAGGCTAGAAAATGTTTCTTATGAGCTGGGTGAGCACTACCCCTGCTGTTGAGGCTCCGTGTGGCAGCTTCTCTGAAGCAAGGCAACATGTCCTGCTTCCAGGACAGGGTTAGTTTCACCCATGCCAGATGGCCATAAAGAGGATTCTCCTTTACTCAATTATATGTGCAAAGCTATTTTGAGGGCAGAACTGTGCTCCCAAGATGGAGCACTAACAATCATATTCTTCACGGGGTTTGTTTTCTTTTATTAATATTGTGGGGGGTTTATTATTATTTATAAAACAGGGATCTGCATAAGTTATCCTAGAAAAAGGGAATTCCCTAAACATGTAGGAAACTTCATTCAACACTCACACTCTGAAGAGCTTTCTAGGTGATATGGAGCATAGCTCCAGTCCCACTGAGGCTGCCCCAAGGAGCCTGTGCATTAGAAGATGGGAATTCTCTTGTGTTGGCTTGACTCATTTTTCTTGGAAAGGCAGATGATGGCATGTGGAGAGGTGACAAATGTAGTGAAGGCTAGAGTAGGAAGTGCTGCAGAGCAAGAAAACTGCCCATGAGTTCTCTCTACCTAGTGGATGAGAGGAAGGTGGTCTTGGCAACTGGAAGGTGGTCTTGGCAACTGCTTTTTCCTGGACTGAAGCGACTGAGGGTGGAGGCCACATGAATTACCACCTGATTTGAGCTTTAGCACATGGTGCAAATGCAGTGTAGTGATGGCACTGAAGTAGCTGTCAAATGCAAGTGCTTCCTTAAGATCCTTTTAGATTTTTGTCACTATTGTGTGGTAGGATATTAAGTGAAATCATCTGATGCATCTTCTCTGTATTCTATCCCAACACCCAGAAGAGGATGCACTCCTGCTTAATATGCAGGCACAAGCTAAAAACCAGGGAAGTGACAGTACAGAGCAAAGTAACAGATAGTCTGACAGATGGAAAAAGTATAGCATTCTTACCTTTGTAAATTTCTGGGCAGCCAAGAATAGTATTAGATTAAAGAAGCCATAATAATATGCAGGTGGCTAAAGAAAGTATAAAAACTTAAACCTGAAAGAGAAGGAAGAAAGAAGCACACGGAAAAGCAGTTAGAGAAGGAAAACAGCAGAGAACAAAATAAGTCACTGCTAGAATTTATTACAGAAACTCAATGAAGTGAGGTGGCGTTTCAGATGAAAATTTGGGAGGATTTTGTTCTGAGTAATTGCTAGATAAATGATAGAGTAGGTATTGAAGGAAGGTTAGTTTAAAATAAAAGACCCACAATATAGCTATTTTGCATTCCACTCACCTTCTACATATCATTGCAGAAAGCCACTGATTTCAGAGAAGAGGTACCCAAAAATATAATGAAAACCACTAAAAATATTTGAGTCCATTGATGGGACATAATCAGCTTGAAATCAAAGCAGTTTAAAAGAAAAACGGCTTGTTTTAGCAAATGTAATTGCCTTTCATTCCCCTGTCAGTTCTCCTTGCAAGCACATTTTCTTTCTCTCACAGCCCCTTTTGTCCCTGTCACTGTGCAGAAACCCTAAGGATGTGCATAGGGAAGCTCGCCACCTCCTCAGGAGAAACAGTAAAACTGGGCAAAGGCTAATGGCCATAGTAAACAAACAGAAAATTATAGAAGAAATTAAATTTAAGCTTTATTTCTGATCTTTTAATACTCATCTGAATTTTACTGAATTAATGGTGGAGGGTTTTTAAAAAAATACCATTTAAGAGATGTTGGTGTACCATTTAAAACTAAGAGTGACTCATGGGGCTAAAAATGGCTTATCTGAATAAACTGGGGGCAATAAAGTTGCATTAATTTATGAACAAGACTACAATACTACTTCCCTGAGGGGCCGTGGACAGAAAGGGTCTGCTACCCATGGCAGTAAGCCTCTGGGACTTGGTAGGCTGTTCAGTGTTCAGTATCTATGTATATTCCTGGATAGGGACATTGCTGCCTTTTAGCCCCTTACATAGTCCAGTAAAGAGCCTAATTCTAGGCATGAGGTGCATCTCTTACACATACAGCTTCCCTGGACCTCCAGAATGGAAAGAACAGATTCTGACTTAGAGCAAGTATGGTATGGGAGCACTGCTGAGGAGGAGACACTTGAAGGGAGAATTATGGGACATGTCAAAACCATTTCTTTCTGGAGTGTGCTGCTCCCATTGCAGCAGGATCTCTGTCATGGTTGTCTAAAAGTAGTGTTTCAGTTACTTAAAAGCATTTCATCATAATTAAGGGGATCAAATTATTTGCTCACCTGAAACAGTGCTCTGCCAACTTCCAACTAGTTTGGTTTTTCTGAGTTTATGCTACTCCCTTGAATAAGGAGGAGATGCCCAGGAAGGCATAGGCAAAGGTCTTTTTTCTATTTTCAGCATTTGTTTTGTAATTAATATATTTGGGGAAAAAAACAAGAAAGCTTTTGGAATTGTTTACTTTAATCAACATATGCTTATAATTTCAAAAACCTGAGGGAATGCGTCTTTTTCTCTTTAACTCTCACTTCACACTTGGCAAATATATTCTTTCTTGTTCTTTATATCAAATCACACAGACATGAGCATGTTTTCTAATAACTTAAAGGGATCTTTTTGAAGGTGCAGTGAGCTTCATGGCTGTACATTGTCTGATAACTGTACCTGGGTGCAGCCTGTTTGTCCTGTAACACGATGCAAACTGATTGTTTCTGCAGAAGGAATCTTGAAATGGTGGGTACATGGAGGTGGGAAGAGAATGGGGCATGGCAAAAGGGACTAAGTGCAGAAACTAGGTAGCCACTCACATCTTAGGGCTTTGAAAAATTGTACCTTTGGCAAAGGGACACACACTAGGTAACATTTGAGACAATGATATCCCTTTCACTTAAAAAAAAGAATAATGTTACGATATCCAAGAGGAAAATTGGGGCAGGAGGAATTTTTTTCATTTTGAGGTACTTTCCTTCCTTGTTCTGCTAATATTCAAAATTTCAGGGTCTTTCTAAATCATTTTTATTGAGAAAGGTCCTTACAAGGTCAGAGCACTTGACGTTGTTTAATTGAAGAATAAATGTCAAGTTTTGGATAAAATGTTGGTTTTCTTACATTTTGTTCAGGTTTTTTAATAGAAGAGCAGTTACACAAACCAAAACAAAGCACTTTAAATTCTTTATTGAAAACATCCCTCCAGCTCTCCAGTTATCAGTATATCTTGTCTGAACCTTACACTGTGGCATTTGCTTTAGAAAATGGAGACCAGAAATTACTCTATTAAAATAAAAATTAATATAAATTTTAAATAGGATTGTAAGAACCACTCCTCTACATGGAAGAGCGAAGATATACTGGTTGCCTTATTATGTTTCAATATTTTGGGATACATCTGCTGTTACAAATAAATGCTATCAGTCAATAATTCTCAGCAGCTGTTAAGTAGCAGTTTCATCAGCTTCTTGGCGGAGCTGTGCTGATCATGGGAAGGAGCAGCTTTGGCTAAAGGGGGCTTTCATTTTGAGGGAATGTTTGCCTTGTCATTGTTTGAATACTTTGAATAGTGCTTAGAAACTTTGAGGTGATTCCCTTGAAGATACAAATGTGCATACTCAGGTAGAGCTTGGTCCAGCTCGTAAACATCTGGGTACTTCTCCCTGTTCATGCAGCCTTGTTCAGAATGAGGCACACAGGCAGGGCTGCCTGGGGAAGGCTGGCATGGCTGTACCCAAGGGATGGTGGCCCTGTATGGGGGCAGAGGAGAGGGGTATGATCTTGACGGGACACAGGCTGGCAACCTTTGTGAGTTCTCACTCTGCCATAGAAACTGCTTTTGGTGAAAGAGCCGAGCTGGAATGTGTACTGCTCACTGCACTCCTGCCTTGTGGATACACTTAGAGATGTCCTGTGTTTTGTTTTTGAACAGGAAAAGCCAACAACAATGTACAGTGGGATGAGGACTCCGTAGAATACATGCCAGCCAACCCAGTCAGGATCGCATTTGTCTTGGTTGTTCATGGCAGAGCTTCTCGGCAGCTCCAACGCATGTTTAAGGCTATTTACCATAAAGACCATTTTTATTACATTCATGTTGACAAGGTAATATATCACTGGTTATAAATTGCCTGTCTCTCCATCTGTCAGTCTACCCATCTTTGTCATCATCGTCATCTTCTCTTTACCTCTGCTGCATAAAGTGCACATCACTTTTTGTCTCTCCATCTGTTACATGTTTGGAGCCTCTTTTTTTTAATTTCTCTTTCTTGTTATCTTCTTGATGTAACAGCCTTCATTTCTCCTTCTGTGTTGATGAGTATCTGCCCATGTCTGTCTGTTGTACATTTAGTTAGCAGTAACTGATAAGTTGATGCGGACTGAGGTGGTGGCCCACTGGATGGAGAGCAGACCTGAGGTGCCTTAGGCAAGTTATACTCTGTAAAATTCCTTTACGAAAGGCCTTTGGGATATATGATGAGAAATGATGAATAAGAGCTAGTCACACTCATTAGTGATTACTGTAGTTGTACTAAAAAGAATTAAACAGGATTCTCTGTATATTTAGCAAATTAGCATTTAGCAAAATGTTGTGTACCATAGTGAGGGCAAAGCAATGGCAGTACTCGGTGAGTCAGGAAGTAGGGTTGGTGGTTAGTGAATACAGAGAGAGGAAATTTTGGACAGAATAACTTGAATATATTACTTTTTTCTCCTGTAAAGCGATCCAATTATTTGCACCGTCAAGTGCTCCAGTTTGCCAGCCAGTACCCAAATGTGAGAGTCACTTCTTGGAGAATGGCAACTATCTGGGGAGGAGCAAGTCTTCTATCCACCTACCTGCAAACCATGAGGGACTTAATGGAGATGAATGACTGGCCATGGGATTTCTTCATTAACCTCAGTGCTGCCGACTACCCAATCAGGTACAATGACTATTTTAAGAATGTACATGTTCTGTTCCTAAAGGAAGTAAGTGTGGATACAAGGGATGATACACCTCTGCTGTGTTGCAAGAAGCAGAGGCCAGAGGAGCAGTTTCTTTTGTCATACAGGGAAGACTCCCCTTGGTGGGGGCAGGTGTCTGACAGCCACACTTTAGCCAGGGAGAAAATCACCTTACTGTACTCTTTGTGTCTTCTACTTCCCTGGGAGGGACTACAGCTTTGAGCAGGCTGGCAGCACTGGGCTTTCGCTTTCACTGAGGGACTGCTCTTGTTAGTCAGTATTTCCAACAAAAGAGGCACCTGCAAGAAAGGATGAGTAAAAGAGCAGGAAGTGCTGGAGCTCAGCAAATGAACCCCAGGCATGGAGAGATTCCTCCCTCCCAGGCTCTGATTAACAGTTTGATTTGATGTCTCAGCAAGTGTTGAAGATAGATATATAGATTCAGTGAAGGTAATATTCTCCTCTCCCCTTTTTTACTACTTTTTCTGTGAAGGATAATGGTTGTAGAAGTAACAAATAAGTTGCTAGGAGTCAATTATACCTTCAGCACCAACCATTGACTGAATATCTTTATTCAGATGACATCAGGCAAAGAACTTCACACACCACCATCCAATAAGGCTTGTGATTTTAAGTGAAATTATATTATTTCTGGACTTACATCATCCAGCTACATTCCATAAGTTTACTACATTGTGCAAAAGTGGATAGTCTGTAAAACCAAACAAAACCCCCAACCAACCATCCAAAACCAAAAACACATCCAAAAAATACTCACCCCAGAAAACCCCCAAATGTCCTTATACTTTTTGGTTTAGGCTATAGGAGTTATTAAGAAGGAAACAGGAAGTTCTCCTTGTGGCTTCTCTTTCCCTTATGTTGAAATGAATTAATAAAAGAGGAAGTAACTTTCTTGGGCAATTTCTGATGAGTAATGATATAACATGGTTCTAATTTTCCTAGAAAAGGAATACAATAGATGCTCCCATTGATTAGGTTTCTCCAAGATCTCTCTCAAAGTATGAGTCTCTTCCTGAAACTGCCACTTGGGCAGAAATCACCGCTGAGGTGAAAAATGAAAAAGCCCTGTGAGAACTGACAAAAGGCTTTATTGCTGGTGCCTGTTTCTAAGTACTGTCAGTGAAATCTAAAACATTTTGGGGAGAAAAATCAGGGAAGAGCATGAATCACTGAGATTGCAGATATATCAGAACATGGGGATTTGAATTAAGAAATCACAGTATTTCATAGTGCATCACTTAAAATCTTTGGTGTCTAACAGAAAGAGGCTTGAAAATGTTGACATATTATCCTTGCTTGTAAGGGAGAATATATAGTTCTCTGTATATCTCTTGAATTTTGGAAAAACCTAGCTGTCATTCGCTGTATTGATGCTAAAAAGTGGATTAATTGAAGAGTATAAAGGAAGAGGTAGGTGAAGGTAGATAAATTGTAGAAGAATAATTGCTGAAGGTCTAGTATAGTTACAGAGTAGTTCCAGCAGATGTGTCCAGTTACCCTGTGGTGTTGAGTCCACCCTAATCATCATGTAAAGCTGAGGCCATGACCTGTGGCATTCTGAACTGTTCTTAGTTCCCTATGGAACAAGGAAAACCACAAGGCCAGATGGGGTCAGTCACTTACAGACATGGCCATAAACAATTGCAGGATTTGTTGAGTTGGCTGTAGTCAGTTCAGTATTAAGGGATTCTTTGTAATAATGCTGTGTTATCTTGCAGTCATTCAAACTCTGAACAAGTGCCATTCAGCTGGAGAAGTTCCAGGCACTTGTTTCTTCAGGGAGGGAATTCTTGGAGGTCGTGGTTTCTCATTGCAGTCGCTCTCAGAGCTGTGTGGTGGGCTCTCAGCAGCCAGGCAACATCTGAAGTGCTCTCTTCCCTTTCTCTCAGAGTATTCCCTTACCAGAACTAAAGGAAATGTGCTTCCTCTTCATACAATGATGCACTTCAACAAAAAGTATTAAGTCTTTTTCAGTCCTGCAACTTCAATGACAGTGACTTACAAGTGCTGTTAGAATTTTTTTAATATGGAATATTACATCTATAAGCCCTGGAAAACATTATGTCATCAAGTACATACGTAAGTCCATTTCATTTTCATAGTGGAGGTGCTATAAATTAATATTTGTTGTAATCTTGAGGAAGGCATTACCTCCCTGCCTACACCATAGAGAGCTGATTGTTTTTCCAGGAATAGGGTGTTTGAGGAGTTTTTTCTTCTCTCAGACCTCATGCCGTGATTTATCAGATAATGGGCTAGGGGCAGTTTACGCTTCTCTCACTGTTTAGTCATAGTGCTGTGGGTTTTGCTAGGTTTCCCTGCATAAGAATACATGAATTTTGTGGATTAATAGTTTTTATCCAGAGCTGCTTCATATTAAGCTTTTGCTTTCCATCTGCCATTCCATCTGTAACGCCGAAACCTTTACTATTTCTCTTCTGATAATAAAAGCTAATCCAGCCTTCTAAGTCAGAAAAACATATTCAGTGCATGATGTTAATACTATATGATGAAGCCTAAATCTGTCCAGGGAGCAGTCTGCTATGTTCACAGACTACAGGAGAGTTGCTAGGAGCCCTTCATCCTTCAGAAGAGATGTCCAGAAGCAGATGTTAAGGATCATACTATATAATAGCACTGGGAAAAAATATTAGAACTATTCATTTTGTGAAGGAAACAATTCAAAATATGTAAAATGAAACATATGAAAAGCCAGGAAAATTGAGATACCCCTATTATTCTTCCTCATGCTGGAATGTTTTGTTTGTGGAGTCTGTAGGTCCAGCACCTAGCACAAAGAACATCTTAATCCATATGCTTCTCCTTGTTACTGAAGCAGAAATTGTTGGCAAACAGTCTTGACATGAAGGTGCCGCCAACAAAAATTCTGTTTCCCTTTATTCATGAGGCAATATGCTATTTATTGGCCTGAGTGAAATTGATGTGGTCCATTGTCCAACCTTGACTCCATTCAGCTCTGTTAAACATTCTCAGCAGGAAAAGAGGGATGAAATGGCTAAAGAAAAACCTCCACACGCAGCTCTGAGGTGGGAGGTTGTGCAACTGCCCCTACTTTTGCTCTGAGCTTGTGAATAAAAAAGGAGGACGTGCCTGCAGGGTTCTCAAGAAATCATCTCTCACAGTCATTGAATTCATAAAGAAATTAAAGAAACCAGCCTATTCTTTCCTTTTCCTTAACTTTGTGAAAGTAGTATTTTTTCATGATTTAAAGTCTTTTCTTCTGAGACCCTCTTTAAAAGCCCTGAAGGAAAACTATTGATGTGTTTAACCTCTTACTTTACATGGGTATCTATTTGCATTATTTATTGTCTCTGACAAACAGCATAAAGTAGACAACCTTATGTTCAGGGACTGAAATTTCACTCCCAACAAGGTGAACTGTGGTAGAGCCTCTATTCATTCTGAATGTTTAATGTGCATTGCAGGAGTCCTTGGATAATGTGGCAGGTGAAGTGTTGCACCACTTAAATTAAGAAGTTTAATGAGATCATTTAACAGTGAATGTCATGTCAGTGCTTACCTGGCCGCAAAGCTTGTATAAGGAATAAACATAATGAAACATTTGAACTATTTATAATTTACAGTAAATCACTGAGCCTCAATCACCAAAGGGATCACCAAATCTAATTGCTGGCTAATGCTTGGTCTTTAATAAAGGTCAAGCAAAATTATTAGCAGAAGCTTGGGGAGTGCTTTCAGAGTAGTATGAAAAAAAAGTGTCATTTTGACAGAGCCAAGAGTGCAGATACAACTCTATTTTCAATTATGAGCAATCAAGTATAACAAAGGAACTTAAAAGAAACCCAGTAAAACTATTTGCATTTTGCTGCTTGACATTATTTTAAGGTGAAGTTGTGTAGCTCTACTTTTCAAAAAAAGCCTGGTTGTGAAGACTCAGTTATATGAGACACATTCAGTAGAGGTTTTGGTCTGGCACTTAAATGAGATGGGTATCATAATACAAATAGCACCTGAGGGACTACAAAATCCAGGGAGTAAATGCGATAATCTGACTGGGACTGGTCTTTAAACAGGTGCCAATTTGGTGTAATTTATAGAGATCTTTGTCAATCAGAATCACACTCCAAAACTTAGAAAAATGAGCTAGCAAAGAACTCTTGACAGACCTGCTCTTGCTTCATTATGTTGTCCTCTGAGAGTCAAGGTAACATTGTTAATGCTGAATAGCAGTATTCATCTAAAGATTTACATGCTCTTTTGGAAACTTGAGGGATGCCCTTTGAAGTAGGTAAACCTTTTTCTCAGGTCCATGTTTCCAGCCGAGTCAGGCAGCAGCAGGCAGGCACTCAGTTCTGCATTTCCTCTAGCAGACCCGCACTCCTGACCCTTCAGGAAACTTATTAGCAAAGATAACCACCCAGAATCAAGCATTTTATTTGTACTCCTGCCAAATCTGAATGTGGTAGACAGCCTAGTGGTGATAAAGCTGTTCTTGCACTCATCCTTTGTTTTGACAGCTTTTGTCTCTAATAGGTTCCATGGCTAGGTCCTGCACTGGGGCTCTACTGGGGCTGCTGCCTTTGGGTGTCAAGAAAAGAAACTGGACATAAAATAGTTGTAAGGAGAATTAATTGTTTACAATTCTTCTCCTCTGTGAGCACTCAGATGAAGGTTAATATAAAACCAAAGTGATGACTTCTGAATTAAGTCCCTGGGCAAGAGTGTTTGCCAAAAGTGAAAAGGTGGGAGTGGAGGAAATAGGTCTTCAGGTTTTCATTTTGAAGGCAGGTGAAAGCAATTGTAATGAACAGGTTTTAGAAAGTTCAACCTTTTGGAAAAATGCTTCAGCACTTTTTCAAGTTATTTTTCAGGTGCCAGAACTACCTAGGAGAATGTTTCCTTGGTTTAGCCACTGACTCAGATTCATCTCCTGCAAAGGACTCTAGAGAAAGTGATTTTTGCTCCATTAAATTTACCATGACTTGCCCTGATTTTACCTGGGATGTTGATGAAATGACACAACCTTTGAAGCAGGTGATAAGGAGAAAAAAAGAAAGAGAATGCAGTTTATATGGAGTGGGTAAACAAGACTTGAGCTGTCCAGCTGCTTTTGTAAAACTTCTCAGCTTTTGCAGTGTGCAGGCTTGAAATGCAATATGGAAATGCAGGGAAATCTCTTCTCAGAACAAAGCTGTGAGAAATGTCTGAGACCCAGTTGTGCCCTCTTGGTGGCTATTACCTTAGAAATCTCAAAGCCAGCAGGGCTGCTGAGAGCTGTTTAATGGCAAATAGGATCATCAAACCCGTTGGCTCAAAAGGCAGTTTGCTCTCTCTTTGTCTGACTTCTCATCAGTTTGACCTGATGTCCTACTAAGATTCAGACTTCAGAGCTGTTCTCTACAGATACTTACTTCCTGGCACTACGTGAGATTTTGCTGGACATGAAAGCCTAGACAAAGGATTTTCTGGGGTTGAATTTAACCTTGCACCCCATATGAAGCCAACTGTTGCAACCCTGATCTGAAATGCAGGCCTTGCCACTAGAATAATGTAGCAGGCACAAGGCAAATATTACAGCATTCTTTAAAGTGCCCTTTTGAATGTTATCCTGAGCTGAAGCACTGCTAAATCATATCTGTACATCTAGATGGTAGTGCAGCGCAGGTAGCTTTTGCAGTACAACATCTGTTAAGATGCCAGTGCCTGAGGTTTTTATCTCAGTATTGTCACTGACATTGTATGTGGTTTGTTTGCTCAGAATGTCTTTATCTGGCAAGCCAGATGTCAATCCACTCTTAATGCTTCACAGGGAACCTTTTTTCCTGTCCAAAAAGGAACTTTATCAGTGTTTTTCTTGAATCTGCATTCTCTGAGAATTTCAGGTTTGCTTCTTTCTTTAATCCCTCAAATAACCTTTTCTCCTCTTCTTTCCTTATTTTGGCATCACATTTGCTTGAGATTTTTATATATTTTGGAGGTTGTCTTTTTTGTAAAACTTCTCTGTTTTAGTGTTAAATTATCCGTGGTTGGCAAAGCAGTGGTTTTCTGCATGGTTACAAATGGGTGAGGTGAAATATTGAAATTAATGTGGCCTAAAAATTTTATTTACATCTAGTGTTAACATAATGTGTTCTTCAACCTTGCAAATTTTAGTGGTGGGAGACCCACCCTTTCTCTGTGCAGCTGAGGTTGCTCCTTCTGCCCCTCCTCTCTTGAATTTAGGGATATAAAGCAGCTTTTGTTTTTGGAGAGTTGTGACATCTGCAGGTGTTTAGTAACTTCTTTAGATATTTAGTACTTCAGAGATGTGCTCTGTAGCACTTCAGTCTGACAACAGGAATAAATGCACCCCCAAATTGGAGACTGGTTTGGCTATCCTGGCATCCTTACAGTGCATGCAGATTAAAGATGCATCAATAAGGCACATTTTTAGGACAGGATTTTTACTCAAAGTACCCTTGTACTTGGCAGCACGTTACCTTGTTGATTACAATACTAAGCATTGAGCCCTTTTTCTCTTCCTATGTGAACTGAAGCATCTGAGCCAGTGTCTCAGACCACTGCAGGGGTTGCCTGGCAGAATGAAAGTCCCAGATGCCAAACTCCATAGTTTGATGGGCACTGCAGCTTCTGAGCACACGCTGGGCTGCCTGGCTGGGACCTGCTTCTCATCTGTCTTGGCTCTGAAGCTGCTCACAGGGAGGTTCTCCAGCAAAAAGCCGAAGGGTTTTCATCTGTCTGCCATTTGTTTTCTGGATACAATTTATTTTTTACTTATTTATGACAGAGAAAAAAGTCTGTCTGCTAAAAGAGAGTTAAATGTGAGTCTTCACTGGATATCATTCAGCCTGATCTGTAAACAATAACAGCACAAATGTTGTGATAATGTGCACCATTGGTTCCTAGGCAACAGTTGCATCTTTTGTCTTCAGGATGCTAGAATAATATCTGGAGTAGTATTTTTGTAAGAGTAACTGATGTGTTGGGGCTAAGGAAGGCATTGAGCAGTAGAAAGGATCTTGCCTGCTCAACTATTTCTCCTTCACAGCTCCAGAGCTATTTATGAAACCTGTTTTTCACTTACAACTTCTCTTTGTGGATTAAGAGTGTGAGATAACCTAGTCAAGAAAAAGTATTCTTTATGTAGAATGGCCCTTGTACTTAAACTCATTGGTTAGCAAAATTTCCCTCTAGCTGCCCCATACTGGCAAGCCCATCCCATGGTATTCAGTTGCTCACTGCATTCCTGGCAAGAAGCTCCAGTGGGGTTTGAGGGTGCAATGGGATGTTGATCATTAGAGAAATCCCAGGTGTGACTTTCTCTCTTGTGTGCTCTCCTACAGCTTTGCCTCAAGTGGCTTTTACTCTGGATTAAGTGTGAGGTGGGTAATGAAAGATGCAGAGAAAAGATCCTTGGGGTGTTTACCTGGGTTTTGTGAGAAACTTTAATCTCTCTTCAACTGGGTTTTGTTTTGGGATTTGTTTTTTATTTTCAGAAAATTCAGTAAAATCATTATCAAATTCCAAAAACTAAAACTGCTTGAAAAAGGGAAACATTCTTATTGCATTTTAAACATGCTCTCTCTTCACTGAATTCTCTCAGGAAATTAAAAATCTGCTGATATTGGCATTAAGACACTTTTTTGTTTAGATTTCAGATACCACTTACAATAAAATAGCTGCAAAATAGTATCTGGTGACAGTTCAAAGTGAAGATAACACAACATGTGCTATATACCTTTCCCAAGTCACTCTTAAGTAGCTGTGAACCAAAAGGCCGTTAGAGGGTGAGCCAAAATGTTGTTCCGATTCAGTCTCTTAGTGGTGATATTGAAATGAAGAAGAGAGGGAGACATGGATAGATGAATTCTTTGTCTTGAAAATAGGGCTTAAAACATAAAAGTTGAACGGTATTTGATGTTTAAGATTTTTTGGCCAGTGGATACATAAATTCAGGTCTTGTCTTGATATTAAATTATGCACTTTGACATTTTGTTATTCAGGGTTCCTGCATGTGAATGAGCTGAAGGGATGATTTGAATGAAATATTTTAGGATGGAATTAAAGCTACTTTGGGACAACAGATAATTTTTACAAGTGCTTTATATAAATAAAATGCAGTAGAAACCCACTACAGTTACGCAGCAAGGGTGAGACAAGTGCACAGTCCCACCTGCCTCTTCCTTTACTCTGATCCAGTGGAAACTCAATGAAATCCCTCAGACCACGCCATGTGCTGATGTTCCCATCCACAAGCCCTGCCAGCTGTGGGGTGGAGGAGGATGGTTGCAGGTGGGAAGCACTGACATCTTCCAGTGCATTCCCTTACATGAGAGTTGCTTGAGTGGCTTCTTCACTTTCATTCTCTTCTGTGGGGAATGAACCCCTTCATCTATCTGTAGGTGCTGCAGAGGATGCCCAGCTCAGCTCTCACATCTCTGTCGACCAAAAGCAGTACCTGTGCACTGTCAGTGCTGCAGAGCATGGGTGGTTCAGAAAAGAGTAGAGCACCTCTGTATGTGGTGTTCTTTGTCTTTAGGGATGTGCTGCAGAATGTGTCTCTTTCTCTTAAACTTCTTTTTATTTTTTTAATAGTCCAGATTAGTGCCAACTAATCAAATCTTTGCATCTTGAGATACTGTGGAAGCTTTGACCTGGTAGTGCAGAAATTCCAGACCTACATTTCACTGTGCAATCCCAGGTAGAATTAAGGACTATTTGCCCCGTAGTACAGTTGAACACTTCATTCCTGTTTTTCTTGCAAAACACTAGTAGTCATAGTGCATTTGTATGATATTTCTGAATCTCTCTATATAAATAGTGGTGGTGAATGCTGTTGACTGTGGCGATCCATCTGTAGTTCCAGGCTGATCAGAGGGGATGAGGCTCTAAGTGGTTCATTGTGGCACACATTCCACTCTGCCACACGCTGTTTAATTATATCCATCATTCAGCATTACTTGATGAACCAGCTGTAGGCACAAGCATCCCTAAGCTGTCATCAGGATAACTGCACTCTTTGCCATGTTAGGAACTGGTTCGGAGCCAAGTCTTTTCCAAATACAGAGTCAATCTCAGTTTATGACTTTGCTTCCCCAAACTAATTTCTAGCAAGTAATATAGCAACAGTACTTTCTTGGAGAAGCTGTCTAAAAGATCTAAAAATCCAAATTGTTGATTTGTATCACATTATGGCTTTAAATAATTGGGGCAACCTTGGACAATGTTTTAGCACTGACTCAGATCATTGTATTCTCAAGATGGGATGCACCATGCAAGTCAGGTGCAAAGTAGCTCCCAGATGATTTCCATGGCAAGGGCTCACAGAGACTGTGGCTATGCTTGCTCTGTGAGGGTCAATGTCGTTGCTAAACCTCTTTATAGGTGATATTGTATCAGCACCGAAACAGTTCCCACCAGGTTAAATCATGTTGCAGGTGGCAGCTCCAGCACTATAGCTGAAGACTGGAACACTCTGATCTTTCTTCTGGTTGGGAAACTGGTATATATAGTGTGTCAAGAGATACCAGTGCTGGGTATCATCACAGAGTGCCAGGAGGACCTTCAGGTTTGTGAACTATTGCAGCCCAGGAGGGGATATTGCTCCAGGTCACTGCTACACAGTCGGGTTTGGCAGTGGCAGAGATCACTGGTGACAAATTGCCTAACTTAAATTCACATGCCTTCTCCATAGTCTTTTCTTGAGTTGAAGTGAACCACTGGTTCTCTTCTAATCTCAGGATTAAGTAAGACTGTGCTGGTTGCAGCTCTGTTAAGCACAGCAGTGAGGAGGAACATCGCCTCCCACTCTCCCAGTTGTTTTCTCATCAGCCCCAGTTATGTCAGTTAACGGATAAATTCATTCCCTTTTCAGTTTTCTCACTCAGACATCCACTCTGCCACATGTTTGAGCCATATACCCCAGCTCTGCATTCCTCACTTACTCCAAAGCAGTCCCCATGAAGAGTAGGGCAGGTCGTCAGCTGGCACAAATTGTCAAAATAAGATTATTGCTCAACCCAAATAAAAGTAACAAAATGTGACCTTCTGTTGTTAAAATCCATTAAGTTTCCTCCCATCAACTCTCAGTTCATTATCCCTTTCACCCCCCAGGCCCGGTTCTTCCATCTTTTTAGCCTTGGTGCAGAATTAATGTTAAATCCCATTAGCCTGACCCCGTTTTCCCTGATTTGCCTTCTGGTCTTTTGAATTGATGCACTCCGACAGGTTGATTCAGCAGCTCAGGGATCAAAGGGAGTGGCAGGCCCAGGAGCAGCTTCAGGATGGGTCTGGTTTACAGTAATTCATTTTACTTTTAAATGAGTTTGTGAAAGGGCCTCAGCAGAGGGGTGTCATCAGGGGAATGAAGAGCTCTCAGCTGCACCCTGGCACAGAAAGCACCCCATGGCCCTTCTGCTAGTAGAGTCCCACCAGTCTTCTCTTGGGATAACTAGCTAGGAGATTGAAGCTGCTCGTTGGATGAGTTTTATGTTCCCTCTTGTTTTCTCTGTTGAAAGTGTGAGATGGGGAAAAAAAGGGGGGGGGTTTTCTCAGGTCCGTCTTTCCTACTGCATCAGGACTATCTGCTCTTGGGGAAATGTCAGAATAAGTTGGCCACTTTTTGTCTAGTTATGTGCTGTAAATTAAACAGGGATATGGCAAAATCCACTATCAATATGACTAAGTTATACATTGTGGCCTTGCAGAAAGGACTTTCCTGCTCCCTTTTCTAGCTGTGAAGAGGATGGTCTCGGTTCCTGTCTGCTTGCAAGCTTGAAGTGAGTGCTTTCTACTTCATTAATGACATGAAGTGTTTTGTGGCAGCAGGGAATGTGGCTGGTGAGCTTTGCAGAATATGCTGGACCCTCACATTTGGGAGCATGCTTGCCATGCCTCCCCATGCCCAGAGATACTGCAAGGTGGCCCTGCAAAGAGGGGCTGTGGTAGAGAGGCTTCAACACCAAGCTGAGTGTGCAAGGAGGGATGCTTTTACTGGGTCCTGCAGTGCACCATCTTTGGTGTCTGTCAGGAACACACTAGTTTTGAAAGTCTTGTGAGGGAGATAGGGATTGAATGGCTTTCATTTCATGGTATGACAGATGTGTGAGGGTGGGGCAACAGGGTGAATCACAGCCCGTGGTGAGCACAGTCAGAGGGAGCAAGTTACGTTTTGGAAATGGAGAAATGACCAAAAGTTAACATTTAAGCTGGAAAAGTGGCATCTCAACAACTGTATCCAGAAAAGCAAAGGTTTCTCATGAGTTTTAAGTTGCAAGACTGTCAGAGCTGATCGGGGAACACACAGCCCACAATGATGGGCTTTAAATCCCAATTGGATATGCTGGGTAGATCCATCGCTGGCAGGCAGCCTGGCCCAGGCTGACACCTCTACATGTGTCACCCTCACGTTATCCTTCTGCTTGTGATGATGAGGATCCCAGCCCCACGGTGAAGTGTCTCAGGAGGGCAGTGCCATGAACACAGCTGCCTTTCTTTTCAGGTGCTGGAGGGTCTCCATTTTGGCAGGACAGTGGGATTGTACCCCCAGACTGACAGACTCCAGGGTCTACAGGCAAAGCTCTGTGATGATGAACAGGGTAGAGAAGGCAGCAGTGTTAATACTGCTTGTGACAGTTTACTTCATATAAAACATTCTCAAGGTTTCTTTCTTCCCATTCTCTTGGAAGAAAGTGAACATTTTTTATTATAATTGCTCAACCTAATGAACAAATAATTTTTCTTATTGACTTGTAAAAATAAAATTTCAGATGGATGGAGAAATGCACAGATTAGATTAAGTGACTGGTTGCTTTAAATCTATGCTCGTATTAAGTTTTAATTTCTTCTCTTTTAAATAAAACTCTTGGTAATTTAATTTTAGGGATGATGAAAAAAATTTGCTGAATATAATCTATGCCATGTAAAATATAGACGATAAAGCAAACAAAAAGATCCCATTCAGCCCAATATCTACATCTTTTTTTTCTTTTAAACAAAGTTTCACTAATTTGAGTAATGAACTTGATAATTTCTGCAGCTCACTCCAGTTGCTTATTTAATCAGTGATTATTGTTTTCATCAAAATGGGATGTATCGTGTAGGCAGATGAGGTTCTACATGAATATGCAGCAGCAGACAAACACTGGGAAAACGCAAAGCGGGGAGCATCATTCTGTACTAAATAAAATCCCAGCGCTTTGATAAAGCTAAAATTATATCATGTTTAGTTTTAATAATTAAATATTCTTGGGTATTAGCAGCTGGTTAGTCAAGTATTTCAGTACTCTTCTCTTTTTTTCCTCTTTTTTTTTTTCTTTTTTATTTTTTTGAGATACTTTTCAGCAGATATTAAGTGGACTCAGATGTTTTGGTGAGATAGGATAGTCATGTCTGTCTTAACTCTTTATAGTGCTGCACCCTTACAAATGATATTCTGGCATCCCCAGGGGGATGGCTTATGTGTTGGTCTATCAGGAGTCTGTGTGTTAGCTTGTTCAGTGTGGTAGTTTTCTATATTGATCTCTGCACTGAGACAGTGATTAGTATTGCAATAACTTGTTATTGTAATAACAGGTAAAGGCAAACCTTTGTGAAGGGTAAATTGTCTTGGCAAATGCATTTCATCAGGAAGTCATGTAGTACGTGGCAGCAATTACATTTGCTGCCACTCTAACAAAATGAATGGGCCTTAAGGAAAGAAATGGTTGCTCAGGAATTTTTCCTATGGAGAATTACCTACTATGAGATACAGAACAATTCTCAGAGTGATAGGAAGACAGTGCTGATTTTCATCTATTAACATGGTGTCACAACACATTTTCACAGCCTTTAAACTGGGAAACACCACAAAACCTTTGTTATGATTTCCCATAGCCTATTCCCAGAACACAGAGCTGGGTTTATGGTCTGGCTTACACTAGCATAAACTGAGTGCACTGCACTGATTTTGGAGTATTACAAATACAAAAACAGAATGAAATGCTGTCCTTTGTGAAGGGCTTTATCAGTGGGAAAGAGGGTCGAAAAAAGGATTCTTTCATCGATTAAAGGACTTGCAACAGGGAACTTGTCACACTATTGAAGGTACTAAAAATATTAGTATTTTAAGGACCAGAATGTGATTAATTTGTGTACTGCTTTCTTCAAATATGCACTTGTAGAAGAATGGCCAGAAAGTGCACTTACCAATGTTTCTGTCACTCCATAATTTTTTTCTAGTGGGAGAAAACCCTTATTGTCATAAAAGCTTTTAAATAGAGATATGCTGAAAAGAAACACTGAGATTTTTTTCCTTGTAGGGTTAAAACTAAGTGAATAACCTCATTAAATTTAGGCATTCTGAGCATGAATCTTGTTTAAACATGCAACTCAATGTAAATAGCAATGTAGTTTAAAGCTGTGTAGCTGATCTCTTCAGGTGCACTGCTGCTTCCTGCTCACTGTCTACCAAAATGATCATTTATATTAACACTCAACTTCCCTATTGATGGAAATGAAAAATGTGATAGACCTTTGACAGTGTAATGTGAAAATAGCCCTTCCATGCCAAATTGTCAGCAGATAGCACGTGTTCAGTAGTGTTAGTCTCTGCATTCAATCAGTCCTTACTCTCTTAAAAGGTTAAAAACTTTGAGTCTTGGGCTTGTTGATGTCATCTACCTAACCAGTGTATTTTTATTATGAAAATCACAATTGTTTCCATTTATCCTAACCACAGCTACCTTGGAAAGTTGCTGACTAAAGTGTTAATAGCAGCTATTAGTAGAAGGTCAGCTAAAATGACTGGAAACATTTGCCTTATTGTGCTTTGTGTGAGCTCCTCTGCCTGCATGTGACAAGTTTTCCATGAAGTTCTTCCCAGTATGGGCAAGCTCACCTGCCCCTGTCTGCACTGATGCTTCTCCTCTCTTTGTGTCATTAATTTGGGAAGAATTCAACTTGAACCAGAGGAATGACTGTTGTTGGCTTGTCTTCTGACAGCCTGCCATGTGGCATGGAGAGTAAATATGGACAAGAACAAGTAATTGATTATGCTGCTCAGGGGAGAGCAGAGCTGGGATGAGCTTGGCTGTTACTGCCAAGATCCTGGCCTGGCTCTGGAGTGGCAGCGGTGCCTCACCGTGGACCCACTATGGACCAGAGTCAGACACCTTCCATCTACTGATGTTGCATTCTGTCTACAAAGGCAAA
This sequence comes from Serilophus lunatus, assembly GCA_013399895.1. Taxonomy (NCBI): domain Eukaryota; kingdom Metazoa; phylum Chordata; class Aves; order Passeriformes; family Eurylaimidae; genus Serilophus; species Serilophus lunatus. Next base: position 343,620 of record VXBA01000621.1, read on the forward strand.
AGAGACCCAAAACACATACGTGGCATTTCCCTTATGTGCCTGTTAACCACAGCAGGGGTGATGATATTTTAACCATTGACCCTGCCAGAGAACAAAAATTGTTATAGAATGTTGTATGCTAGGCTATTTTTTTCAATTTGTAGATTTGCATTGGTGGGATCAAAAGCCGGAAAAGACTGGAGACAAGCAATAAATGTGTCAGAGATGAGATAAACAGACTCTAATATGACTGCACAAATTGCCTGTACTCCAGGCAGAGACACTGAAGTGGGAAAAAGGAAAGCATGGCAGCTCTCTCTTAAATAGCTTTCATGAGCCCATGAACAGAAACTTCTGCTTGTGAACATGGCATGCACCAATGCCAAAAGGAAAACTGCTTACTCAAGGCTGGCAACTTAGTTGAGAAGTGTGGCACTTGGGGACATGGTTTAGTGATGGACTTGGCACTGTTGGTTTCGATGTTCTTAAAGATCTTTTTCAAATTAAATGATTCTATGATCCTTTGTTTGGAGCTGAGATAATGCTGAGTAAGGATATGATTCCATGAGTTTTGGGCTACTTATCAAAAAATGCTAAGCATTTTAGATCAGGCTGTAATTTGGAGAGTGTAAACCCCACATTTCTGTTTTTTCTCTTCACTAATCTACATAATTTTAACTTCCAAATATGAATAATGAGAATGCTAGCAAGGCTTGATAAACAGTTTTTCCCAGCACTGATAAAAATGAACATTCTTTCATGCATGCAGTTCAACTAAACCAATATCTCTTGTGAATGTGGTGGGAAAGGAATTTTGCTTTACTACAATATATACCTTTAACAAGTTTTCTAGCCCTTATCAAAGTTAGACACACGTCTCTGCCTTCACTGAAAAATATTTATTGGAAATAGGCAATTACAGGCCTTTCTAGCAAAGGCTATCTGTCAGGCACTCCAGTTCTGGACTAGCAAGGTGAAAAAATAAATAATGATGGTGATATGCTGATGATTCATAAACTTAAATAGAAAAATAAATAGAAAATTGTTTAACAAATCAGGATGAAACATTTCCTTCCTTTTTAGCAAAATACCTCTGATTTGAAAGCATCAATACCAGATTATTTAGGGAATAAGTCATCCTGCATGTACCTGATTTTCTTTGATTATTTTCAGTGTATTGTGCAGTTGTGCATTTGGAAGGTGCTTCAGAAGCTTTTGTTATTCGAGTGTTTTCCAGTGCATTTGTTGTTGATAAGCATATGAATAATCTGGGCTTAGCCATTGCATACAATTAGATTTATGAAAGGAAAACTAATACATTTCATAGTTTTATCTTAAAATACTTGCTTTGTAACTTGCAACTTACAGTTGCTTTAAAGCCAGGTGGGGGAAAAAGAGCTGCATATGGTGTGGTATTACAGGAGAGTGTTTTTCTTATTGCTTTACTTTTTACTGCAGCAGCAGGGATGCTCAGAAAATGTCTTTGTCACAAACCAATTCCTAAGATCAATTCAGAGGTACTCGTGGGACTGAGGAGATTTTTTAAAAAATATTTTGTAAACACCAGTGAGTTATATCCTAAACCTCTGGTGAATTGTGTGATACATCTATGGCAGAGCTAGGCAAACTGAGTTACAACTGGATTGGCCTCACTGGAAAAGTCACCTTAGTAAGTGTACTTGTGTGCCTAAGAGATCTAAGGTGATTTAAAGGACAGCTCTCAGCTCTTAATCTTGTGTGTAATCATTGCATATGCTGCTTCCCAGCACATGGACAGGTAGGTCCTTACCCATAAAGTAGTTTATGAAAATACAGTGTGAAAGTTGCATCATTTTGGGAGAGCTCCAAGTGTGCTACAGTTAAGCACATGCTGTTAAGTGCTTCACCAGATTAAAGACACAGTGATTGTGTTATTGTAGGGTTATTTTTTATAAGATCCTGGATATTTTAAGTGCTTATGTTGAAATTGCGCTATAAAATATTTGGAAATTGAGTAATTTACTTTTTGCCTAGCGAATATTTAAAGGAAGTCAAAAGCAACAAGTTACAAATCTTTAATGAGTGCATGTGGTATTTTATTATCATAAAAGCTGTAGGATATATCAGCTGATATAGGGCTGGAGTTTTTCCTTAGCCAAGGGCTTTTCATGGTTTCATGGGATGTAGCTGAAAAAATTCCAAACAACTGAATATTCTATTTTAAAAGAATAATGAGACATTGAGGGTTTTTCTAGACTCCAAAGTTTGCTAAACCAATATCTCTAATTAGATGGAGAAACTCTCTATAGAGGCTTTGCATCAACGGCAGCACACATAGCAAATGTTTTAAGCATTTACATATCAAATACTGCTGGCAACGTTTTGGCAGCAGTCCAGAACTGTAGATAGTTTTAATCACATTTGTTCATTAATCCGTGGTGGAATTCTCTTATATGGTCTCTTTAGGATTTTCATTTAAGCATGTGCTGCTGCTTCTCAGCAGTGAGCTTATTTATTTATTTTATAAATGCCATCTGAAGCCTTGAATTTATATAAAATAGATTGTGGAGTGGCTCAGGAAGCAGATGATGGAGTATATTCTTTTTCTCTCAGTACATCTCTTTTGTACCCAGGCATTTATGTACTCTCACTAGGAAGAGATTTATTCAGTAGTATGACATTTATAAAAGACTTTCACTCTTTTTTGACTATGTTAGTTCTTTTCTTTTCCATAGGAAATAGACAATGGTTGAATGGGAGGCAGTAATTGAAAGTACAGCAGAGATGATTGTATTGCTAATAAAATGTCTTGAGAATCATACAGCAGTGGCAGAGCTGCAGTGAGAGTAGCTGCATCTCATGTGATGACTGATCAGTGCCTGGAGCAACCAAATGCAGGAAGCTGATGCTTTGAAATTCGCAGGTGCGACTTCCCAGCCCAGATGGCCGTGCTGGTGCTGGAACACAACTCTAATCTCTTGAGTACTCCAGCAGGCTGAGCTGCTAAGGCAATAGTTTTCTTCCATTATCTTGGTTCCTCAGTTAAACCTGACTTGAAAGACAAAACAAACCGTTTAAGACAACACTGTTGTAAAAGATGAGGTATTAACAGTCACCTAGAGCCTTCTACATGCAGTTGGCCTCTGAAATCATATCTGCTGTTCTCATTTTTATGGTATATTTTACAAATGACTGTTGTTATAGAGATCAGCTTCTCTGAGAAATGCCTGCCATGCTAATATTTGTTCTGTGATGGATAGCAAAGGCTAAATATAGCCTTCCCTTTTCTTTGCATTTTTAGATGACAGAGTTGGATTTTTTTTTTCTTACTACAGCCAGGGTAAGGCTCCTCTGAGCCTCCCCTTGCATTAAATTGCCTTTGTGGACGGAGGAGGAGTTGGGAGCATCGGTAAGAGGGTCAGGCTGCATGTCCAGGGTCTGAAAGCTGAACCCTGCGATGAGAGGTTTTTTCCTGTATTGTTGTGCAGCATATATGTGGTTGATCATCTTGTTGTTAAGTGTTCTCTTCAGGAAGAGGTCTTGTAGTTTTTTGCTTTTTTCTGTTGAATGATTCTCCTGTTGTATCCTTCTATTATCTTAGCCATGCGCGCCATGCACAGACACCCACACACTGTGCCAGCTGACAGTGGTAGAAGGGCCAGTGCAGGTCAGGGACCCTTACTGGAGCAGGAAGATCCCACCCAGCTTCACTGCCAAGTGCTGCCACGTGCTCGGCAGATAGGAGCAAAGCTTTCAGAGTGCACTGAATGCTCTACAGGTGTATGTGGGAAATAGCAATAATTCTTCCCTGTCTCCTGGACTGCTCTCCTTCATCCCCAGCTCCTCTGGCAGTGATGCAGGAATGCTGCCAGCTGCAGAAGGTAGTGAGCTAGTCTGAGCTCGTGCCTTCCTTGCCTAAGAGGGAGAGGGCAGCAAGGTGTGGAGCCCTGGCCTAAGAATGGCCAGGAAAGGAATTTTCCTGCCACAAGTGGTTTGGCAGTGATGGCATCTCCTAGTACTTTACGATACTGTGTTAACGAATATTAAATTAATAATTTTTTTAAATCAATGATCTTAAACATAATTGTAAGAATTTATTGAAAATAAAGTAGCAAAATTCAAGGCACTCAGCTCTTCCATTTCCAGGCTACTGTGTGCACATTGCATCTTTAACTATAAAGTAAAATTATGCTTCATTCTGAAAAGATCAGTTTGCCCCATAATTCCAGATTTTTTCTCTAGGGACCTTCTAGAAATAGTTTATTGGCAAAGAGCTGCCAGGGATGCTGTATGTCTGGGTTCTGTGTTGAATCCTGTGAAACTGTGGAAATGAGTCAGGCAGTTATGGGTGGAAATACCAAAGCTTTGGGCACTGTAACAATTTTGACTTATTTCTTCTGACTGTCTGTGTGCCTTCATCTTCATTGCTGTTTCAAACCACATTAATCTCCTTGCCCTGTTCTCCAAAACACTTTCCCCTTTGTAGGTTTTTTTGGGTCTGTTCAGCTGCTTTTGTGTTCCTCACCTACCTCTTCAGTACCCAGCACCATGGCAGAACCTACTGCTGTGTTTGTTGACACCACTGTTGATCACAGCCAGGCCTACCCCCTCTCTGTATTCCCACCCCTCTTTGTTGCAGCTATAGCATCTTGTATAGCAGTCTTGCTCTTAGATAGCACTACATTAATCATGTTTAATAATTGTATGCATTTTCAATGTGCTGTCTCCACACAAGTAGTTTTGTTGTTCTGTACTAACTTTGGCTGTTTGAATTGCACCAAAAGCAAGCATAGGGCCCAGCATGGATGTCTGTATATGGGTGTATGGTGAGACCTGCTGGAGAGAGGCACTGTGCTCTTGCCACACAGGGAGCAGCTCATGCAGTACCAAAATGGCAGAGTCTCATCCCAGAAACCAGCAGAGCAGTTGCTCTTTTCTTCATCTGATTCCTACGCAGAATCTTGTTTCTGTACCAGTGTGCTGCTGAAAATTTCTGAACTTTTGATCTAACTTAGGCAAATTGTTATTCAATTGTTTAAATTTTGACATATGAATAGTCCCATTGAAGTGACTGCTATTCCTTGCATCCTTCAAGTTGCCCATGCATTAAAGTACCTTGCTGAATCCAAAACATTTTTATTAGCCGTCACTACCTTCCAAAAGTAACAATGGCTTGTTTTCCTTTTCTCGTATTCTCCAAAGACTTTCCTAATCTATTTTCACAGCTGTAAACTGAGGGCACCTCTGCTCTTTGCATGGATTAGTCACTGGGACTTGGAGGGTTTGGTTAAAACCAGCAAGACCAGCAGTGCCTTTTGTTCTCTGCAGTGTCCGTCCGTGGTTGTACACTCGTACTGCTTTCTGGGCAGACCTGCCAGTGTGTTCAAACGATGCAAACACAAAGTCAGAGTTTCTCTTTCCAGTTTTTCATTTCAGTCCCTGGTGTATATACACCATATTCTGAAATTATTGTAGTGCTCAGCATGTGTTTGTGCTTACTGAGTGCCTGGTTAGCCTGCTCACACCCTGGGATGCCTCACTCCCAGGCTAGGGGCTGCTTGTGAGGAAACACTGGTAGCACACTTTGCTCTGCTTGTGTTATCTTCTGAATTCTCTTTTGAATATAGGGCTCACCTTTTTGTCTTCCTTAGACCTCTAACTCTAATCTTAACCCTGACCCCAATCTGAGCCCCAGTGCAGGTTCTCAGCCATGGCCCCAGGTTGAGCAGAGCTGCAGTTTGAGTCACTGGCAGCCCTGGAGCTGCTTTTGCAGCCCTTGGAGCCCCGCCACCTGCCCAACTACGTGCTCCCACCTTCTGAGCTCGGCCCTGCAGGGGGCTTGGCTGCGTTTTGCTGGGTGGGCACAGTGCTGCCCCTGTTGCCTCCATCCACCCTTGCTGCAGGAGAGGAGCTGCAGGATCTTACTGAGGTGACCTCAGCAAAGATCTGGGAGAGATGGGCACCCCCGTTCCAGCTGGCAGACCTGCCCTTGCTTAACACCAGATCTACATTAAGGAAGTCAAACACACTTTGGTTCCCCCTCAGTCTTCTTCACTTGTCATCTTCTTATGGAAGCCCTCCCACTCGTGCAAGCTTTCTCCACACTTGGAGTTCACTGGAGGATTAGTTTCCCATGTCTCTCTGTGTGCTGAAAACCTGAAAACCACACATTTTCTCTCAGCCTCTCTACACTCACATTATCTTCCCTCTGCTGCTAATGATACAGGTAACCAGCTGACTAATCCTTCTCCCTGGTGCCTCACCCTCTGAGTTTAATAACAAAAGGATATAAAAGTGGGAGCTGTGTGGATGCATCTCTCAGCTCAAGCCTCGGGCACCAACTGTGGAAAGGCTTTTTCTTCAATCTGTATCTATGCTGTTTTACACACTGGGAAAACTGATAGGAATGTAATATGTATATTAATGTATTTTAATCAGTAGCATGAACTACTCTATTTATCCCCATGACTTTCTTATTTCCTTCTTACGAATAGTATACTGCACTTTCTGCTGTGTTCAGTGAATTATCTTGAAAATTTGTGGAGCTATAGCAGCATTTAATTTGGTAGTGTGGAGTTGATGTTGCTCCCAGTGATGTCTTCAGCTGAAAATCTCAGCTTTCAATTGCCTTACTTAGAGAAAAAATAGGCCCACATCTTTAGTCTTTCTCAGAAGGAGTGCCAGAGGCATTGGAAATGGCTGGTGCCAGAGGCATTGGAAATGGCTGGTACCAGAGGCACTGCCACGGCAGAGAGACTCCACTGCTGCTGTATATGAAGAAGTGTGGCAGCAATCTGTACCAGAGGCATTTAGGAAATCTACCCCTGAAGACAAAGTTTTCTGAAAGGTGTGGAGTATTTTAACAAATGCATTAAAGTCTATGGCATGTTCAATACCTTTGATTTTCGTTTTAATGTCTTCTGGTGAAGTAATTCAGAGTTGATGTGCAGCATCCTCTCATGACATTGGAGGCAGAGCAGTTTGAATGAAAGCTTAATAGAAATTCAGTGTGCTGTCATGCTGAGCACGGAGTTGGTTGACTGCATAAATCTAAATGTCAAATAACTTGAAAGTTTTACCAAATGGAAATATGATGCTTTAGTTCCATGTTGTCAACACATGAAAAGAAGCATATTAATTGACAAGGAGTAAAACTGTATAAGTTCTTTTGAAAAAAAGAAAATGAAAAATATTCAAAGTAGGACCAATATACCGCCAATGTTTTCAAAAAGAAGAAAAATATCACTTATTGATTTCTTTGAGAGCTAAGCATCATTTGGGAATTTATAGGAATAATCTAAAAACTAGGAAGCATTGAGAAGTTTGTATGGCAGCCCCAAGTCCCAATACACTTGGTAGAGCACTACTGAATAACAAAGTGCAGGTTCCTGAGCAATCTAGAAATGATGCTCTTTTATTGAGTGTTGTGGATTGTTACTTTGGTTGATTTGATTTTTATCCTGTAAGGAAATTAAAGCTCAAGCACTTCCAAACTTAGTTATATTTCTAAAGATCATCTTTGCGTGCCAGGTTTTGCCTAGAAACTCACGCGAAGATGTCAGCTATTGAAACCATTTCATGTGGAAGCATTGCAAGGTAAATTCACTAAATGCTTATTCATCCCAGTAAGATGGAGAGTCACTGGAGCAGCAAATGTGAAAATCTGCACAGCTTACTATACAGAAAGCAGTTTTCTGAGATTTCCAAATTGAGATGCAGAGTCTGACCCTGGGAGGTATTACAGCTCACATGAGTGAGCGTAGGAGGAGGGTCTCAGGCTCCTACAGCCTGGTCTGTCAGGCTCGTTGATAGACAGATAATTCACTTGTTCTAGATAAAATCAATGAGATTATGAAAATAGTTTACTTGGCTGATAAAATTTCCAAGTTGTTGCAGCCTGACCCCAGAAGTTAAATGCATTTTGTACAGGATTCTGTGTTTTGCTTTAACTTGGTTTTCTGTGGCTTATAATAATGAAATGTTTTCAAGATACAGTACTATTGACAGCTGTTTTATCTTGAGTTTTTCTGCCATCGACTTCATTACAGACCATTACTTAAATGGTGGTGTATCTATAAGGTTGTGGTTTTGAGTGCAGCTCAGGAGATTAAGATCTTCTTAATGTGATTTATTCAGTTTTCCTAAATATGCTGACCTAGATAAATAGAGAAAATTTTGCTCCATTGTTAAAGAAATAACAGACCACAAAAGCTGTCAAGCGTAAATACATTCTTGGACACGTCAGCTGAAATTTTGAAAATACTAGTGTAAGAGTGCCTGTCATAGTAATTGGAATTAACCTCCTAAATTCCTTTGTTCCTATTAATTTTGTTGGCATTTTGACATCAAAATTAGTTTGCTTTATGCACTCCAACTTTGGCCTCTTCTCTATTACAAAGATGAAAACAAATAAAATGCCAGTAGATACTGAACCAAATTCCCTAGGAAATATCTAGCAAAGCATATAAAATGGGACTATCAATGCAGTCATCTCACAGCTGGATTTTCATACTTAAAAAATGTTGAGCAATATTACTTAATACATACTCTGTTACAGTGCTTAAAATGTCTGCCAAGAGTTGATAAGAATCTCATTAAGATGTAATAAAACTGTGTTTCCTTCCAAGTACACTTTTTCCGAGTGAGGCAGTGAAGTTCAGCAGCAGAATCGAAGTTTTTTCAGCAACCACCTCCTTCAGAGTCTGTGGATGGTCCCCAAATGAGAAAATTAAGTATATAAATTGCTTTAGACAGTGGCTTTCACTCTAATTTGTGCATTCTTTGTTCTTTCTCTTGCAGGACAAATGATCAGCTTGTAGCATTCCTGTCCAGATATCGTGATATGAACTTCTTGAAATCACATGGGAGGGACAATGCAAGGTAATCTGGCCTTTTCCCCACCTTGTTTTTACCATGGCACTGAGAATTTTTGCATAATGATGGTTTTCCAGCGCTACCTGAGTGAAGAAATCCCAGGCAAGAGGAAGGAATGAGAAGGAAGACCTCTTGTTTATTGGTACAGAATGACTCCTTTCCAGAGTCAGTTTGCAGAGATGCTTTAGTGGGTAGAAAGGTAAACAGCGAGATGCTTGTTTCCTCCCTGGGGCTTGTCACAGATTGATGTTCTGTGAGCAAGAGGTCATTGCCCTGCACAGCAGCACTGCACAATTGGTCCCAGCTGCAGTGATGGCTGAGCCTTGTGCTAGCTGGGGTCTGCAGCAAAGCCTTGTGCCCAGCTGTGGGAGCCTGTAGCAGCTTGCACATACCAGTAAGAGTGAGGATGTGACTGGAGCTTGTCACAGTCTACTAAAGCGTCGAGGTCCTTGCATCAAAGTCCCTCTTCATCCACCTACACAAGTCTCAGGGAGAAGAGAATGTGCTGTGTTTTCCCATTTACCACTGTGTTTTGAGGGAGCAGTTGTGACCAAACATAACGTTCCAAAGATTTAAACAACCTCTATAGATGAAACAACTTTCCCATCTGACTGCAGAGGTCTCATTTTCCTATTTATTGATAGTTTTGGTTTTCCTTTTTTTATTGCTAGTTTTGTACCATAACAGTAGTCTTGCAGCAGTTCCAGCAACTCCATATTCTGAGTCCCAGTGGCTTTTCATCTGAAAATATTGTTTTATTCTGCTTGGGTCACCAGGTCATCCATTTATTCTGTAAAATGTCAAGGGTGCTGTAAGGCTGGATTTGGTTAGAGTACGTAGAGAATGTGACACTCTGAGTTGCGTGTTCAGCACAGCAAGTGGGCAGAATAATACACAGATCTCTCACTTTTTGGCTGTTCTTGCTCTTGTCACTGGACTTATCAATTCTGTCGTGTTCTGGTTTAAATTAAGTTCTCATGAGCATTCATCTTGTGCAGTCAGAAATTCTGTAAAAAATAATACTGTGAGGAGTAATATTTAAATCTGAGTCAACAGTTTTCACAGAAGAGTCTCTGGTTTGGGAAATGCAGAGTGTCAGAGTGATTGGCAGCCTCAGTTCTAGCTGGCAATAGTGATTGACAGCAGAGTTAGCATAGAAAAGGAAAGAGAAACAGTCAGGTAGAAATAGTTCATCTCTTTTGCCACCTTGCTCCTCTTGTGCACCTGAGTCTTGTCAAATTCCCTGAGCTGGCTAAGGAAAATAACTAATGAATTATGACATGCCAGCATCAAACTGGTTCAAATATGCAAACTTCAGCTAGATCAGAACAATTTAGATCAATTAAACACAGTAATCTGATATTAATTTAATAATGAAATGAGTTAATGTGCCGCTTGTCCTCCTCTCACAGGAATAGCAACCCGTTTAGTAGTTCAATAGTTCTCTTTGTATAAACAGCTAAGTATCTTTTAACCTATTACAACATATCACCATCTTTATTTTTTCTTCTGTATTCCTACCATAAATTCCCTGTGCACCAGGGAACATGATTTGGGACACAAGTGCAGATTTGCCATCCCTGTCTGCTATGGTCGTTTAGTCCCCGAGTCTCATAAGCACTCCCACTGCTGACCACTGGATGAATGGATCCTTTCACATCATCCTTTGGCATCTCCCCAGTTTTTCTATCAGAGAGTTAGAGTGGATCTCCTCTTCCTGCAGAGGCCAGACAGCTGTAGAGATACACACAAGCCAGCAGCTGCAAATCTTCTGAGCAATGTTGGTGTTTGGTAAAAATTTGTTCCATTGTTCTCAAAAAATGATCAAAAAGAGGTTACCCCTTGTTTGTATTGCAGGTGAATTTCCAGCTCTACATCTGCCTGTTGAGAGAGAAACTCTATCTAAAAGTGAAGGTCTCTAGCCTGATACTTCATTTTTTGTGTTTTAGAAACTTAGTCTTGTCTAAAGCAGTAAATGTTCCCTGTGCTCCATCCATCTGGCACACAATTTCCAACTGACTTCCATCGTATATGCAAAGTGTGTCAGCTGTGCTCATACTGGTGAGGATTATCCCTGTACTTGGAATGATGAAGTCCTCTGGACTGAAATACCTTGTACAAGCACAATCAAGTGAGATGAGAGCAAAGGTCCATCCAGGCTGTCACCCCATGTACAGCTGGTAACAGCCATTGTCCCTGGAGGAGCAGGAGGGATGGGTTGTGGTGCTGTTGTACAGTATTCTTCCAGCCTCTTGTGACTTTTGCCTTGGGAATTTCCACAGCCAAGCTTGCTGACTTATTCATTTAAGAGCGAGAGGTGATTATTTCTTTTCTATTTGTTTTTCCAGTTATTTTATAAATTTTGCTCTTTGCTTTGTCATGTCAGAGCCCAGGGGAAAAGAAATGGCCCATATAGGGAATGGTAAGGCAAAGAGCATAGTAAAGTCTAAAAGAGAAGCAACAGCCTCAAGGTTTGGCAACAAAAAATTTTAAAAAACAAAAGACAGCTTTTGGAAAGGATTTAGAACATAGGCCACCCTCCACTTTATTGGGCAACAGGAGATAACTCCCTTGGGATATCTTATCTCAAAACAGACTGGAAAAGAATTTTTTATTTAAACTAACTAATTGAAGCCATGGTAAGGGAGAGGGCATTAGACTATACTGACTGCTATCCCATATACAGTAATGACTTAGCTTGTCCACGGTGTTTTTCTCAAAGCATGTGAACTAGTAATACAGGAGCTCAGCATCTAAATATGTTGAAAACCATGTATAACCCTTGATTGTACTTTTAATTTTAATTTGTGAATGAATAATGGCTCCTAAGCAATAAGTTTTTCAACTACCTAACTCTGCTTTTTAAACAAATGGAAACTCTGAATTTTAGGTCATCATAGTCTTTGGATCATACAACAGAAAGAGAAAGATTAGAAATGCCATCTTAAAACTGAAATGCTTATACAAATCAATTACAATGTACTCTGTATTCAAGCCATGTTCACAATCAGTACATATTTTACTGCCAAATAAGGAGAAAAACCAGGCTTCCCTTTATAGAGTGAAGTTTTCTTTTAGTTATGCCAAAATCATTAAAAAGTGCATTGCTCTGATTTTCTTTTAGTGGCTTCAGTAAAGGGAATGGACATGAAAATTGCTCTTACACTCAGCTGGAGAAGCATTATTTCCAGAGAGAGGTGGATGTATGGAAATGAAATTGCATGCAGTGGCTGGAGTTGTTACACAGTACTTATTGGGCAACACTTAAATTTTCTTATCTTTTCAGTGTCTTAGACTATTAAAAGAAAAAGATCAGTAGTAGTTGTATAAGCTATTGCAATTTGGAATACACAGATTTTTTTATTTTTTTTTTGGCAGGAGCAGCACCTGGCTGATGTATTATAAAATATAAAGACAGTCAAATGTGACATCTTCAATGACAGGCAGGAAAAAGGGGTTTTTTATAGAAATCTTGCCACAGTATTCATTTGGGAAACAGTATAAACATGCTGTGAAGGCTGGATGCTGCTAGATCTTACAGGAATCTCAAGCTAACAGGCAAAATACAAACAGCTAAAGAAAAGGCCATTGAAAGTTTGGAATGTATCTGAGTTCTTTTCTTGTGCTGAGTTTTTTCTCCTCATTGCTGCTATTCTTTGCAGTTGTGTTGTCCCCTTTCTGGCTCCTAGGTTCCAGATAATTTTGGAGGTGTTGGTGAACTGTACTAAGGAGCATCACAATCCCATCTCAGTTCTCACAGGCTCCACCCCTTTCAGCCTAGCTCTTTCTGCTGGCAAATACCTGTTTCACCACCATTTCAGACATGCCTTTTTTTCTCCAGTAGCACACCCTGTTTGTTGGTGTTCTATACCCTGGGTTGATGGTGGTTTGATGGTCAGTTGGGAAATGGATCACACAATACATGCTATTGTGTGTTTCATTGATGAACTGCCCAGTAAGCACTCAAATACTATGGAAAAAAAAGATTAATTATCCCTGGTATTGGAATAGTTTTACCACTTGGGTTCTAGCAGGGTTTACCTTCCTGCTCATGTGAAATTTTGATTTGGCACAAATCACCTTCAGCCATACTTTTTTTAAAACATTTGAATATTCTTGAGCACATGGACTGAGATCTATTTTTTGCTTGGAAGTAGTTCAGCCCAACAGTTGCATGAGAAATGTAGTGACTGAAATAGCAACATGCATCTTCTCTGCAAAGAGACTGCACTTAAAAAATTTAGACATTACAGCTAACTTTCAAACATTCCTTAGTGCTTTATGGTAAGCATTAGGGGAGCCATAAAGCCTTTACAGCTTCAGGTTGACAATTTGCCTCCTTGTAGGGCTTTTGTTTCTGCTCAGTTTGGAAAACAGTGCTCTAAGTTACCAATGCAAAGTAAAACACAAACAGCCATATGTCTTAACATGGAACTAAGCAGGATCATCTGCTGGTTTAGGGAGGTGAAGTAGGTGAGGAGGTTTGATGTTGCCATACTTTATGGGGCTGGAAGAGAATTAGGAAGAAGATGAAAATTGAAGTACTTGTAAATTAATCAGAAATCTTACGGTGATTTAAGAACTTTGAGCTGCACGCTTCATTTTCGATTGTGTAAACAGCCACTTTTGTGCCCTGTCATCTGAGGTCCTGAGACATTTTATGAAACAGTTATGACAGGGAAAATCCTTGCAACCTGAACAGTTGTTGTTGGCCCTGATGTACTCACAGGTCAGCATCTGATTTGGTAGCTTGCTCTATAGAAGTCACTCGTGCTTGTCCTCAGTCCTTGGAAAGTTGGAAACCCACAGTAGAACTTGCAGTGAGTTGCTGTTGTGGTGGTCACCCAGGCATCCCTTTGCAGTGCCTGTGGGTGCTGCACCAGCAGGGATCTGCTGGATCAGCTGACTGAGGTGGAAGCAGTAGCATGTGCTGTAGTTGCTGCAGCAGCAGCAGCATCACATTGATGAGTTGGCTTCAAGCTCAGCCACTCAGGCCCAGCAGCATTCCCAGGTCAGGGACTGCTCAGTTGTGTGGGTGTTAGGAAGAAGAGGAGGTGAGGGGACAAGAAATCTTCTAGAGAAGACATTTATTGGAGACAAAAAGATGGCAAAATGTCAGGTCTCATATCATTCAGTCTGTCTGTGGTGAGTTCATGCTACATCGCTGCATACTATCATTTGCAATTTTGCTTATTTGATATAAAAGGAAACACAATCACTTGAATTGTGGCCTCCCTGATGGTGAGAGGAAGTCCTTTCATTTTTGTCCTTGTAAAAGCTGTTTCAGTGTTGCTTAAAAGATACCATGTAAGTGAAGAATGGTGGAAAGAAATCCACAGGAAAGTCTTTGAAAGTCCCTCTTGAGCTTTTTGCTCACAAGGAAATGTATGGAACTCTTATCAAAACAAGGCGAATCCTAGTAGAGTAATTACTGCGACAAAAATAGACTTTTCAAGTTTTCTATGACTGAAGCAATTTTAGAGGGTTTTTTTATTTTGCTCCTTGACCTGCAGCACTAAAATATTGAGAGACATTGAAACTTTAAGTCTTCTTCTGAAAGAGAGATTTCTCTTTTGAAAGAGAGAAGATGGAAAGTAAGGTGGGAAATTTCTTCTAAACATAATGCAAAGATGTGCTAGGACTAAAGCATTAAATGGTTATTCTGAGAAAATTATATATGAAAGAAGCAAGAACAAATTATGAAGAATATGAGGCACCTATTGTAAAGCTTGAAAAATCTAATTATCCATATAGAGATGGAATGATGACCAGATAAAATGTGTGTATTTACTGGCTTTCAACAGCATCTTGTGGAATACCCTAAGTGCCATGGCTGTTTGGCTTCTATATAAGGAGGCCATTGATTGAGAAGGGCCACAATGAACATAATATCTTAAGGTAGACTTGTAACTTCAAAGAAATGTTCAAAGTACTGTATCATTTTTGCTGCACTGTGGATGACCTAAACCTTATGTCCAGTGTGTGTGGCAGCAGTTGTCTGCCCCAGATTTACTTGCACACAGAGCATATAAGTGTTTAAATATACAACTAAAACGACTGTGGTAACATTGACTGTCAAAAAATTCTTCCAGTAGAGCTCCTTGTTCTCATGATTTGCAGCCCAGCTCCTGGACACTCACAGAAATTGCAGGAAAAAAACATCACAAGCTGCGTCTCTCAGCACTGGGTTTCTTTTTGTGGCTATGTCATCTGTGTTTTCTGTTCTGAAGTCAATCCCTGTCCTCCTAAGGTCAGAGCCTGTGCCACCCTTACCAAGGGGCAGCTGGTGATCCCACTGTGCATGGTTGGCCCTCCCTCCATTCCCACGCCCTCCATGCTCTGCTGCCCCACAGGGTCTGCTGCTCTCCTCTGCTGTAGGACATCCAGAGATACAGATGACAAACACTAATCACATGTTAGCAGTAAGATTTCCGTGTTCCTTGTTAACTTCTGAGTATTTAGCTCAGTGGACAAAGCTACTAAAAGCATTTCTATTTGTGTGGTACTTGCAGCTTTGGCCTTTGCTCCTTGAATGAGCCTAATCATGAAATAAGACCCAGCTTGCTAGAGCAAGTCCAGTCAAGAGAGAAATTCTTTCTGATATTGTTGATGTTTGTTTCTGTGTTACCATTAAAGTTTGGGATTGTTGGGAGTGTATTGTGTTTATAATATTTTTTTTCCAAGTAAAGGAATTAAAGAAAGATAAGAAGAATTATGCTTTTGACCTCATAACATTTGAATTTAGGATGCTGCACTTTAAACACACTGAAAGCAAGTTAAAATTAGTATTTCTCCTTCTCTTTTCTTCCATCATTTCTATCTGTACTGACAGTTATTTTCATGGCCTTTTGAAACAGCAGGAATTGTGTGTTCTGTACTTTCCACATGCTGCCTGTCATACCAGGCGAAAGGCTTCCTCATCTTGACAGGCTAAGTAGGTGTTATTTCTTTTTGACACTGTTCACCTTTTCAAGCTTCAACTCCATTTTGGGAGTGGGGGGTCAGCCCTGAAGGCTTTCAGCATGACAGGAAGAGGTCTTGGGAAGCATACTGCAAGATCATACTTTTAGAAAACAGATGATTATCTGGTACTGTATAGATGTGTTTAAAAACCAATTGTTAATTTTTTTCAGATATTTTTTAACCCCTCATAGAATGAAGAAATCAAGTTTATGTTGCAGTCAATGGGAAAGCCTCTGCATAATCAGTGGAGGCCAGGATTTCTGGCCTGAGCAGTCAGGGAACCATGCTGCTCTGCACACATTTGGGGTTTATGAACTTGCTTATTAGAAAGAATTTCTCAGTGACTAGTTTATGGAGATACATGGCAGTCTAAAGATTTCTCACAAATTACTTGTTGCAACTGCTGTGCTCAAGATTATCAAATTATTGTTCTGTGTTCTCTGGTAGGTCACCTAACTTGCAAGTTACCGTTTTTATACTTCTCGACTGATTGACTCTTGTGTTTCCAGGGTGGCTATGCAAACACTGCTGGCAAGTGACTCTCATATTTCTCATCTGTAACAGTATTTACTTGACTTTTCCAGCTAAAATGGACTGTTGTCTTCAAATTTTAGTCTAAAGAGAGTTAAAAGAGTTGCAGATTAAGTCAAAGCAGTGTGCAGTTTGTCCACATACATTAAGGGAAACATGAACAAGCTGCTAGTGGAGCTCCAAGCTCTAAAGTCTTCCTTTGACGTTGAGTTTTGACTTGTGATGAATTGTTTCACTGAGATGTTGTAACTTTTGTTCATAGCTCTTATTCCTAAATAGTCAATAATGGTGAGGAGGTCCTGGGTGCACCTGGTTTACCCTGAAATGATGATAGGAGGTTTCTAGGCAAGAGACCAGAAACAGGAAACATTTAAAAAGAAAGCTTTTCACCCTACAAAGTATGTTCTTGCCAAATGAAAACCTTTTAAAGTTACTGATAAGTAACATCTAGCAATCCAATAGTTCCTGATGCTTTAGAAAGTTTAATTCATTCATACACTTCAGAAAAACAGCAAACTCACTGATTTATATACTGGATAACTATGAGCATTCAGGAGCAGGGGTCTCTCCAGGTTTCTGTGGCATTCACTGTCACTTGCAGAAAACTATGCAAAAGGATAATAGTTGCTTGTGATATTTTTGCTTATATTAAGTTACTGTGCAACAATATTAGTAGCTAAAACATTTCATAAAAGCTGAGCTATGTATTTATATTCATGTTGTAGGAGTGTGTGCTTAACAACTTACAAATGTTTAATGTGTTAGGCAATTCTAGAATCTCATCTGAAATGTGATTATGAATATTTAAACAAACTACAAAGTAAGAGGAGTTCCCTGAGCTGGATTGCAATCATGAGCTGTCGACTGACATCTATACTCAGTGTGACAGACCACGTGTTGCAGTGGGGTTTTTTGGCAAAAGTATAAAAATAACCATCTGGAACTGTGTGAACCCTGAGGCTGCATCCACACATAGTCAGGGTGCAAATGGCACCTTTCACATGTGTCAGTGCCTCCTTGCTGAGCTCAAGTGGCAACACATGTTCATAACATCTTATGCCTGCTGCTTATTTATGAGTGTATTGGAAACTCTTTAGGAAGAGTTAAATAATTAAGGGGAACCCTGAGATGCCTTAGATGGAGTGTTTTATGAAATAAGACAAAGAGGCATGGTTTTTGTTAACCCTAGTCTTATTTTATTTTCTCCTGGCTGACTCTCTTATCATCATTATTTTCCTCCTGTTGTTTGTTTTAGATTAGGAGAAAGGTCAAGTGCCTTCATCTGATTATAATCTGTGTTGTATTTGGCCAACTATATCATGATGCAATTGCATGTTATTGTCCTGGCCAGCACATTTGCAGTTGGCAGAGGTGTGCTAGTCTTACCTGAAGTTCAGGATGATAGGAAGCACCTGAATTTTTCCACATTGACTAAGATTAATTAAATGCAACTACTAAACCATTTTTTTCTACTCTTAATCTGGGAGTTATCTGTTAGGTGTCCTGTAAAACCCAAGAGGGAAAGACAAGGGAAAAAACTACACATCTTTGTGTTTCATTGCTCTGTCCGAAGCTTGACATGTCTTCATAAAACGTACTGGTTTGGTATTCCATTGAGCATAACCAGAGACTAATGAAATACAGCATTGAACTAGAAACAAATCAGGGTCATGATTTTGCCCTCCATCTTCCTATCTTTCCTTTCAGAGGTGGCTGCAAGCATTCTTGAATGGCTAGTGAAGAATCTTCATGAACTGTTTGTAGCATTTGAGAGTTTTTCATGTCTTGAAAAGGCCAATGTGGCATACAAATAGCCCTTTTCCCTTTCCCTCAGGCAATATCCGGTATTCTTAGTGTCAGTTCTTACCTGCCTGAATGCCAAAATTGCTACTGCTATAGTAGCTAGAAGCATCAGTCATCCTTGAAGGAAGCCTGAGGGGAAAAAACCAGCCTTATCCACCTTTTCCACTTTGGTTGCTGTTCAACTCTTCATGCCAGCAGCTCTGCCTAGGCTTGCTGGGGCGGCTGCTGCCTCCTCTGACAGGATCATTTAGCTTCCAGCAGATCTAAAATATGCTTGGTCCCCTTGGCTCTCAAGGAACACAAATGGACAGCAAGCATTTGGCCAATGTAGAGCTGTGTCTTCATAGCCCCTTGTATAAACCATTGCTTCATACATCATAAAAATTATTTGCTATGCTAATGCATTATTCCATTTAGGTGTAATGACTGTATATGAAGATATGCCCAGTAAGGTTGAGCCTTCTGAAAAATACCTTCTTTCTGTTTGGTTGTTCTTGTTATCTAAAACCTGGTATGATTTTCCTAGGAAGGTTTCAAGAAGCATTAGCAAAAGGGTCATCTCTTTGGAGATGACCAAAGTCGTTGCTGCTTTTCAGCTGGGCTCTGCTGCCTTGCTGGAGGGTGAGTGATTGGAAAGTACAATTAATTTGCTTCTAATAATCCTGTTGTATAGGATTTGGGGCGGAGATTTGTTGTGAAAACAGTTGTACTCCCAGGAATTTACTTATTTCACTCCATATGCTAAGATTTGCTTGTCCAAGCCATTAACTCAAAAAAGCCCAGAAAAAAAAGGAGCCTGTCAATTATTTTGGAAAATACGGAGCTGTGAGTCAAGATTTACTGGGACTTTCTCATTTTGAGTGTGATCATGCTGTTCCTATTGCCAAGTTCGGACAATAAGGCTGAAGCTGTAAAACTCAGCTTACTGGTACCAGTTAGCTGTAAGCTCCGTCATGTAATGTGGGCTGAGGGAATTTGCAAGTAGAGCAGTTTTTCCAATGTCCAGGCGGTTTCTTTGGTTTGAGTGTTTCTATTGCAGTCAAAGAACCTTCTATTTGAAAATGAGAGTAAAGGGAGATAAATTGGTAGAGATAGCAGTTGAAAGAAATTACTTCATAGGAAAAAACTTTATGTTCCTATTTAAATATGGTCGATAAAATTCTATTATTTTCTTAAAATAATTAACTCAAATGAGCATTTAGTTTTGAGGAAAATAAATAAATGACCGAACTTTCAGGCACATTAATATTTGATTTGGAGATAACTGCATAAATATTGAATTTGAAGATTACATTCCAGAGCACTGCATTAAAATTTCAAGACTTTTCTATTATCCTTCATAATGGAACATGAAATTAGAAACTTGTTCATGGAAAGAAAAATTTCTCAACTCTCATTTACACATTTTCTGCACTGTTGTGTTAACAGAGGAGCTCTTCTCTTACTGTGAAAAGAGACATAGCTATCAGTAGGACATAAACCCTGAAGTCGTTTACGGTCCTTTTGAAAATTAATATGCACCATTTCCTAATAGTGTCTCAGTTCTTTGATTGGTATAAACAGAACTTGAACCAGGGAGTTGGCCTACAGGGTTAATGTTCATGTTTCCAGATGCAGGATTCCAGAAAGCTGTGGTGTTGTTCCTTAACCTGTATTTCTTTTCCCCTTCCTTCAGTTGCATGTGTTTTGGGGACCACTAAAATGTCATCTTGACTTCTTAATCCAGAAACATCCTGGCATAGGTCTGTGTGGTTTAGGAAGGGAACACGGTGCCCTCCTCACTGTAGGTGCTGCAGCTCTTGTTACCCTACAGATCCTACGGAGAGATCTGTGCTTGTGAGTTGTCTGGTTAGTGAGCATTTGTTATGTGGGATGTGTTCAACACAGCAACTCACCGTGACTAACGGCGCTCAGCCCCCCTTGCGAAGGCGTGTGCTAATTCATGGCTGCCCTGCTTCTCCTTCTGGGAAATCATTCTGTAAATGGAATAACAAATAGAAACGTGGATCAGACAATCTCACAACATGTGTGGGCATCCAGTCCAAAGTGTTTTCAAACATAGATTGATTTCCCAGCTTTTTTTTTTTTCATATTTCATTGGTCTCAAATAATTCATTTTCATAACTTCACAGTTCTGCTGTTGCTCCTCTTATTAATGATTCAGCAATAACAAAACATTGTTCCCCATAGACTTGAAAATGGAGCAAACATACTTATTCTGCAGCAAAGACCAATATGATGGCATTTCTTCCTAATGGGCTATATGCCAATAGAAAAATTAAATAAAAATAATATAGGAGCAAATGGGTCATTTTATCTTTATGTATAGGTTGCTATTTTTGAAAAACTATGAATTTACTTAGAGACAGAAGCCTTTCACACAGATTGTGTTTAGCTCCTAATTGTGTTATGGTTCTTCTGCAGTGGTTTGTTGACAGTTAATGAACATTATGGTTTTTCATACCCTAGAGCTCTGTCATCTGCACAGTTCTGCCTTAGGACAGCAGAAGGTGTAAATGATATTTAAAATCAATCTGTTGATCTTTGCCTTTATAACTGAATGTATAACTGATCTAACATTTATTAAACCTCCCTACATTATTTATGAGCAGAACAGAAATATAAGCAATTGACCTTGTGGTCCTGTTTTGTTTGAGAAAGTAGCTTTGTCTTTATAGAGCTTATGATGATAAAAAAATGCGAATTAACTTTTAATGACTGCTATTGTATTCCCTCAGATTTATCAGAAAGCAAGGACTGGATCGACTTTTCCTGGAATGTGATACACACATGTGGCGCCTGGGGGACCGGAAGATCCCAGAAGGAATCACTGTTGATGGAGGGTCAGACTGGTTTCTCCTAAACAGGAAGTTTGTGGAGTATGTCACCTTTTCTACTGATGATCTTGTGACAAAGATGAAGAGGTTTTACTCTTATACACTACTTCCTGCTGAGGTATGGAAATTCAAACCAGTCCCTTTCTGTGTTCAAAACTGCGATATTTGTGCTTGTCCCAAAGGTCACTGAAATCTGAGGGGCTTTCACCTGATTTCAGTGAGCTTTGGAACATCCTACAGTGGGTAATGAGAATTTTACTCCCATGACAAGTAAATCCTTTAGGGTTAGGACATTTTGCAGTTTATTGCTTTGTTTGTTTGTGAGACTTTTTTTTTCAACGAGTGGCTTTGTTTTATACTTCTAAGCCTATTAATCTGTTACTGAACAATCAAAAATCCAGCTGCCCTTTGCTTGCAAATTGTTCCTACACAAAGGTTTTGAAGGATATTAGAGATGGCGAATTGTCTGCATAAGTAGCTTTCCTTGCTATTATCCAGCCCTTCTCTTTAAAAATATAAACCCTACAAACAAAGGTTTATTGTTCCGTTCAAAACTCAGCTGGAAGGCACAGTCACAAAGCATTTAGATCACTCAGGAATAGGAATCGTTCTGGCTACAAGTGATGCAGAAGGGGAGCACACACCAGGATGGGTTTTCCTCTGGCATGCAGCAGTGTGTCAGGGAATGTGTGTTTACCTGCAAGTAGAGCACAGAGCCTGACAGGTTGTCAGGCTGTGCTACACCTGCCTCATCAGGTAGCTTGCTCCTCTGGCTTGTCAGGCACTGCTCCCAGAGTGTGTAGCCATCAGCCATCCCAACAAAGACCTGATGATTGTCTTTAAAACAATAACTTCCTTGGCTCCTGAACATTTTGAGGGATTGTTGAGACTGATCTTGCAAATCTGGGCTCATGAGCTTGTGGCGAAGCACAGCAACTGTCATCTTTTGATAGGAGTTTATTATTCTACACACATGGTGAATAATCTTCTTTTAATACCATTTCTGTTAAAAATCACCTTTTCTCTCAACTCTGATAACCTTTTCATCCATTATGTAGAGAAATTTCTGTATCGCTATAGAAGGACACAGGGCAATGGGTAATTGGGTAGGGTTTTTTTCCCCTCTCGCATGAATGAGAATGGATGCCTTTATGGGTTTAACCAAACAGTTCAAGCATAAAATCCATATTCACTGGGCTGTCATTTAACATTAAAAAGGGTAGGGGGATTATTTGGGGGCCAGCCATGCTAATGTTATGCTGGTTATTTATAGATCTTACTATTGCTGATTTTGAAGAGAAGTCACTGCTCCAAAAATGGTCTCTTACAGGGCGAAATTTGATGGTATTCCATAGCTTTTTTCTATAAGGTTTTCTTTGCAAAACACATAGCTGGTTTCTTAAAATTGCCCTAGCTTCACTGACCTGTTAACCTGCTATATCAGTCCCCATTACAAATGATTTATGTAACAGCTGATGTTATGATGATATAATTAGGATAGCCCAATAGGAATTCCATGCTGCCATGAGTCAGCAAATAAAGACTTATGATTTCAGATGTAAATGCAGGAGGCAGAATGTCCTTTTGGTGCCTAGGGTGAGCCGTATATTTCGGAACAAAGCCAGGCAACTAGCAATGCGTTTCAGAGTGCTGGTGATGGGGATAACCACAGAAGAGCTGTCTGAGACTCTATTTTTTTCATACTAACCAGCATGATGGTGTAGTTTTGATGATTGTCTTAGGAAACAGCCTGAGATCTATCATTAGCACATTGCTCAGGAAAGTAGTCCTAAATGTGTTAGATGACAGATCATTTACAAAAAAGAAATAATGGGAATTTCATAGAATTGCTCATACAGCTCAAATATAAATAAAATAATTGCTGGCACTGGTGCCTTTTCTGGAGTCTTCTGGACTCTCAGTGCCAAAGCTGGTCAGTGCAAAAGTGCAGTTATTATGTGCCAGGTTATTGCAGCAAGGCCTCAGTTGTGTGTTAGTAGAGTTTGGTTGGATCTGTAGTATGTTGTGACTTTTTCATGCCCTATGGAATCCATACACATAGAATGTGTTTCATATGCAGCAGAACAACAGAGCTTGTTAATTCTGCCATTTTGAATGAAAATAAGTCACCTGCATAAGGTTTGGGCTCATGGGTTGAAGTGAAGGAGAAAATGGAAGTTTGAGGAACTAATTCTAGTGATCTGCTCTCTTTTTTGCAGTCCTTCTTTCACACTGTTCTGGAGAACAGCCCCTACTGTGACTCCATGGTGGACAACAACTTGCGCATCACAAATTGGAACCGTAAACTTGGTTGCAAGTGTCAGTACAAACACATTGTTGACTGGTGTGGCTGTTCACCTAATGACTTCAAACCAGCAGACTTCCATCGATTCCAGGTACCTGAAGCAGTCTCTTCTCTCATACCTGCAAAAAGGCTCTTCCCCCTCTGCTGGGATGTGGAGGACTGGCTGACTGCATGGCTGGGAGTGGGAAGGGAAGCTTTTTCTCCATTGGGCAGGTGGAGAAAGAGATGTGAGGAAGCTCTGATCTTAATTTCAGGAGATCTAAAGATTGGTTCTCCTGTGTTTTGGCCCATGAGACATTCTACTTCATGGTAAGCTGACAAAACAACTCTTTGGACTACTTGGTAATCTGCTGTGCTAGAAAGGAGAGAAGCTTGACTCATCTTTCATCTTTTTTACCACTATTACTTGATAACTCCCATGAATTTATTGCAAAGGGAGTTTTTTCAAAGTTCCAGCTCAGGTGCTTTCATGATTTCATGAAACTCCTGGCTTTCAGTGTTAAGCAGTGTTTATCATCTTTAAAAAAAGCTTAGAAGTTGGCCTTCTAGAGACTTATCTAGCACAAGGCAAATACATTTTCATGATTATATTCATCAGCATGATTATATTAAAGTTTATTTGTGGCTTTGGGAGCCTTAGTCATGAGGTTTTGATCACCCAAGTTTGGCAGGACTGCCTTAAAAAGTTTAATCGGTTCCTTTGTGATAGTTTCCTCAAGGCAGACATGAGAGAAAATCCTGTGCTTAAGGGTACACTCAGTCTCAAGACTGTATCTGGTCTGTGTATCTTCTATTAAGAACAGCCGCTTGTTTCAAGGTCACCAGATTTACAATTCCATCCCTGGAGCTCCTTAGCGTTCCCTGCATAAAGCATGTTTGTTCAGGCTTTGTGTAGGATGGGGAATGTGTTACCCTACAGCACAGAAATGATCACCGCTCTGAAACAGAGATCTTTTCTTTACTGTAATGTGCTGCCTACCAGGCACGCTTGAAGTCAGTGACACAGGGACTCACAAAAAAGAGCAAATGAGATGTTATCTAAGGGAAGCTCTGCTGCCCCAAATGCCAATCCCAGGAAAGTCTGCAGCACAGAATAAATGGCAAGTCTTAAAAAACTCCTGCCAGACTACAAAGCCTGACCTGCTGCGGGCTGTGAACCCACAAAGATATTTCAGAAAACAATCTGGTAAACTAAGCTGGAAGGGAAAGTTCAAAATTAGAATAGATGTAAAGGCAGCTTCTGACACTTGCCTGGTGAAAGAGCCCCTTGCATGAGCACACAGCCCCAGAAGGCTGGCTTGTGGTTCCTATGGAGCCACAAAGTGAGCTGCAGAGGCACCATCAGAGACCCCACGGCATGCACCATCTCAGAGTAAAGCTGAGCATCCTCAAAAGAATTTCACAACCATCTGAGGCACTCCTGAACTCCTTGGCAGCTCAGAACTCATGCTCAAATATGAGCAAGGCAAAACAAAGACTTTAAAAGCTGATGGTAGTTGAGTAGCATTATAAAGCAGTAATATGCACAAGACTGTGTCAAATGCAGAGCAAAAAGTCTGTGCAGGACTCCTTAGAAACTGTGAATCCTCAGTCACAGATGGCACCTCTCCCAGAGTCCTCCTACCCTCCTAGCAGGAAATCCATACACAGAAAATGGTGCTCTGCCTCTTCTGAGCCCCTGAGCCACAGGACGCTTTGCTCCCTGCCTAGCACGTGCCAGTGCCACACCATCTCCAGGCTAACGCGGGGGTTTAGAGAGCATTCCACAGCCCTCCGGCACTCAGAGAGCCTTCCAGAGCAAGGCAGCAGCGGATGGTTGTTGCTGTGAAGGGATTGACACAGCTGTTTTTTTTGTTGAGTAATTACATAGTTTTTATCCGAATCTTAAGGTCACGTCTAACGATGGATGGCCACAAAGATGATCCTCTAAGTCATCTTTGCCCATGGAGAGAAACAGGTCATGTGCTCAACTCCAACCCATTGCTTTAGGACAGAGTCATGGCTGACAACAGGAACTCACTCAGTACCTTTTCCTGTCGTGTCCCAACAGCAGACTGCCAGGCCGACTTTCTTTGCCCGAAAATTTGAAGCTGTAGTGAACCAAGAGATAATTGGCCAGTTGGACTATTACTTGTACGGCAACTACCCGTCTGGCACCCCCGGCCTGAGGTCCTACTGGGAGAACGTGTACGACGAGCCCGACGGGGTGCACACCCTCAGCGACGTCGCCCTCACCATGTACCACGCGTTCTCCCGCCTGGGCCTGCGCAGAGCCGAGACTTCCTTCCATGCTGCTGGGGACAACAGCTGCCGGTTAGTCTGAGCCTGCCTTTTTTTTGGCTGTTTCAGTGCACACAGGCTGGGGACTCGAGGGAGGTTCATTCTACTTGGCTGTGCTGGCTGCAGCCTACCCTTACAAACAGGGCCAGGCAGCTGCAAGTGTACAGCACTTATTTCCAGGAGTATTTATGTCCATAATAAAGCATTGGTTATTCTGGGTTGACTTTGTGTGACCTGTTTGCTGCACTTTTAAGGAGCTCCTCTCCAGCCTGATGAAGACTGGCAGGATCCAGTTGGGCAGTGCTACCCCCACTGCTGCGTTTTCCTTGATTAATTTCAGCTAGTGTATTATAGCCACAGCTCCTATACCCTCCATGTGATTGCAGCAGAGATCATGTTCACCTCTATTATGCTTACCAAGAGCAGAGGACAGGATTTCAGAACTAATCTGAACACAGGCAGGTTAATGGTCCTTGCTTGTTTGCTCCCCTGGGAGCACACATGGAGTACAAAGAGCTCAGTTTGCCTGCTTGGTGCAGCTGTCTGTGCCAAAAGTGCTGCAACTGGCAGGATCTATTAGCACGAAATACATAGAATATATGTTTGTATAAATGTATGTATGTGTATATACACACACACGTATATCTCTCTCAAGTAAAGGCCCTTATTCTTTAAAAGGTAATGCCCCCTATATTCTAGATTCCTATTTTACCTATAAGCCTCGCAAAGAAGAATTCAGTCTAAAAGGGATTTGAAGGAAGAATTCCTGGAGTTAACTTGCACAGAAAAGGCTCTTGTCACAGTATATGTTTGCTGCCTGCAAACACGTCTGAAGCTGTTTACATTCAAAGCAGAGAGGATTCATCTTTCAAATTCTTACTTTACCATCTCCTAATTCCTTCAGAATGTATTTTTGGACCCTGCCTTTTTTTATCCAAATAGAAAACACAGCCTAAGTCAGCAAACACTGAAGACACTCCATGTGCTCTGATGGATGGACATTGCCTCTCTTGTGTTCTTGAGAGGGAACCAAATGTGCCTTGACCTTCCTAAATTAGTCATGGAAGTGCTGAGCAATGTCCCATTTAGAAAGATGTGGCAATAAGTGCTTCAGATTCTTATTAGAGCTTTGTCAGTGAAGGTTACCAGTGCAAAGCAATAAAAGATCAATAACAATTAGATAGAAATAATCACTAGTAGCATGCCTTCTTTATATGAAATAAGGGCAGACCTAGGAAGTGCTGGGTCATTTGTCCTGCAGAGTGAAACCAGCAGAGGGGATGGGGACTATGTGCAACCAGTAGTGAAATAATTTGACAATTACTTTTGCACTTATTCCTTTTGCCAGTGTTCTGATGCTGATTTATATCAATTATCAGTTTAATTTCTGAGGAACTTTCTATTGCACGGGAACTCAAGGTGCTTTTCAAGCTTGCTCAGATTATAGATAGGGACACCGTGTCATCCACCGCTGATTGCAGCTGTCTCCAGGATAAAGCATGGCTTCTTTATAGCAGGAGCCTCATGAAAGGGTGCAGGGAAGAATTGCAAACAGTGATACAGGGTGGAGGCTTTGTTTTCATACCTCTCTGAGCCCCCTTGAAATACTGTGAGTTAGCATCCAGTTAAATCACAGAAAGGTGGATGATGTTCAGATTTATGATGCACATCTCTTCTCTTTTGATACTACATTGTCTTTCTATGTGTATGCATTTATATCTATCCTCTTTCCCTCTGGTGATTTTGCGTGTCTCTAACACAGCAGTGGCAGGGATGTATTTGGGCTGAGCACCTCTATGGTGTTCCTTTGCTGCTGGGGCTAACAGCAGCACCGAATCAGCTGACACTGCAGTCACACCACAGTTCATTTCACACCACTGCCAGCACCGCCAGGAGAACCTCTACTGCTACAGATCACATTTGGAGTCAGTCCCTGCTGCCACCCACAGCAGCCCAAGAGATGTTTATAAGAAAAGCTGCCTTGCACACTTTTCTAATGAGGGCCAGCTCACAGCCTCAGAAAGCCATGCCCCCCACAGAGTGCTTGGGTACCAAATGAGATTGCATATCAGCATCTTCAGTGGGAGCAACGTTAATGTGTGATTGAGATTTAATTTATTTCCTCCATCTCTAGGCATTTTTACGTAGTGCTGCCAGGAGGCAATTTACTCAGACTATTTCAAGGATATTGTAAATATTTGCTGCTGCACACATATAAAACAGGAGATCTCAGTACTCAGAAGTCAGGTTGTTGCTGGTATTGGATGTGTAGCTTTGCTATGGTTTTGCTCAGTCCATCAGTGCTGTCTCTGTTTGTACCCCGTCGTCTTATGTTTATTTCCTGAGCCCTAGAGACTTCCTTCTGGATGTTGCTGACCCCCACAATGGTTGGCCAGCTTCTCAGTGCTCATGGCTTGAGTTGTGGTAATGAGCATGAGGAGTCGGCTGACTTACTGGGAAGGTGTGATACTGGGTGGTTTAACTTGTTTTGCCATTAATGTCAGTGCTGTAAAGTAGCAAAATATTTGATTTCTGAGCTATGAATAACACGTTTTTAATAATCTGTGCATCCATATGTACCCAAGCATTGTTACAGATGTTTCTGAGACTATAGCTGATAATAGCCCATACAGTTTAATTATTTGAAGCCGTGACTACCATGTCTTTAAATCTGAACTGTAACTGAAAGCTTCCAGATCTCCTGATCAGAGGTTTTTCCTGCCTGTTTGAACTTTTTTTCAAGTTTTTTTTCTACTTACGATTTAAAAAATTTTATGGTTTAAAAAATAATGGCAAAAGCTATCTCAAGTCTTTCAGGAATGTGAAGTTTATTTCCTAAAATAAAAAAGACCTAAAATGAGAACAGGATCCTGATGTACTTCCCTGCAGTGCCACCCTGCAGAGACCTGACCCTGGGGAAGGGGTTTGGGAATGGAGGGAGCTCAGGGGCCAGTGCCTAGCCTTGCAGCATTTCCTGCTGCCCTACATGGGCAAGCACTGACCCTGATGGGGCAGGAAAGGCAGCACCTGCTCTGAAGCACAGGCCCATCCTGGCCCATCCTGGGGCATCCTTTATGCTGCAGTTTATCTGAGCAAACAGTGCTGCAGCCTAATGATCTGTGTGTATCTCTGGGTGGCACTTTGTACCCAGAAGAGGTGCCTGGGGAGGGGAGTTCTCTGGCACAGAGGGATCTCCTAAAGAGTTTAGAGCTGTGGATATGCTCTAAATGAGCATATATTCTTAGTAACGTTTTTTATGTTTTGGGGTAATTGGAACAGCCTAAGAATATTTGATAATGAGCCATGAACACATTTGAAATCTCTTAATGTACAGTGGTGGATTTTCTAGTTGAAATGAATGCTTCTTAAGCCATTAGCTCCAAGTAAATGGAGATTTCATGTCTCTCTTTTGTAACTGATGAGCATGTGTGTGTGCTGTTTTACAGATACTACCCCATGGGCCATCCAGTTTCCGTCCACATTTACTTCCTTGCTGACCGTTTCCAAGGCTTCCTGATCAGATACCACGCAACCAATCTGGCTGTCAGCAAACTAGAAACTTTGGAAACGTGGGTGATGCCCAAGAAAGTCTTCAAGATCGCAAGTCCACCAAGCGATTTTGGAAGGTTGCAGTTTTCAGAGGTAAGTGTTCGTAGCCACTCATGCACAGTGTCATGAGCCTCTGGCATCACGAGGTTGCATACTAATTCAGAAGCTTTTGGAAACTGTATTTCATGTAAATTTTAGGTGAGGGTGTCTGTCTAGCACAATGCACATCCTTTTCACAGAAAGAGATACTGTTGCCAGGTCAGACCTGTGGTCAACCCTCACGGTACTCAGTGTCCTCACTCCTTTCTGTTTTAAGAACAAATTGAAGGCTGTTGTGAAAGGAGCTCAATAACTTAAAAGTAACTTCAAAGTTTTGCAGCCGTGATTGTTATGAGTACTGTGTGAAAGGCACATGGGGAAAATGCCATGTTTCTCCAGATGCGAGTGATGATGTGTTAAAAGGTTTCTCTCAAGAGTATGCTGAAAAAAATCATAAAATTAGTGATAGTCAGGTATAAATGCCACATGTGAGCAGAATATTGATGTTGTAATATGAAAGAGAAAATTATCGCAGCAGTGACTGAGATTTCCCAGGACAAATCCTGTTAGTTTTTCCAGGAATTTGTTTTAACATCTGACATAGAGTATAAAAAATGTGCCCTAAAATATATCAGGAAAGTTTACCACTAAAAGAACCCGACATCTGTGTTCCGTTTTAAAGATAGCACTGTCTCAGCAGTTAATTTCATGATTTTTCTTGTTAAGCCACAAATTTCAATTAAGGTATAAAATTGATTGAACAAATGTATTCTAGTCATTATGGCCAAGTCCATAAATTACCATCTTCTTGAGCAATTAAGAAATGCCTAGGTGGGATTCAGTGTTTTGGTGTGCATGGCAAATCCATGACACTAATGTGCCATTAAAGAGATGGATGAAAAGTGTGTTTCATTTATCAATGTGTCTAATGGTAGGCTTGCCATTTCATGCAGTGATAAATGGTCATACAAGCTTTAATTCTTGTAATTTGTAGGAATATTTCTGCTGTTTATTTAGTACTTTTAATCTCACTTTCATCTTGATGCCTGCTGTGGGTCCTCTTTTAGAAAGCAACTGGGCTGGCAGCAGGGAGAGAGTTTTTTCTAATTGTGTGATGAAAAGAAATATATTGATCTTGGTATTCTAGAACTCAAACAAAAATATTTAGAAATAATACATCTGACTTTTAGGGAGGAAACGAACCTGGGACCAGAATTTACTCACTGGCCACTTGCCAGGTCCTCCCTTTCCACGATGCACCTTTTTCCCCTCAAAATCAGTCCTGCAGCAAAGGATGAGCCTGATTGATGGACATCCTGCAGCAGCAGTGCCCAGAGCCAGCCTCCCCTGGCCTGTCAGTGCCCACAGCTCTGTGGAGTGTGTCTCCCTGCAGGGAGGATCCTAGATCCCACAGGCCTAATGAGCTGCTCCTCACGGCCTCATAGACCATGGCTGATCTGTGAGCTGCTGCAGGGAAGCTCTGTGAGTGCAAAGCATGGCAAGAATTTAATCACTGGTGAGCTTTTTTTCAGGATAATGGAACATTTTCTTCTATTTGAAACTCACAAAAACAGTTTTTGTGGCTGCTGACTTGTTTTCATTATATTTTCTTACCTAAAGTCTCTGATTGTCCTCTCCTTTTATAGATGATTTATATTTTAAAAGATCCAGGGGTACAAAGTAAATAATTTAATCTTTTCCTAATTGTTTATTTTACTTTCTGCCTTCCCTTGGCCTGCAGGGATCTGTGCCTCGAGCCAAATTATTCTCTCAGTTACCCTGGTTGGTATAAATCCAGCATTAACTTCTTCAGCTTCAGTGTGGCTGCAAAGCTCTGATCTGCTACTGCTTATTCAAATGCCATTGCTTTGTCCAAGTCCAGCAAGTGGAAAAAACACTTAGCAGTTTAGCTAAGATGGGGGCATCAACTCAAAAAAAGATAATTAGGATTTGTGCTTATTGGGACATAGAACTGCTGGTACTTCAGTGACTTTCACCCCATGATCTGGCAGGAGTTTAAAACTGAATGGGGCTACTTTAGCTGGGAGCTTTCTTCCCTCTCCCAGCTCACACCAACAGGGCCAGCAGGAAGAGCACAAGTGTACTGCATTGAATGTGCTCCCAAGTGTATTTGTGACCTTGATGCACAACTGAGATTGCAGCAGAGATTATGGAATCTCTCCCGTCATTGCTTCTTTGCCCTCTGCTCCTCTACTTTGCTTCTTAGACTTTGTTTACTGAGGAGCAAATTTCACCACACACCATGTAAAGACAAGTGGGAAGAAATGGGCAGGCTAGGCTGCCCCATGGCTGGTGGGGTTAATGGCAGTGTTTTAATGGCACATGGCTCCTGTACTCAGCCTTGGACTCAGTAAAATAAAATAAACTTATAGGAAATCTGAGAGAGATGATTTCCAAGCACCAAACTCCCACACCTCCTAAAAGCAGCTTGTGCACAATGCACACAGTATGTGTCCTGGGTTCAGGCAATTTTTCTGTGGAGGGCAGATTGATTTGCTGTAGAGAGCTAAAAGTCTCAGCTCACCCTCTATCAGTTGAACACTAAGTTAATTTCCGGTCTTGTTAAGACTTCTGATTCATCACAGAGAATAAAATAAACTAGGTGGCAGGCAATTAGTGTGCATTGTGTGAACCTAATGGTCCTGTTTGTGGTGAGCAATGAGACACAAACCCATAATCAAGGCATAATTTATCTTGGGAAAATTTTATCACGGGACTGAACATAGATAGAAACAGAAGCTTTAAGCCAATGACAGATTTTCAGCTTTCCAAACATGCCCTGTGCACAGAGCTTGCTCTTGAAGCCCAAAATAATGGTGATTAAAATAATGATGTGGAAAATGTCAGTTTCTGTGCTACAACCCTTCATAATTTATCAGATATTCATTATTGCTTGATTCCATCCCATACTTTGTGTTTTCCATTTGAAAGTGAAAGCCTACTCACAATGTTTTAAGAGGCTGTGAAAATTGTTATAGGACTGTAGTATCTGTTGTCCTATAAAATTGGACATCGGGTCCTGGGAACTCGGCTATGTGAAGGGAAGGGATATAAACCTCTAACCAGTGCTTTAAGTAAAATTCCCTATAAAATACTGTGCTTCTAAAAGCAGCTTGTACTGGAAGCTGTGCAGCATGGGAAAGTACATCCACAGCTGGAAACCAGACAAAAAGGGCAGATCCTGTGACTAGAAGTGTACAGCTCTGTGCCTTTCCCTTCCCTGAGCTGTCTGTGGAACCTTGATGTGAGCCCTGGCTTTGGTGCACATGGGGTGCCTGGGTGCCTTTGTGTTGCTGAGGCCTGCTCTCTGTCCTCCTTGTTGGTTTTGTGCTGTTGTTTCATGGACCTGCACACCCCAACAGCAGTGGGAGAGGCTCCTATGGGAGGGAATTACCACCAGCACAAGAATTGTCCTTTCCTCCTCTCTTACCCTGCCCTTTGGCTGCAACTTTTGGTTTGCTTTAGGGAACTCGGTACCATCCATGCCTGCACAAAGCTTAACAACCAGACAAGAATTTTGTTACAATTTTTCACCAAAAGCAACCTTAGCTCTTCTACAGAGCACTATAATAAACCTTTGTGCATGTGAACAAGTCTCAACATCTTTTGTGCAACCCGACGTTCAGCAGTGTCACCTGGAGGTTGGAGGAAAGTGAGTTGTAACTTTCTGATTTCTTCCCCCAAGGATGTGAGACTAAAAAGAGGGGAAATAGTCAGATGTCAGGAATGAACAGTTTAACTTTGAGGATTAAATAAGTTTTCTTCAAGGAGTTCTTGAGTAAGAAATTGAATCTTGTGGAAAGAGTTTCCTTATAGGCTTTTCTTTGCCCAGGAGGGTGTAGATTTGTTTCACATGTTGTGGCTTTATTATTTCCGGGTACCTTGAGCCCTGGTAGGTGTGACATGGCCGCACTCAGTGAAGGTCGGCAGAGTAGATAATAAGATCTGGTCAGGAAATTTTCTTTCTCAGCTTATTTCCATACATACTCAGTCAGTCTTGTCAGGAGAGTACGCACTGACAGCTCCTCGAGGCAGTCGATGCTTGGGTCTGATATCTGGGCTATGCTGTCTGGTTTGATTAGCTGGTGTGCTGGCTGAAATACCTCTGAAGTACCAGAAATGCTGTGTTGATTGCAGAGTAGTGGAAGGCTCATTTTGTCTCATATTCTGCAGTGTCATAGTCTGGTAGGAGGAATTCATATGATGACAGATGGATTTAGATGGTAGGATTTTATTTTACTGACCTTGTAGCTTTTTGCTTGCAGTCCTCTTGTAATTTGTCTGCCAACCAAAGGGATTTATTTAGAAGGGACTGGAGACTGCATGGTTTCTAGTACAGGTATCAGTGGTAATAGGCATCAGGTAATTGTTATATTTTGGGGATTTGAGGGGATTTTTGGCACTATATTGGAATCCGTCTCATGAAATGAGATGAAATCTAGAAGAAAAATATCTGAAGCAAATGAGCTACACTTATTTCTTCTGGTTTTCAGGAAAGCAGGTTCTGACCTTGCCCTGTGAGGTGAAGCTTAGGGACAAGGACCACTCTGTGTTGGAGAAATGTGCAATATCCACATATATTCTCAAAGTGGGTGTCTTTTCTGTGTGCCTGGGTCTCCAGGGCCCATGTGAGGGAATCCCCTTGTTTCTATACAGGGAACAAAGTAACTCTTCAGTCATCTACACTGTTTGGAGATTAAAGCAAAAGAACACCTGAAAGACTATGAGGGGTTTCATATTGGGCTGGTCAAAATATTTACATGTGTCTCCAAGGAATGACATTAGCTTGCTTGAAGGAGCCAAGGGGTTCTCCTGTTCTTTGCTTCAAATGATGTCCCTCATGTCTTTTTGTGTTTGATCACACTTGATTTAAACTCAGAGGATCAGGACCTCGTGGGATAGACAAGGTAGGCACTGCCTCCAAAAGCAGATGTGCACCCTCAGCACTGTGATCACAGGAGTCTCTTGAGAACTGAAGGAAGGGTTCAGTAGTGGTCAGCCTCATAAACACATGCTAGATTTAGTGCTGGAAGACTAAAATATCTTCCAGTTGGCCAAAAGCAGCCGGTTACTCTATTCTCATGCTATCCGCTCAGAGATGCTATTTTCAGTAGTGTACAAGTGTTAATGGCAAGAGCTTATAAATTTTTATCATCCCACTGGTTATGGGTGAACCATTGAAATTCATATAAAGAGCATTTAAATATGAAAGCTGCTAGGAAAAGGAAAGGTCCATTAAATATTTACACTAGATTGTGAATCAGCTGGTTTACTGCTCGTTAGTGAATAAATAAAAACAATGTCACTATTATGACAGTAAGAAAAGAATTTACAAGAAATAGCTTCCCACATCAGGCAGGAAGGGAGTGCAAGGAGACAGCATCTCATAGATGGATTGTAGTAAAGAACGTGATATGACTTGTCCTAAAGTCAGCAGCGAGAGCCTCTTTCCAGCCCTCTTTCCAGCAGCTGGGTAGGTCTCTACTGCAAGTTCTATCTCTCAAATGTATAATACAGTTTCATGACCCAGGAGATGATGGGTTATATTTTTTTATTATGCATAGCCTGTGTCCAGTCACTAGGCTTGGTCCCTTATTGATTGCTTCCATGGAGGGAAGAGAGAGTTGCTACAGCCTGTT
Organism: Serilophus lunatus; assembly: GCA_013399895.1. Lineage (NCBI taxonomy): Eukaryota > Metazoa > Chordata > Aves > Passeriformes > Eurylaimidae > Serilophus > Serilophus lunatus. Next base: position 378,419 of record VXBA01000621.1, read on the forward strand.
ACATCACTCTTAAGATAAATAAATATTTCTTAAGATATTTTTATTTCATAGTTTTATTAATCAAAATTGGACCAAAAAAGCAAGCCTTGCATTTTAAGGTGTCTCACAATTTGTGTACACATTATGATCTTAGGTCCTAGTGCTGTCATATTTTATATGTATGTATAATTCATGCCATTAGAGAAATATGACTTGTGTCTATTGAGCGCCCTTATTTGACACAAGGGTCTGAGGTACTTACAGAGGTGATGCCAGCAGCAGTGTGTTCTTCCATTTCAGATTGGCACCGAATGGGATGCCAAGGAAAGGCTTTTCCGGAATTTTGGAGGACTCCTTGGGCCAACAGATGAGCCAGTTGGCATGCAGAAATGGGGAAAAGGCCCCAATGTCACCGTGACTGTCATCTGGGTGGATCCTGTTAATGTAATTGCAGCAACGTATGATATTCTTATTGAATCCAGTGCCGAGTTTACTCACTACAAACCACCTCTGAATTTGCCCCTGCGACCTGGTGTCTGGACAATAAAAATTCTGCACCACTGGGTACAGGTAGCTGAAACCAAATTCCTTGTTACTCCTCTCACCTTCTCTAATCAGCAGCCTATCAAACAAGGTAAGTTTTATTATTTGCTACAGTTATTGTGTCTGTATTCATTGTAAATGCTGTTGTTAAAAATGAAGTAGCACTGTATTGGAAAAGGATATTAAGAAAGGAATTTTATAGATACTTAGAAAAAACTGTTGTGCAAAGACAAGTAGAAATGCCTGTATCCAGTCTGTAAAACACAACTACTTTGAACAAAAGACTATTTATATCTTTAAATTATGCAAATTCAGAATCCAGAGAACTTCAGACTCAGTAATCTAACAGCCATTGTAAAAGCTATCATTTAGAAAGAAAAATTGACCTTTCTGTGCTGCTTTTCATTCACATGTACTCTTACAGAGTTGCAGATGTTTATACTGTTTTCCTGACAATGTCTGTGCGTTTAACAATGAAAGAATTAATACACAAAATGCTGAATTATACAAAATTACCCTAGGCCAGAGCTCACCTGACATACTATCAGGTCTAGACATTCAGTCTTGCCTCATACCTGCCAAAACCTGCTCAGTACATGCCAAGCAGTTGTTACAGAAATGTCTGTGGATACAGGATACAGTCCTGGGATCAGACCCACACTGTCAGTTTTTAGAAAGAAATAATTTTCTTCCTTGCCATAGCAGCCCTGAGCCATCCAAATACAGAGGTCATTCTGGGGCTGCCAGCATCTGCAGGCTCCCAGCAGGAGTTTGCATGACACAGGCATCATCTGAGTGCTGGGGTCTGCAACCAGGGCCCATGACACTGTGCTGGGAGAAGAGGGAATATTTTTACAGCCACACCTGTTTTCTTCTGCAGTAAGATCAAAACAAGCTTGTTGCTCTGAATATCTTTACCATTCTTCTTAACGTGCTCAAGTGCTCCCATCTGCCCAGTATTAATATTCATAACTTTAGACATCTTAAATTTGCTAGATACACGAATGATCCTATTAAGTTTTCAGAAGTTCTTCTTCCTGACAAGGCAGCAAATAAACTGAGTCAGGCATTTACCTTCCAGCATAACGTGCTGCTTCTGTAATGCAAACACCAGCAGACAACTGCTGAGAGCTAATGCAGCCCTTATCTCACTCAACAGGGGCTTGATTCCACACAGTTCCCAGCAGAAGAGCAAACTTACTGATTTCTGCTTCTAACATTTGGTGGCATCATTTCTTAAGCAGAAACTAAACCTCCAACCCGCTGCTATTAGCTAATAGGCAGTGATAAATTGTGAACAAACATCATGTGTAGAAGGAATACATTTTTAAAGTTTGAGGCAGCCTGCTTCAAAGTGCAGCTGTTACTGACTCGTCTCCTGAAATTAATGAGTTCCATGTTCTTTGGTAATTTCACATTTAAGGCATAAATTGGATGGAAAACATGGCACATAGCAAGTAACCTTGCTGCTTTTCCCTAGAATATGAAAACCCCATGGATAAGTAAATGTGTCTCAGACTTCAACTGTAAGCCCACACTTTACTGTATAAAGGCAGAACTCCCTTTAGTGCAAACTATGAATCTAGAATAATTATGCTGAAATTATGTAGTTATTCTGTATTGTCCATTGATAGACTGGCAGAAGATCTGGCTCATATTTTTTGTTAAAGAGCCTTGTTCATTCATATGGTAACTAGAGTCTACTACAGCACGAAATGTAAAGCTTGAGAACAACATTGTCTAGGAAAAAAGTCTCAGGAGTGATTTGCTTCTGACGATGTGATGGATAATCTCTAGATGACCGAGGCATGGAGGTAGAGAAGAAAATTAGTTACAGGGGCAGGTAGTGGCACTCCACTGTAGTAGAATTGTATTTTTACAATGCAAATTCCTGTAGTTTGTGTTTTTTAGGGCTTTCTGTCTCAGTGACACTACTGTACTCTGTGCAGGCAGTTGTCATTTAGCTTTGACTTCTAGCTTTTGTCAGTTTGTCACCACTATATTATTTAAATATATTTTTCTCTGCCAAGTAGAGGCAATTTGAGAGTATAACAGAAGAATTAGAACTTCTAAAAGAACAATTTCGGTTACTGTAAACAATGCAAAAGCTGCCAAAAATCTTCTAAAACGAAGGAATAGTTTTCTTGTCTTAACGCTGAAAATAAAACATGCATCAGACTTAGCCAAGAGTTGTCAGCAGAAAAGGAGATTATGTTTTACTAGGGTTTTCCTTAAAATTTTGTTCTTCCAACCATCCTGCTTCACCACCAAGCCCATGCCACTCTTCTCACCAGGAAAAAAAAAAAAAACAACAAACCCTTGCCAGAAAGATTGCCCTGGAAAGTAATTTGCTACTCTAGAACATTTTTGAGTGACTGATGCATTTCATACCCCTTGCATGTCACTTCCTCAATGATTCGGACCCCTCTGTCTCATACACTCCAGATGTAGAAACTGGAGTCCAAGTGTTTACAGACAAAAGAGTCTGTTCATGACCTTGCGTGCAATTTCAAAAAAGCATTTGCACAAATCTGGCAGCAGCCACTAAGATCTTGTATCTTAAGAACATGGACAGAACAACAATCCCTGTGTTTCCTAAATCCTTGCTTATCTACATATCACTTCAGCCCAGAGCACAAGGAAAGATTGCTTTTGGTTTCCCGGCATCATGAAGGAAGCCACTTACTTTCTTTTGAGTAATCAAAGTGAAACATGTTCATTTCCATATCAAAACTCTAAAAATTCATTATTACAACTCAAAACAATAATCATGGGACAGCTGCCAGCAAAGATGTTTTGTTGAGCAGTTTATAAAAACAGCATATGCCACTAGTTTATTAATTTTTCTCTTTCTGTTTATTTATTAATTTTGGCCTAAATTCTGTGCATTCAAGTAAAATCATAAGGGGAAATCAAGAGCGGGTGTTTTCTTTGATGCTGTGTCCAGATGCACATAATTGATAGAATGCAAATTGTTTTAAAAACACAGGTTCATCAACCTTTTCAAAACCTGGATCTGTAAGAGATCAGATCTTACAGAATTACCAAGAGTGTTGTTTGGGGTATTTCTGCTGTAAACAAGGCTCCCAAAGCTATTTCAGTGGGAAGTCTATCATCTAATGCTATTTATTCTTTCTTGCTCCTCTTCTTCCTCCAGTCATCCAAATCTGTGTCTATTTTTTCTGCTTTGAGTCGTGTCACTGAGCAGCTTTGCCTTCAGCAGATCCTCTAACTCAGGAATGCCTTCAAGTATTTGCCTGGTTGGAGAAAGAAAAAAAGAAAAGGCAATTAAGTGAATTTGTGAGATAAACCGTTTGGCAAGATCAGGTTCATTCACTTCACCAGAATCTCCTTCCCTCTGCATTCTGCACGGACAAATTCCAGTTAATTCTTCTAAATAGCGATTTTGAGTTTCTCACCATATGGTCAAGTGTGTTAAAGCCAAGTACTCTGTGCTTGTTGTAAGTACATGGGAGGGCTGCCAAGGACCAGCAGGATGCTCTAGGAATAATTGTGCCAAGACAAAGAGGGAATGGGACGTGGAGGAGACAAAACAGGGAGCAGGTCAGTAGAAGATCACTAGCAGTGATGACAGACAGGAATGGAGGACTCTTGCTGTCTGCTTTAGGCAGGCTGAATTTAAGCAGTTGGAAGACTTGAGGCCAGATGTCCATTGCAGAGGCAGAGCCAAACAACAGGTATAATTCAGAGCATTTAGCCAGCAGTTCACAGACCGTAATCTAAGCTACCCAGTAGGTTTCAAGTCCTAAGAAAACAGCAAATTCAGTAGAGGTTGGCTCTGCATCCTCATCAACCCACTTTCCCCCCTTCTCTGCTCTGCAAAGGCCACATGAAATGGTTATGCCAAGTGTGATCTTACATGTTTCCCAGGGGCACAGAGAGAGGGAAAGAGAAAAAGCTAAAGCAATTTCATTTTTAAATTTGTGTTTATATTCACAGCAAAGTTTCCACAGCACTCTCCCAGCTGGAGTGCTGATAATGAGTTGTCATCTGTTTATTAGGTAGTACCTGCTCCATTAAAACCAAATAGGTTATGGTGAGCCAGTGGGGAGGTTCACTTCTGGGGCAGAAAAAGCCCCAAAGCCTCAAGATGGCAGTTGACCCCAGACTGAAAATAAATAAATAAGTACATACATACATACATATGTATACCCCTTTTTCCTTGAAGCACGGGGGACAGTGAAGAAGAGCGACCTCCTTTGCCTTAATAGAGACCTTTCCCACTCTGTTCCCAGCATGATGCCGTGTCCTGGACATGGAGCTGCTGATCTCTGCTGCTTCCAGAAAGCCTGGAACACCAGCACCTGTTCCCTGTGCCCCCATACTGCAGCCACCCCTTTCAAAGGCTGACAGCATTAGCAGGACTCAGGCAATGCACACAGGCACCTCAACGGCCTTTTAACCTAATCCATATTTATAGATCATCTCAATTAGTATATACTGGGAAACCTTTGTTTTGCCCTTGGTTGTTTGCAGTGGCTCAATCAATTCTAATTGCATCTATATGGCTTATAAAGTGGGTGGCAACTTGTGTCAGAACTGCTGTGATTTCTTTAAATTAACCAGAGGTAACATGACATGTTCTTGATAAATGCAGTAATAGCAGCAGGCAGGCGCATGACTGCAGACGAGCAGACATGCCCTGGAATCATCATTCCGAAAAAAACCCCGAAGATAGGGATTTGCTCCGAAATTTAGTTCAGATCCAGCTGACAAGGAGTCGATTAGCTCCACAATGAGCAAATGCAGCACTGTCTTGTTTGCTGCAAGAGAAAACAAACAAAATGTCAATAAAAAATTACCTCTTTGCCGGAGGGTTTCAGCGCAATTCAAGTAAAGAAATAAAGCTGTACATTCTGTGTTACTTTAAAAAACCCACAGGTCTAGCGCCTTAATGTGTACCAAGGTAACCACATTTTTCATTCCTTAGCCCACTCTCTGTCTAAACTCATTTGCTTTTTCTGCAAAATGAAGAACAAACCCACACAAAAATGCTGAAATCCCAGCTTGTGCAGCTGGTTATAGGTTGTGTGTTTAGTTCAAAAAGTTAATACCAAGAAAAGTCGGTTGAGAAATGTACCCTCACAGACTAAAGGGCAAATAAAAATGGGGGACAAAAATAACAACCTTATTTTAAAGCCATATTTTAGAGTCAGTGGAATATATTTTGCATTGATACATGTCCTCCTAAAGTCAAAAGGGCTACGTGGATGTGCTTGCTGTCAAAAATGTCTGCCTTAATGTCTGCAATTCAGCTAATTTTGAATTGTTTGCTCTAACTGTACAGATTTAAATGTCTAAACACATGGCTTATAGAGGCAAGCCTTATATTCTTCATTATTTTTTCATGTGTTCTTTCTCATGACACTTGTCTGAAGTGTCAGTGCTTTAAGAGCACACCCAGTAGCTCCTTCCTGCTTTTGTACAGCATTTCAGGGCTTGGGAGTCATGCTGCCTGTCCCGTACCAGCCCAGTAAGTTTTAGAGTCACAGTTCTCTTTCAGTTGCTTTTCCTTTAATGCAAAAAGGAACAGGCCATATCTGCCATTGCTTGGATGAGCAGTATTGTCCCTACTTTCTCCTACGAACTGTTTAAAAAAGACTTGGAGGCTCCAGGAGAGGATTCTGAATCGAATCCTCAGCATTTCCTGTTGATGAGTGCATGTAACTCTGCACTTAGGTTGCTGTCACCTAGCTTTTCCTTTCTAGGAGGTGCTGACACCTAACTTGGGATGACATTCTGCTGTGGGGCCAGACAATCCTCTACCAGTACGAGGTCAGGGCTCATTGGAGAAGCCCATTTCGCTGTGGGCAGTGGTAGCCCTTAACACAATGTCTGTTGCATTGTCAAGCACTGGGTCCTGTGGTTTCTCTAGTTTTCATTCCTTCCAGTCCTGATAATCCACCAAGTCTTGTGGCGTGGGACAAGTGTGAGGCTGAGCCAGAGAGAAGAGCAAGATTCATTGCATCCTGTTTGTCTTTATAAAGATCTCTCTTGTTCCATGCACAAAACACATGCACAACAGTCCTTGATTCAGCAAGCTCGCTGAATTGCCTGTTTCAATCAGATGATCCTGCTAGTAATGCCAACTCTTATTTATTTGGGGATTTTTACTCAGAATCTTCCTATTTAATTAATATGTTGACAAACAGTCTTCCATATTTAATTGCTTTCAAAGAAGGGAATTTAATCATGTGTACTTGTTCTGTTTCTTAAACTGCAGTGCTCTGGCAGAACACCTGACACATGCATAGAACGAACTCATTTTGACTAGAGATTAGTGTGGGTATCTATCATTTAAAATAAAAAGAGGGGTTTAGATGGACACAGGAACAGTTTAGTGATGTATAATGGTGATGGGGATGTTTAATTGAAGATTTGAAGTAATGCATTTGCACAGCATTTGACATTAAAGACTTTGCAAATGTAACAGCAAAGCTCCAGTTAAACGTCCCTTTTTCCCTCTGAATAAATACAGGGATTTATTGCCAGCACCTGAGATACTGTCCTCTGTGTGGAAGAAAGGACTCAGTGTCAGGCTGCAGCACAAGCAGCAAGGACATGTGGAAGGAATTGTAGCCGTGAATATGTAATTCCTGGCCTCTGACGCTCACTCTACACGGTGGCTTTCCTTGCCTGGAGCGCCCTGAATGGGCCCATTTTCTGTTCTAGACAGTGTGTCTGTTGGCAGAGCTAAACATATCCTCTGTGCTGCCGGAGTGAGGATGCTGGGGAAGGCAGCTGAGAACAGAAAGAAGTGGTTGGAAGTTTTTCTCACAAAAGGCACTTGGTGAACATTTCTGGAGGGTCCCATTCTGATTTTATGAGTAGCACCTCAGTGCAACCACAGACCTTCAGAAATCAGCCAGTCTTAGACAAGGGTGGCCTGACCCACAGTGTCCAGTTGGGGTCTTTGAAAGCATTGAGACAGCCTGACACTGATTTTTACTGCAGTGTTGCAGTTTAGGGTATTGTACTGCATTTTGCTGAGATAGAAGGCTTACTGTAAGGAAAGCAACCCCAGTGCAAAGAAAAGTATCACTAGGGAATGGTTGTGATCTACTGTTCGACACAAGTGCTTGAAATATAACTGTTATGAGAGAATTCTTTCCCAGGGAGACTGGAGTGCTTCCAGAAATGATACTGGGGCTACACATATTTCATTATGGTTCTGGTCTGTCCAAGGCTGTGATGTGGTCGTTTCAATGCCAGGAATGGCACCAGTGGTTTTTGGAGGCAGATAGAGCTAACAAATGTTGTGACTTTTCCACAGCTGGTCAAGGTTCATCTGTTAAGGAAAGGAAAAAACCAAAACAGGCTGAGATCTTGGCTGTTCCTCCTAGACAAATCAATGATAGCACTTGAAGGTCTGACAGGGGTTGGCAGCCTTATCACAGCAAGCATCCTTGAACTGTTCCCTCATTTCAATGTGCAGCCATGCCTGGATGTCCTACAGCTCTGGGGATGCAGGTTGTACGTGTTGTTAAAAAGGATGATTCTGCTTTCAAGGCTCAGAGCTTTGCCCTGCTAAGGCAGATGAGCAACATGGTGAGCAGAAGTCATAGTACTGAGCACATGGAGTGCCAGAGCTAAGCTCAGTCATCTCTGGGACACAGTATGTCCTGAGTGCTGGGGAAATGGGCCACAGTGCACCTCTAACTTCCGCCTTTTTGTTTGCTATACCCTTAGAACCATAGTGTTGCTTTTTTCTAGTGCACTAACTTTTGGGTTTATTTCTGCACTTCCAGAGGAAGCCATGAAGTATCACAGCGGGCCTCCAAAGAACGCGTACATGGAGCAGAGCTTCCAGGGCTTGAACCCCGTCCTGAACATCCCCATCAGTGCCGCCCGCGTGGACCAGGCCAAGAGGAACGCGGGGCTCGTGGGCGCCCGGCTGGAAGCCTGGGTGGACTCTCTGGTCAGCAGCGTCTGGTCAGCCGTGGACATCTGCAGTGTCGGCCCCACCGCCTGCCCGGTCATGCAGGGCTGTGCTCAGACAGCCTGGAGCTCCCTGAGCCCGGACCCCAAATCCGAGCTGGGCCCCGTCAAACCCGACGGTCGCTTGAGGTAGCATCTGGTACGCCTTCCTCTGGCATAGGTTTTTAAAAGGGAATTTAACCTTACTTCTGTGTGAATCTCGCACCAGATTTCAGAAACCTAAGGGAATGTTACATTTTTTTTGTTACTTATTGCAATATAACTCATTTAAAGAAAAAGAAATCAGAAAAAAAAAAAAAAGGAAGTTTTGACAAGGCGTTTGGCACTGCCCTCTCCATCAGCTCTGTCAGGAGCTTCACTTGTCCCACAGCCTGTGCTGTCCTGGCTGTACCACGTGCCACTGCATCCACCCTCTTGTGGGTTTGGAAACAGTTATGCCAAGCCATGGAGATGGCAGTGAAGGACCAGCTGCTGAAAGTGTTTTTAAAAATAAATTTGTCTGTACCTCTGCTATTTCACAGGCTTTCATTATTTTGCTACCATGAATAAATCACAGCAAAATTCCGAGAGGTTGGTTACTGCAGGCTGGAGCCTGTACGGCCACATGACCTCACAGAACATGAAATAATTATGGTACACCATCCCTCTGGTTTTTAATAACACATGATAATTCTGGACTCAGCTGATGTCTGTTATCCTAGTTAAAGAAACCAAGCAAAAGCAGAAACTTTCAGGTTATTTTCAGAGACGTTTTAGACTAATTTCACGATAAACTCTAAATGAAACCAGTGTTTTGCTTTATTAGTCTTCTAAGTCTCGTGCCATCAGGTTCAGGGTCAGCATAGTAGGAATATTTATTAAAGAACAAAGAAGTATTTTGAATTTCATCCCTTTCAAATCTGCAGGTATTTCCTGAGCCCACCAGTACCTGAGCATTTTCACAGACTGCCAGTACAGCAGGTGTGCATGTGTAGGTTGGGGTGGGTTGTGTTTTGTCTGCTCATATCCTTTTTGCTGATTTTGCTCATAAGCTGAGTTTTTTCTTAGGCAATGGAGTTGCATGGAACCAGTGAAATGGTCAAATTGTGACTTAAATCTGCAACAACAGGTTTCTTCCCTAATTTCAGTAGTGGCTAGTAAGTCTTAACACTAATTCCCTCCCTTGGCCTCGGATCTCTGTCTCTTTGTTAAGAAGGATCCTTCCAGGCTTGTGCCGTGCATCAGAAAGGCTCTGCAGGCCATAGGTGCCCAAAGCCAGGAGCTGAATGGGAGAGCAATGCCCTGTTTCTCTGTGCTTTTACTTTATTCTGTCAGTCTACCCTTGCCTGTCTACAAAATTCCTAGCAAGCTGCATCCTGTTTTAAGTAGGCATGTTTTGCATCATTTTAGCCTGCATTTCTACAGTAGGAAAAAATTAACTTCATTCTAAGAACTTTTAAAAATACAGTTTTTACATGCAAATGCATCTCCAACTAATGCATTTTACATTAACAAAAAAATACATTTTGTTGATGTTGCTGTGGTCATCTCTTGTTACCAACAAAACCCAAAAAGGGCATTAGAAGCTAATAGGTTAATTAGTAAAGAAGTCCTGTTGCTGTAATAAAGTAAGGTATCTGTTCACCCTTCTGTGTGCATGGCTTAACTTTCTGCTAAGAGTTAAGCATCCACATCTTGAGGGAAACAGACCCTTAAATCATTCCATAATTGCATCTCACAGGAAGGTTGAATTCCCTTTTAAACAACACTTGCAATATGACTGTAACACACAGTTCCCAGTGACTTGTAGTATCTCTGTCATATTGGTTTAAAGCTACTTGCAGTTTGCTTTGGACTTGAAATTGTGGTGTCAGCTGTGCTGGCATTAAGGCAGAGCATTGAAATGTTTATCTAGCACAAAAATGGACGCATAGAAGGAACAATTTAGGTATTTATTATTTATGTTTTAGTCAATGACTAATGAGTAGGTGCTGCCTTTGCAGCTTGAAGATTATGTTATTTTACTAACTGAAGCTGCCTTTATTAAGAAAAGGCCTTCCTCCCCTCACACCTCCCTTTCTTTTATTGTCTTGATTTTGACAGTTGCAAGCTGTAGTTCTAGGAAAGTTCATAGCAATGAGAACTGGTTGAAATATTTCAGTCAGGATAATATTCCAGCTTTTCAGCCAGCTCTAGAGGCAAGTGTGTTTGAAACCAGGGTTGCCAACAGGTTTTTGTGATAGAATCACAGTGTTATTTCTTATTCAGTTTTTAACAGTGTTTGTTTTTAATCTCACATTCCTTGTGAAGTTCATATTTTCTGGGGAGCTCCAATCCTCACTGTGAAATCCAGGGCTTTAGTCACACTGATGCAATGGTAACTGCGCAGTCCAAGCCCAGAAGATTAAATAAAGAGTATCACATCTAGGGCACACAATAAAATTCATTAATGAGCCCAGGCAGTGCTTGTTCTCAGTAAGACTACCAGGATAGTCACAAAACCTTCAGTCTGTCTTGCACATAAGCATATGTGTTAGGGGTGCACCCACGCACACACATGCAGATAACTTAGTTTTTAAATTTGATACTTATTTTTATTCTTAAACAGGAATGTTTTAAAGTGCTTTGTTGGTAAGTTTTCATTACTAACTAGACCAAGCATAAGGTGGCAACAGTCACATCTTCTGTGGTTAGGAAAAAATCTGCCATTTTTATCATTTAAAATAGAAGGTGCAAATTATTTTGGTTTAATATAAAAAAAGGGAAATAAAAGAAATGGTTGCTGATATATCCATTTGCATTATATGCTAGGTTTAAAATATCTCAACAAAAAATTTATATTAGTTTATTTTCTGAGAGGCAAAAAGCATCTACACAGTGAATTTCTGTAGCAAGTTGGCAATCCCAGTGCTGCTGTTAAAACATAGGATGCAGAACTGAAGCGACTGGCCCTGCAGTCCTTTCTAAGGCAAAGCTTCCACAGAGTGCTAGTGCTGGCTGAGGGCTTCAGAGTCAAGTCCAGCATAAATAAAAAGTGTGAGAGTAAGGTAGGGGTAAATATTGTCTGTGTTTGAAGTAAAGAAAGGATAAGTTGCCATGTTTGGAAAATCTTCTGGGGGCAGTGTCAAGTTTTGGGCCTAAACCACCACCTCTACTATAGCTGTTAATACGTAGACATGGATTCATAAGTTATATATGGGACTCTGTGTTATCAAGTCCTGCAGTTGTAAATAAAATCCACGTAAAGCCCGACTCTGCATCAGGGACCAGGTACGGCCCCGAGCTGGTGCTGCGGAAGCACTGCTAAGACGGATGTCCTGCTTGGTGGCTTTTCTGGTTTGAAATGGCAGCACTGGGAGCCTGTGATAAACATTGTCAATTATCAGAAGAGAATAACTTCACAGATCTTACATTTGGTGAAAAGGAGAATTCAGAGCGGGGACCCACAGTTCATACAAAACGAGCAAGTCACGCATCTTCATCTGAACATGCAGGTGTTATTTTCCAATCACACTGACCAGTCCCGGCTGAATGAGATTTCAGCTGAAAGCCAAGTTTGATCAAAATCCCTTTCAATGGGAGATGGTTATGCTTTCATATGCACACATTTGTCCTCTGTGTGTAATGCTTTGCTTGTTTAAATTCCCTGCCCATTCTGCACTGACAGCCACGTAACACTCCTGTGATCAATCTGTATTACACAGAAAGGCAATGTGGCAAAATGCAGAACATCTACATACGTGATTTAATGAATTATGTCAAAAGTCAGTCTTAGCATTATGCAAACCTCTTTATATGGTAATGCTAAACCCCAAGGCTAAACGAAATAGCTCAAATGAGAGTTTATTTTCAGATTTGTCCAATTCTGTCTTTGATGACATTTGGACATTGAGTAGTAATATTTGCATTTTCATTTTCTGATATTCAGGGGGGTTTTTTAGAATTGAAATTATGTCTCTATTTTTTGTGCTCTCGGCAAGCAGAGAATTTTAACAATTCCTTCATGATAGCAAGTGTTATACAAGAAAGTCCGTCTGTATCTCTGTTGTTAAGCCTTCGTTATTGCTAAGCCCAGAGATATAGGAATGTGCATTCATGTGTTACAAATTGACTTTCCTGGGTATTGGCTTCAGTGCACAGTACCTGTACAGTTGTTTAATGGTGTATCAACAGTGATCCTGCAGCACCTTCAAAAGGACCACCTAATGTGCATTTGCTTTCTCTCCATCTCCTGCAGCACTAATTGCAATGCTAATGAAGCCTCCATCACTCTTAGCTACAATTATAGTGAGCAGAGTAGTGAAGTTGATGAATCTGAACTGGGATAGTCTAAACCTGTCCAAAGGGAGAGGTGAAGGGTAAAGAAGGTGCTGAAACTTTGCAGAAATTTGACACAATCGTGCTGCAACAAAACTTTGAAAAAATTGGGCCCTTTCTGCACAGCAAAGCTGAGAACCAGATACCCTGAGATCTCAGTTTTGACGTCCTAGATAAAAAGAAAACAAGATCCAGATTTTTCTTGTGGCCAGGCAACAAGGACCAGCTTTCTGTTGATTTCTCTCATTCTGTTTGATCACAGCTGTCAGAGAATTGCCAACTTGCCCCTGGCTATCATATCCTCCTTATTGTCTTCTCAGATCCAAAAGCTTCAAGAGTTGGCCACGTGAAACCTTGGCCAACTCCACCATTTTATACTGAGCAGGAAGTTTTATATTTGAGTGAGCCAAATCCCTTAGGCTTCTTCAAAGTCCCTTGCTGTAGACCAGGAAAGTTTGCTTTTCAGAGCAGCCTTAAGTCACTTCAGTACTCGCAACTGGAAGGAGTTGGTGAAAGCCAGCAGTTAGCTTTTCCTGATTTTCAGGCATGGATATCTGATATATCTAAGAGGAGACTTGATTATTTCAGCAGCAGTGAGACCAACCTGGTAGAAAGTAGCTGGTGGTGTTTTACACTGGTCTTTGCTTCAATCTGATTGTGAAAAGATAATGATCCATATGTCTGTTTATTTCTACAATTCAAGACTTCCAATATAGTCTTAAAGACTGATAGGACATTACCTTAACCCCATACTAAACGACAATTGAAAACATGTAAAAAAAGCCTTTCCAAACCAAACCCTCAGGCTACTGCCAAGACATCTCCAGGGGTGACACCCACAGAGAGGGTAGGGAGCGATGCAGCACTGGAGGGGCCAGAGCACTGCCCTTCCAGGGACTAGCAGAAGTTCCTGAGAGCTGGAATGCCTGCAGCCAGACACAGAGGAGCCAAAGAAATGTGAATTAGGGTTAAGGGCAGCAAGGAGGAATTTGTAGGGCAAGATGTATTTCCCTGCAGACTCTTGTTCAAAAGTAAGCAAACTCTGATTTGCAATTCCCTTTGAAGGTATAATGTACCAAGAGATTGGCCTTCAAAACCTTCATCACCGCCATCACAGTAAGGGAAAGAAGGATTAGGCTGAGAGCATTTAAAATTGAGGCAACAAGATCTTACAGCCCATGTTACCCAGGACCACAGCAGCATTAGGGTGTCTCAGTTAAGTGGTGTTGGCAGCAGTTAACCCTCACGATGTGACACTGCAGGTACCATGTTGATTCTGTTCCTTTCCTACTGACAGTGGTGTGTTGATCACTCTGCTCTTTGCTTCTGCCTTGGTTACCTTCTTTTGCTCATGGGTGCTATCACAGCTGCTACCTCACTGTGTCTGCAAACACGTTTACCTGAGAACAACAAAAAAAGGTACCAGAAATCTCCTTGAACTGAATGTACAATCTATGCAAAATTCTCTTTTTACTTTGTTAAAACATAGAAGTATTACTTGTAACCTTGCCAAATAAACAGCAAGATACTGTACAGGTGCCTCTGATAACAGAGTGACGATTCTAGGCGCGGTTCATTGCGCTGCATTTGTATATTGTAATGACTCGGTTTGTCTTTGGTTCTGTTGTAATTAACACCCTCGACTGAGAAGATAGCACAGCACTCTTGCTAGGGGAGCACCTTCAGTTTGCTGGGAATATTCCGGAGGAGGATGTCTATGGCATTTCATTTTATTTTCCTGCTTAGATCCAAAAAAAGGCACAGACCTGCTGGCCAAAACTAGGATGTTGTTTCAGCTTTTCTGTGGGTGAATCCTATCAGCTCTGGATCACTCGGTGTCTGTTCCCATTGTGGCATCCAGTGTGTTGCCCCTTAAAGAAAGCCTTACTTTCATCCTTTCTAAATGTGGCCTTAAACTGTGTTAGGAACTTTGGTGTTTGTGTCTTACTCACTTTCTCTGTTTGTTGTGGAATGAATAAAAGGCACCTTGAGATTTCTATTACAGCTCAGTTGTGTTGCTGTTAGCTTACACTTCACAAATACAACAGAAATTGCTTACAAATGCAGTCTTTAAGGGAAGGAAATGACCTTCCCTTTGGGCAAAAGGAAGGCTCAGACATTCATATAAACCTTAGGAAATTATGAGCTCTGTCTTTTGCAACTCACTGTAGATAAGGAAGGTTGATTTAATTACCTACAAAGTACAAACTTAATAACTTTTAATTTATCTTCAGACTACAGCAGGACAGACTGCTCTCAGATGCACAAGACAAATTGTGCAGTAATTTCACTCATTTTAACATGTAGTAACATTCCTCTCAGATTTGTACTGGTAGCTGGAAGAAGAAATATCCTCTTTAAAGGTATGGTCTTAAAACCTGAAGAATGTCACCACATGAGGCCAGATTTTGAGTGGTGGTTGGGAATCTAACAGTACACATGGAACATAAGGAGTCTGGTTGTATCATCTGAGTCATAAATGTAGTTCCAAAAATCTGGCTTTTGGAGCTTCATCCAAAGCTTGTCGAAGTCAGCAGAAACCAATGACTTCTGCTAAGGTTGGTGTATGTTGGGTTTCTTTAATACTTTTCTCCATGAGAACTGTCGTCATTCAATAGCACCAATATTCCCGGCAGGCTGCAGTGCTTTTAGGAATCCCAAATCCTATCCTGTTTTGTATTCAGATGCGGATACAATGCAAAGGCAACTGAAAAGGGTTTACAAAGAAAAAAAGATTTGTGAAACAAAAGTAATTAATTCAATGTAATGAAATTATTTTTCTGACTTTGTCCTTTTGGTTCTGTTTTGGGTTGATTGGATTTTTCTATTGCCTAACATAGTCCATAATAAGTTGTTTCTATTCTGTCATTTTCAAAGACTGGTGGTAATATAGTTTTAAGAAATAACTATTTTGTTATAGATCATAATATGCATAAAACTGTACAGAAATATTTTGTAATCTATTGAATAAGAAAAGAGAAAACCATGTATATACAGGAAAGTTTAAAAAAAAAATTGGAAATTCAAATGGAATACACTGAAAGATGTAGATATTTTGCTATTTATTTAAAGGAGTATTTTATGAGATATTGACATGTCTTAAATTGACCGGTAATCAAAGTTCAAAGTCAGAATGCTTTTCTTGTAGTAGAATGTGATTTTCAGCAATTATTGCACTACCCGTTTTTGCACCCTTTTGTCTTTCATTTAGCAGAAACAATGTGCCTTAGCTGTATTCTTTGTCAGTGGGAGTTTGGTTGTTTGTTCGACAAAGCAAATTTTTTTGCAGAAAAAGAAATGGATGTATGAAATACTGTATTATACCAAAAACACTGCAGTGTATATAAATGCTTTCTGTCATACTGTGTTTTCAAATGCAGTTTTAAAATAATAAAAAAAAAGGCTGTCTTTAGGAGTACATTTTTACCTTGTATTATTTCCAACCCCACCAATGTCCATCTTATTTGAAACAACTTAGCTGCTGGTTGATTTTTCGGAGATATAATGGGCCCAAACACTTCTGACCTGTGATGGCAGTGCTGCTGCCTGGTCAGTCATTTCTCAGGCTCTGTTTCCCAGCTGTAGCAATCACGGGAGAAGCATTTTTGGATGCCTTTTGGAAATGAGTTTCATTGGTCAGAGGATGGCTCATAGGTATGCAGAGCTGCAGCCCGAGCTGAGGTGTTGCCTCCAGTGCAGGGTTGGAAGGTGGCTGAACTTCACAGGGCTCCCAGCACTGCCTGCACCATGGGAGCCAGAGACACGTCCAAGCTTTTTCAGCCAAGTTCTCCTTCCTCTCAAACCGAGATGACTGTTTTTGGGTCAGTGTCCCTGCCTCTTCCAATGATGTCAAGGAGTGGTAGGCAGAGGGTCAAAAGGGATTAACAAGAATCTTGGCTGAAGTCTCGTTTC
The DNA here is from genome assembly GCA_013399895.1 of Serilophus lunatus. Classification (NCBI taxonomy): domain Eukaryota; kingdom Metazoa; phylum Chordata; class Aves; order Passeriformes; family Eurylaimidae; genus Serilophus; species Serilophus lunatus. The sequence goes on from VXBA01000621.1 coordinate 395,108, forward strand.
TGAAGGCCTTCAACTATGAAAAGTGTTGGAGCAGTTTCTTCCACACATCTCCAAAGGGTATATCATCCAAAGAGAAAGGACTCTGTCGTGGGGTTACAAATATCCAGCTGGGTGCAGAAATAGGAATTAATGTGAGGGCTGGGTGGTTACAAGAGCAGCAAAATATGTGTCTTTTGCTTTAAGTGCAAGGGTGAGCTCAGAAAGACACATTTCTTCCATAGTACCCCAGTGGGTTATGGACTCAAACCAGCCATTGCCTAATGTTCACCCAGTATGAGCACTTAAATTTATTTTCATACCCATGGTCTCCACACAGAGCACTGACTTCTCAGAACTGCTTCCCATAGGTATGATGGGGAAAAAGTTAAATTCTCCTAAAACTGAGTGATTGGTATCTTTAGCACCATCCTCATAATGTATTGCAGTTTTGTCTCCTAGCACAGCTTTTTGATGTGGGATGCTTGAAAAAAACTCCTTGACGACCTTCCAAAAGTCTTTGACACCACTAGGAGTCTGCGTGACTTTTCATGCACCCCCCAAGCCTTGCTGCAGGTTCTCTTGGCAGCCAGAACTGCTTTTGATCTTGTGTTTTCTTTTCACCTGCTGTTCAGGAATTCCACTTTTTTGGCACTTAGATGCAATGAGGTCTGTTTAAACAGAGGAGGGAACACAGTTCTAATATTTTAGTCTTGGCACATAGAAAAGATTTTTTGTGGAGGGGAAAAAGGAAGGAGAAAAAAAAAAAAAAGCCTGCTCCCAGATTTGAAGGCTGGTTTTATTTATAGCTGTATAAGAAGTATGCTGCTTTTGTGCTGGCCTATTCCCCATCCAGCTGCTTATAGTCATGGCATATTACAAAAAAGTACTGAACCTTTATTTTAAGTATCTCCAAATGTGTTATTGGCCACTACTTTAAAGAAAAGGGGAAAAACACAAAACACCAAGCCACCAGGTGCTCAAGTGTTTTGTTTGCTTTGTAGACTTCAGTGAGAATCCGCTCTGCGAGGTGACACACAGAAATCCTGATACATCACGGACCTGATGGGCTACACCACAGTGTCACACTGGCAGGAAAGGCTGTGCCTCTCTGCTGGAGACAGCATCATCACATCTTTGCCATGCCTAAACTGTCTTGATTCTAATTAATATTTATAGTCTAGAACATGGTTAATTCACGGTAATGACACAAAACCTTGTGCAGAGCAGTTTGCCAATAGTTGTACAGCAAACCAAGTGCAACAGGAACGAGGTATTTAATTGTCTTGACAATGGAGATCTCAGTGCCTGGATATTTGACATTTCTTCATCCATTACTAAAGAATCTGTAGCCTGTTCTCTGACAATCAGGAGTTGATAGTAATCTGAAGCGTCACACATGCAAACAGCTGTAAATCTTTGCTGTCTATTAATGATTTAAAAATGAGAGATGTGTGAGGTTCTACTATAGTTAAAACTAGACGTAGACGGCAATTTTTCATTCTTCTGTGAAAGATGATCTTTGCTACACTGGTGCCAAATCAGCACTTCAGTGTGGGTTTGTCCCTCACCTTGCTACCCTGGGCTGGTAGCCCTGACTGCAGGGCTCTGAGATAGGGCACTGTTCAGGCATCAACTGCAAATCCCACCAGGATTAGGAAAAGCTGAACCTGGAGCTGGGGGACTCAGAGGGGCCCAGGCTCAGACACTGCATGACCTGGCTGAAGTTGCCAAACACTAGTTTGTTCTGGGCAGCTCTGAATCAAAGCAAAGTCATGCCAGGATCCTAATTTTATGGGCAAGGAGTTTCAGGTTAATTTATTAACAGTATTAATATGATCCAAAAGTCGGCTGCATTTTGCAGATTTAAGCCTCTAGCGGCACCTTCTTCTGGAAAAGGCCGGATTGGACTTTATTCTAGAGTATGATGTCAATGCACTTATTCACTGTGGACCATGGCTGCCCCATCCTGGAAAATCGTTTGGATCCACAGCATTTGTGAATCTGGAAGCAAAGCTGTCTGCTGCAGCAGCGTGACAGCAGACACTGTGGCCTCTGCTGGGTCTCTGTCAGGCTGCTTGAATGGAAACGGAAAGAATTAAATTAAAATGCCGCAGGAATATGACATGGATTTGGATGCCCAGATTTTAAAGTGTAAACCAGATATTTGTGCCTAATCAACCAAAGTAAGTTGTAAGTAAATCACTTTTTCCTCCTCACCCTGAAACATCCATCATGATGCTCTATGCTGGTTTCAGGCTTACAGTGGTCCCTTCAACTTGGAATGAATGCCTCCACCAAAGCAGGCCCTGCCACTCTCCAAAGCCCTCAGCCACTCACCCAGTGAGTGCCTCCACAGCCCAGGGCAATCCCTGCCAGTGTCCATCGGCAGTCCCTCACCCTGTAGGAGCCAATTCTAGGCTCCATTTGCATTTCCATTGCCTATAAGTTACCTCAGAGCTGGTAGCATGGCTGCGTAACTTCTTGGAGTTGCTTCTTGGAGCAACTTCTTCCCAAGGCATTTAGTATTGCACAACATACAGCCTTCAAGCAGGAGCAGTATTTCGTTTGTATAAATGGGGTAAGATAATTTACTCTTCTTAGTCTGCTTCTGTAATTGTTTTTTTTTTCCTAACTAGGACTTGCATAATAATAAAAGAGATTTGACTAGAAACATAAAGTACATTTTAATGTGATCTCATTTATGAAAGTCTATCACTAGATACATATGGCAAGGAAATGAAAGTATTCTTATAACAGATTAATAGCCAAGATCAAATATTTCACTTTCTAATAGAGTCTGCCTATATGTGCTTTTAATTCTTCACTAAATTTAAATTTAAAAGGGCTTTTTTGGTGCCTTGAAAGCAAGCCACTGCCTGCCACATCATCCCCAGTTTTCCATTACTGCTTATTGATGGTTTGCTTTCATTAGCAGAGGACAGCTCCAACCCTGGCCTTCAGAGGAAGAAATTACTTGCCTCCAGGAAAAAAAAAGTACTGTGAGCTACTTTCCAGCAGCCCAACCACTGCAGGACTGGCCAAGCCAAGGGGGCCAGGCAAGTGTCCCTGGGGAGCGATGATGCAGGGGACCACTCTGGCCCATCGCAGAGCGGGGATGCAGCTGTGCCTCACCCATTGCAGAGACATCTCACAGAGAATTAATACAATGTCCAAACACATTTAAAAGCACATACTTTCTTTCCAAAATTCCCTGTTTGGAAGCTTGTGTCTCTGATATAGTCCTCTCTACAGAGCAAGTCTCTAACCCAAGGTCTGCCAGTTCACCACCTCCTGTCCCCTCATTCCCTCAGTATGCCAGCACTTGCTGACTCCAAGTTGCACCACAGTCCCTTTCTTTCACATGAGTAGGTAAGCGCTGATTTAATTTGTTCATTCCTTTAATGTTAATAATTAACATAAATTGAATTGGTATCAATAATCCATTAAGAATTAGCACAAGCTGTACACTTTTTATTTAGCATGCATCAGCTTGAGTGTGAACCACTACCAGTGACTGTAATGTTATGTATACACTCAGTGAAATGACATAATTTGTACCAGCTCACTCCTGATTCAGCCGCAAAAGCAAAAATTCTCTCTTTCCCCCATCTCATCCCCCTCTCCACATTTGACTGGCTGTGAAGATGTTATAAAACAAACTAAGAAATATCAACAGGAGACTAACACAACAGTGACACTTCGAGTTTATTTTTAGCCCAACTCTCTGCCTGGTGCATCTCAGCTCCTGCCTGATGTGCGTCACATGGAACTGAAGGAATATCAAAGTGGCACTGCCATAAATGAACCCAGAATCCCCCGAGTTCCCCCTTCTCATCCTTATAATGGCAGCTGGAGGCACTGCCTGTGCTGGGAAAGGGGCAGCAGGACACACTCTCTTCAACTCACAGAGGAGATACAAAGCAGGGCAGAGAACCCTTAAACCACCTGTATTTGAAGTGCTGCCTGACTCGCCCTGCTCCCTGGGCATGAAAAATAGGTAGTGATGATCTGTTGAACAAATTTAACAATATATTTACCCTTAAACCAGGGGCAATTGTAGAGCTGAGTCACAAGCTGATCCTGCTGCCAGGAGCTTTGCGGCCCACCAGCCCTTCCCAAATTACTTCTGTGCTGTCAAGACACTTTCCTTCTCACATCTTTGGGTTGATTAGTAAAAAAAAAAAAATAGGGCAAGATGAGAAATAGTGAGGCAGTGATTTGAGTCTGTATCCACACTTTAATTTTAGTGTGTGAGCCTCCCTGTGCCCACATGTGAAACGCCTTTTAGACACTCGCTGTTAATGGTTTTCATTTTTGGGCCGCAGAGCAGGGCTGGCACTGCCAGTGGGAACCAGCAGCGTTCCTTTCCTTGGCTCCAAGTGCCTCCAAGTCCTGGTGCCCAGAGAGCCCTGGCACTGCCATGTGTGAGGGGATGACCGCAATAGAAACTCCAAATTAGTCATGGCAAATAAATTGCTTCAGAACAAGAGTTGGCTGAGAACTGCAATGCACGATACAGCAATATTTTTAAGTCTTAAGAATTTCCTTTTCTCTGCTTCAGTTTGGATAAAAAGTGCCATTAACCCCACATACTGCTGCTCACACACAAACAGGATGGGTTTCTTTATTTGTCTAATGTTTTGGCTCCATTTCTGACCACCTTTGACTTCCTTTTCTCCCACTAATTATTTTAGGATTTTTGGTGGATTGAACTGATCTAACAACAAAAAGGCACTATCTAGTTAAAATACATTGAAATTATTTTGCTGTGAAAAGAAGAACTGATCTGGCCCCTTTCCATGTCCGTATTACACCGCAGTATAGTTTGTGTCTTTTGACAGGCCCATCCATGTTTTCTAGGGCATCTCCACAGAAACCTGAGCATTATCTAATAGCTCCCGTGGAAAACCACCAATTATTGCCAAAAACTCTCCAGGCAGCCCAGTGCTCTTCAGAAAGCCTGGCAGGGTGATGGCAGCATGGCCATCCCACACACCCTGGGGCATGTGTAATCCCATCTTGGTCACACTGCATCTGGATGGGGATGAACAAGTGGTTTGGATCAGCCTGGTGCTGTCACAGCCAAGGGAAAGACAGGCAAGATTTATTCCCCCTGTGAGGGGAGGTGGGTGCATGGCCCCTGAGAAGCAGAGTGGAGCACTTTGTCTCAGCTCATCCCTGCAATTTGCTGCTTAAGAGAGCCCATGAAGTGCTGGCCACTGCCACCCTCCAAACCCTCATGTGGTTATCCCACACCAGGGCTGCAGACACGGGGATGGTGCACACACCAAACACGCCTGCGACGTGCGCTGAGCACGATAAGGGAATTTCTGCTGCCATCCAAAGCAACTCTGTCTCCCACAGGGAGGAGAGTCTGTGTTGACTCAGTTCTTCTGGTTTCATTTCCAAACAAGATTAATATTCATTTTCAAGTGATTCATTCCCTGTTTTGCAAGAGGTTCTCCTCCCACAACCAGCAGTAGGACTAATTCAGATGAGTTACACTGGGTATATTTAAAGGAATTTTTTTCTGACACAGTGGAAGAACCACAGTGCCATGGAAGAGATCCTGTCCGTGCAAAAGGCTGATGAAGGGCTCTGGAGGTCTTCTAGAGTATTTAAAAAATAAGGAGGGATGGGGGAAATATGAGTCACAGTTGCTTAAAGGCCAGTAAAACCAGCTCGAGTGCATACTGGAAGCAGAGCATAGTCTGCAAGTCTGGAGGATAAGTTTGGGGGATATTTGATTTAGTTTTTTCTAATTCTTAATATTTTTTTCTCTGGGAGAAGGTGATATAGGGTGTATGGGCTCAGCTTTTGGTAGATGAGGGTTCAGATCCCTTCTCTTGCAGGTGCTGTTAGCTGACCAACTTTGAATGGCATGACATTCTCCCTGTGACATTTCTGAGCAGATTAGGACAAACCCCTTCACTTACCTCAGCCCCATAGAATATTTCAGCAACGTGTAATTCCAAGGAATCTCATTTGCATCTGGATTTCAACAAAGTTTGGGCTGGAGTTACCTGGAGTCCTGGATTTTAACATATGCCTTTTAGCAGAACACCAGTCAATTCTCTGATGAGAAAACATCCTCCTGAGACAGGTTTCATCAGGAGCTTGGGAGTTTTGCTTACTGTATGACTTTTTAACTACTGTGAAAAAGCGCAGCTGAGTGACAGCACTATCATCTCCAAACCTAACTGGGAAATCAGCTGTAGCCTCAGAATGTGCCAGAAGGGAAAGAAGCCCTTGCTGGCTGTAGACCCCAAGCTGTGCTCCTAAAGCCAGAGTCCAGGGCTGCTGGTGGTGTACTCATCCTGCATTGAGTTTTCCTTCATATTAAAGGAAATCTGAAGTAAAGCTTTTTTGTGCTTTAACTTTCCTACTCTGTCTTTTTGGGGATGTTTTGTCACCCATCCATCACCGCATGTCAAGGGTGATAAAATATGTCCACCCACACAACAGTGCCCCTGTCCACACATTAAAGTTTCCAGGGAAGGCTCTTTCCTTCCTCCTCAGGTCTGATGTGTCACCAGTCATTGCAGCTGCACTCAGGGGATGCTATTATTCAGACTGAATTATTTCTATGTCCCTGAGGGACTAATCGATAGCAGCAAAGTGATAAATATTTGTGTGTGCCCCGTTTGTTGTCTCGGGGCTTGCAGGCAGCTCCAGTGGGGAGAGGGACAGAGCTGGAGGGTTCTGGGGACACACACACATGTACACATACAAAAAGAGAAAGGTGCTGGTGTCTCTGAAATGGTGACAGTCCTTTGGATGATGCTTGTGAGAAGAACCCCCAGCAGATCTCTTTGAAGTGGATATGATCAGAGATACAGATCAGTGAAAAAAGACAAAGTGTTCTGCTGCCACAGGCCAATAGTAGGTCATGTCCACAACTTCCTGTTACTGCTTTATTCCGAATGATTTTCAATGTTGCATTTATACGCCAAAAATGTGCCATTTAAAAACATTTTGCAAATGCAAACTTGTGTAATAGTTCCCTCACGTACCCCAGCACTGTATCTCCGCCGCTGTTCCCAGGGATGCCTGTGTTCCTTTAGCTGGGCATAAATGAAGCATTAGAAAACTAATGTTGCCTATGGAGAAGCTAAAAGACATTGTGCAGGGTTTAGGCCATGTGGTTTATCCACGTTTTCCCCACCCTGTTCTTGCAGTTTGGGCTTCATTCCTGTACTAACCTCTCAGGAGCATTACTAGGACCCTTGATAAGAAGCCTGGCAGGTGCAAACCCCAGAGATGCCCTCGCTGTCCCTCCTTGGTGCCAGCACTGGCAGAGCTGCAGCTCACATTATACTGGGAGTCCATCCATCCTCATTTTCTCAGAGTGTTACAACAGCCCTGCTACTTCTCCTCGTTGCAGCTTGTTACACAAATATTGAATATCCAATTAGGCTGTCCCAGCGCATGGAGTGATTTGGGGTTTTTCTCCCACTGGAGGCACAATGGCTGTTGTTAGCAGGGTGCAGCTGGCAAAGGAAAGAGCAGTGCCCCTGTAGCTCCTCTCTTCAGCTTTTTGCACCAGAAGGCGTTTCCCCCTGCACTTGGTATGTACATTATGTTGGGTCTACTAGGAGGATCTGGCATAAAAATCACATCTAAAGGAATGTGATTTTCCAAGGATGTTTTCCAAGGAATTCTTATGTTCAATTGATCAGCTCCTCAAGAGATTGCCGTCGTGCAACCCCACGTCCTAAAAATGGCTTCATAAAAGCACCAGTGGCTCCCGGCCCAATTGTTTGAAACAGTTGCTAAGTGATGAGGGAGGAAAAGCCATCCCTCCACAGTCGGTTTCTCCTGTGCAGCAAGAAGGGCTGAGAGAGAGGCTTGTGTCCAGCACAAGCTTGAGAAGAGAGGTGTGAGTGCTGCAGTGCCTGAGAGCAGAAGGGACAGGTCACTGATGGTCACACATCTGCAGCTCATCCGTGAGCGCCTGGGGCCAGGCGGGGGCAGGACGGGCTGTGAACCCCGGGGAGGGATGGCCACAGTCACAGTGGGCAGTAGCAAACACTTCCTGGCAGGAGGGTGTTCTGCCTCCAGGGCTTCATGGGGCAAAGCAGAGACCTGAGAGGTTCCCCAAAACTCATAGCAGATGGAGAAATAATTTTGGGATCACTCACTTTCCAGTCTCATTCCCTGTCTGCTGCAGCATCCCCTGCCTGTTTGCATAAGGCACAAGGACTATTTTTAACAGGCAGTTTGGTTTTATCTGTGACAAGGAGATAAATAAACACCCTGAACTCTCTGGTTCCTGTGGAAATAGCTTTGATTCAAAATATTTCCATTTAAGGACACAATCAAAATAAAGTTCCCCAAAGAAGAATTAAATTTTCTTTTATTTTTGTCTCCCAGTAGCCTCAGGGTTGGGTGGCTGTGGGGGTGAGGAAATACAGGAGATTGAGAACCAATGCTTCCCTTGGAGTCCTTCTCCAAAGAGCTCAGGGCAGCTCCATGTGCTCCCCAGGACTCTTTAGATAAAATAAATCAGTCTTAGATTCCTTCAGGTAGCATAAATCTGTCCTTCCCAATAGGTAACATCTGTACAGTCCCAGGGGCTGAGAATTAGCCCCTAAGACTCCTAGAAAAGCTTTTGCAGGATGCACAGAGCAGGAAAAAAGTTTACTCATTTTTGTGAGCAGGTGACTGTGGTTGTTTAAGTCTCCTAGATAAAAAATCACTAAAGAGTTTCTGCTTCCACATCTAAGTCTGCTGGCCCCCCTTACCCTCAGAACATTCTTTGTAGGTAGATATGTTTCTAGTAGAACATCACCAAACTCATATACCTAATGTTTTTCTTATGACAAAAATATTTTTGTTTGAAGGGAAGAGCAATAAATGATTCAAATTCATACTAATTCTTTCAATTTTGAGTAAAAGAGATAGAAGACATATATAAAGAAATACAATTTACATTCCTCGGCGAATCACAAGGCTTTCCCATCCAGAGAAAGAGGACTTGGCTCAGCACCATTGCATAAGGAGTTAACCAACATTTAAAGGCTTACTGTTTGCAGACGGTCCAAAAAACCCAACAACTTCCGTGGCTTGGTTTTCCCAAGTGCTACTTAACTGCGCACTCTGCGGCGCCCGGCGCTGCCTCTCGCACAGCGTGGGCAGCCGCAAAGAGCTGTGGCCCTTCCAAGCTGAACTTTTGGGGGAAATGAGACTTTCTTCCTGTAAACTATTAGCATGAAGTGAATGAATCTGCCTTCCCCAAGGCAGACACTGGCTTCATTCCACGATAGCGACAGTCACTCCGAGCCTCGCCCTTGCCGAGCGCTGAGCCCGAGCCGCCGCAGCCGAGGGACGGACAGAGGCTGCCCCACGGACCTGGCGCCCGGCCGCTGCTCCTGTGCTGCGCGCTACTTGTCAGTGCTGCTGTTCAACTCCAGCATGTCTCTGCTTTTCAGCCTCGAGAATACTATGGGAACATTTTCTTTCTTCAGATAAAGCACACAATATCTCAGCTTTTAACCTTGCTGCTGGGGTTTAAAGTAAATTCCTTTGGAATCTAGTTTACCGTCTGTTTCAAGGAAGGATAAAAGACAACAACAACAAAAACACCTAACCCAAACATCATTTTAATTTCAATCTGTCAAAAAAATAATCCTGTTTGATCCCATATGGGAACTCTTGGCTGTTTATTTTCCCATTTCTTCTATTAGCCATGGGTTAACTCACAGTAATATCTTATTATTCTCCATTTAACCATTAAACTGTAAGATTGGTCTGACTGTAAGATTGGTCTGATCTAGATCGTAGCAGGATCTAGATATAAAGTAGATGGAAATACATCCCTCGATGCACATAATGTAACACTGGATTTCTCACAGTGTGTCCCAGCCCAGCTCAGAGAAGGTAGAATCCTGACTTTGCTTCTTCTCCACACCACAGGATTTTAGAGGGGAAGAAGCCTCAGATGGGTCTCACTGCCACGGACTCCTCTGTATTTCTGGAGCAGAAATTGCTAACTGTAATATTTTGCTAAAATTTTCCCCCTCAGATTGTTCACATCAAAGACAACAGAGATGAATTTGGACCTCATTTGTTTCTGAGTACTGCAGCTGCAGGCAGGCTCACTCACTCTCTCAGTAACAAACCCCTTTGTTTGAGACACCCCCGAAGATAATACACAGCCTGAACGTTTGATCAACAATGCACTGTCCATCGCTTTTCCCAGATAATCCCTGTTTACAACCAAAAAACTGACTTTCCTTAAACAACACCAGCTGTAATGCTTTAGGTCTTCTATTTTCCTCTAGGTAATTGGAAATATAGAAAGAGTAAAAATGTGACCAGAAGCACAACTTTTCAGCCATAAGAACCTGTCTTCAACTCCAATGAGCTTAGGATCAAGCCTTGTATATTTCAGCAATTTATAACCTGATTTTCTGGTGCTGTATGGTTCTCTCCTCCTCATGATGGGGAAAGGATATATCCTTTACAATGCAATAATGGCCCTGTCTGATAAAGCAATAAATAATGGGAGATTTAACAATATGTGCCTTTTCTGTGTGTGCTGCAAGTTTAGACTTTTATGCAAATATTTATGCACTTGATTTATTGTCTTGATTTTCTGCCATTTTGGGGAACTCCCCCCACAGGAGGATGAATTTTCTTTACATAATGTTCTGTACATCTGCTGTCCTCGTGGCACACGGTGTCACTTCCAGGGATGCAGCAGAAAGCAGCAATGCAATATGAACACAGCTTAACAACCATCATCATATAGAAACCCCACAAATGGTTACAATAACAAGAGAGGGTTGCATTGAACAAGGGATCAAAGCAGAGAGAAAGAAATTATGTCCTTTTTCCAAAATGGAAGATTTAGTTAATGTATGGACTAGCAGGGTGTACTGATTTCCAAGATGGGGACAAGTCCCCATGGAAAGGGAAGAGCAGCACTGCCATTCTCACTGGCTGTGCCATGTGCACCATGGCTGTGCTGGGAATATGGAATAACCTAAATGCACCAAACGTTCATGTACAGGGTACTTTACATCTGTACAGAGGGAGGTGGGCTTTGCTATAAGGACTTAATAAGCCAAATAAACACAACAAACCTTAAAGTATGGCAGGAAAGGAGAAAAGGGCAGAAGTCAAAAGTTAAACATAAACAAATGCAAGGCAGAACTGAGAGCATGACATGGGATTTGAGTCATAACCCCATGGCTCAGCTTCTGCAGCCCCATGAGCTTCATCCAGCCAAAGCAGCAAACCCTCAGGCTCAGCCACTGTGTGGCTCCAAGCTCTGAGCCTCAGGCTCTGAGTCCCAGGTGCTGCTGTGCTGTCTCCAAAGGACACACCGACCCCAAGAGCAGCAGTCTCTCCACAGCTGAATCCTCCTTACAAGAGGTTCACTCTGTATGTTTATATATAGATAAATTTCTTTGTCTCCAGACTCCAAATACATACATGTGTATAAATACACATTATTCTACACTCTGTATATAATGCAGAATATACGTATGTGTGTACAGAGAGAGTGAAATAAAGCCCTAGGCAAAAACAGAGGGCTAAACAGATTGTTATGTGACTGTCCTGAAGGAATGGGACCACTGAAAGGCATGGGTCATTTATTACCCCATGCAAGAGCAAATCTGTTTGCAGGCCATTTCATTAAAAGCAGACACTCCAGATTCATGAAAAAAAAACAAAAAACAAACAAACAAAAAAAAAACCAAAGAGAAAACTCCTCCATGTGGTGCACGAGCACAAACAGGCTTGTAACTCAAGGCATCCCAATCTCGGGGCATATCCTGGGTTTCCAGACTCAACACAGATAAATCCAAGTTTCCAGCAGGACAACCTAAAGCAGTGCTGGCTCCAGGGAAGTAAGTAGACTCGTTCCACTGGCTTTAGAGATCAGATCATCTCACCCTTCTTGAGTGTTGGGCTCTGTGAGTGCTTTACCTATTAAACTGTCTTTATTTCAACCCACAAGTTGTCTCACTTTTACCCTTTCAATTTTCTCTCCCACCCCACCCAGGGGAGGGACCGAGTGGCTGCATGGAGCTGAACTGCCCACTGGAGCTAAACCATGGCATGTACACAATGACTAACATCCATGGGGCCCTTGTGTATGCAAATGGAAGCCTTCCTGCTGAGCTATATGGCCAATTAGTAACTATAATTGCACACAGATATTATTTAAGCTTCTGATGCCTTTGACCAGCTAAATGCCTTTGGACAAACTCGTGTAACGGAATATGTGAGTAGCTCCTCTGAGATCCAAGTCCGTGTGTGTTTAATGGCTTCAGGATTTGTGGAGTTTCATGCAAGCAACCCAGGGAAGATAAGGGTTTATCTTTAACTTCAGCATGAGCTAAAGGGGTATTATTGCACAGAACCCCATAAGGCACACATTTCCTTTATGATGCAGAGGACCTAAAAAGATAGGTGCAATGAAAAAAGAAAGAAGAGCAACATTTCTCCAGGAGGCTATTGCAAAGCTAAGCCAGTCCTTATATTACTGTAAAAACATTGCCACTGTATTTTCCAGCAGTTAGCAAGTTAGCTGCATATTTTTCACACAATCCTGCTGAAGACCTATAATATGAGCAACAGATGCCTGTTGTACTGACCTGTGTACAGAGATTTTGTGTCTTGGAGTAACTGAGTTGTGTTAATGTCAGTAAGGAATTTCAGAGAGGAAGTGTTTTTATGGCATGATTCTGTTACAGTAAGACCTTGATAGCTGCATGTGTCCCTCCCTGCACGTGAACGCCATGAACAGCAGTGGGATCCCTCCAACTCACACCACAGCCCAACAACAATGGGAAACATGTTCAGAGCAAACACACAGCCCATGACGCATGAATACCCCTGCAGTGCAGACAAACAGACCATCTATCCCTAGGGAAAGCACTGATGCTTTTGCTTTATTCTGCCCAAATTTCATGTCTTGAGGAGCCTGGGCTAGTGTTCTTTAAACTTTAATCTTTATTGTGGCTGCAAAGCAAATTGTGTATTCTCAGTAGCACCTGCACCCCTCAAAATAGCATTGTTGTACTCACAGCATAACAGAACAGGACCTTAGAGTGCACATATGCATGCTCAGTGAGGAAGAACAGAGGGACAACATTGAGCCTTTCCTCTGTCTGCCTGCATCCTGGTGGACACAGGCAACTCTGAACTGATATATCTGATATCACCCACAAAGAAGCACAGAAGGTCAGGCCATGGCTTGGGACATGAAGATGAAAACGTGCCATGTACCTACTATGTACCTACTCCCTCCTTAGATCAGACGGGATAATGAGCAATATGGCTGGGTACAGGAATACCTCTTTGCCTGACTCCAGCTTTGGACTTTCCTACCTTGATTTTGGGTGCACAAGTTTTACCCCAATACAGAGAAATCATGCACCTGCAGCTACCAGGAAAGTGTATCCAACTGCCACTGGTGACAATATTCTATGCCATATGCCATGGAAAATACACAGAGATTCCCTCAAAGGATGTTTCTCCCTGCCCTGTGGATAGCTTCTTTTGTTAATAATTTGCTTGAGATAACTGGGACATAAAATTATTTTGAAGTTGTTCTCAAAGGTGTATAGATGCTTCATTTTTTTGCTGACAGCTTTAATTATTCAGCACTGCTGTAGCACTGGATGAAATATAATTGTAACAAAGGCCTCCTAACACCACAGCTAATAGCCAGTTGTGAGGACGGTATGTTAAAATCAGCAGTAAAAAACAGCTTATACTCTCTGACCTCTACTCAGTCAAATCCTCCTGTTGCTATAGTGGCTGTTGTAGAAAGTGTGTTATTTCTCTCAGCTGAGAGTCACTTGTGAAACAAAAGGAAAACATTGCCTTTCCTTGAATCTTTTCTGTGGCTCTAAGTCATTATATGTTGTCAGTGGACTGATTACTCGTTTACAATGCAAACCTATTAAAAAAGGTAATTTTCTGTCGTACCTCGCTTGACATACATTTCCCATTCACTCCCATGGAGATACAGCGACTCTTTAAGATCTTGAAAATTCATATGAAATAGAAATAAGCTCAGTCTAGAGTGGATGTGAGCAATGGACATTCCTCAGAACTGAACTGCCCCAGTACAGCTCTTCATGGACAGCCCCATAGCTGCAAATGTCAAATTCGTGATGCAGAAAAAAAAGCGTCCCAGGTGAACTGAACTCCTCTGAAATGACCCCAAAGTTCACAAGTGCATTGAGGAAGTACATGAAAGCTCAAATGTAAGTGGGAAAATGTTGCTAAGCGCTCCTAAAAGCTTGGTGAAACTAGGTGCAACAGAAACAGTGGCAGGGCCTTTGTCTACAGCCAAAGGGATGTAATGTTTGAGGTCCAGGAACACTGAGCTGGGTGAACGGAGAAGGACGTCCCTGAATGAGCAGTGCAGGGGCCTTCTGGCATCTGAGCTGCTCCCCAGGCTGTTCATAAGTACCTTTTAAAGTGTTTTTCGGTATGGGAGCAGGTAGAAGGCCAGGCTGAAAAATAATTAAATCTAAGGAAAAACAGAAAGAACGTGCTGAGGGAGAGGACCTCGCCAAAGCCCTTGGTTGAAATGTGCAGTTGGGTTCCTGTCTGGCAAAACTCAAAAATACTGTCTGGGAAATTCATTTAGTTAAGAAGTGAAGGAAGAGTAAGAGTACATAATTAAGGTTCACATAATCCTTGAAGCCTGGCATCTGCTTAAATTAGCTCATTTGATCTCTACTTTCTCCTTTAATCTGAGCAGTTTTGAAGAAGTTATTACAGGACACAGGTCTCTGTTCTGGTTTGCCTTTTTTCCCCCCTACTATTTATCTAATTAATTTATTTGTTCTGCATTTTAGATTCCTTTGTCTGGTTTTACTGATTTTCCCTCCATGCACTCTCTGGTGTTTCTGCCCTTGCTCTCAGCCTCCTTCCCATACAATGTATTTGGGTCTGGGCTTGTTTGGAGTGTATTTATTTTTTTTAGTAAAGGAATTTCTAAGGCTTTTCTTAAGATTGAAACAGTTATATCACGGCTAGAGGACAAAGCCAGCCAAGATGCCCTACAGAGCTAGAACCCAGGGAGTTGTGGGGCAGGTGTCAACTCCTTATTCTCCTCAGGTCTCATCTTGCTCTGACTCCAGCCCCACATCCTTAACTCACCCAGATTTCTGTCTCATTCTCCCAGCTCTGCAGATTCATTGGGAGCCTGGATAATTTTAGGGATGTGCAGAGCAACACACAACCATGAACAAAGTGTGCCCCAAAGCTGAATTTTCCAACCACTCTTGTTTGTACTGTATCACTGGAGAGCCCCATGTCCAAAGAGGGTTAAGTAGGTACCTGCACACACCAGTTTCCACACAGGTATCACATTCAGACAGCATTCAGCTCTATTCGGATTATTTGAAAGCATGGTACTTTCTACTTTCCAAGTGCCACAGGTCACTTCACAGCAGGAGAAGCAGTGCAAGAATTCAAAAGAGTAGAAGCCTACAATGAAAGATTAGGACTCTGCAATGAAAATCCTTTTCTCTCACAATCTACAGCTTGCTCTGGAAGAGGGCTCTCAAAGCTAGATATATTATCAAAGTTTAAATTAGGTCCATTGAATTTTATTAGCAATTTTCTACTTTGTTAGCAGTTTCATGCTGCCTATTAACATTTGTTTTTAATATATTGTTGTCACTCATCACAAAAGGCTAATCCTGTTAGTGCTTTCCATATTGTACTACAGAAAACAAACCAGAAGGCTGCAGTGATTCCTCACCCTGCCAGTTTCATATGTTTAGAGACATCATATCTCTCCCTGTGAGCCAGTGCTGCCCAAGAGGGCAAGGCACGGCTGTTTGGGAAGAGTCACACAAAACATACCCACATGCAGGAAAATGAGACATAAGCTCTTTGTAGATGTAGTGAGATGCTCTTTTGTGTACAGGAGCATCCTATTGAATCTAATAAAAAAATGAGATGTTTCCTGTTAGAATTTAAAAGGGAAAAAAAGTAAATATTGCCAACAACCAATACCATCATATTTAAATTTGATTTTTAACTTTAAAACCAGATTAATTTTAGTGAAGTCACCAATGAAATATCTATGCATGCCTAACTGATTCATGCCTTACTAAATACTACAAGACATTTTCTACAAGAGGCATTTGAGCCTGAGAATTCATTTAAAAATACACTGAATGCACTATTTAAAATAGAAGCATAATACTCCTGCTCATCATTAGCAGAGAATGTAGGTCAGACTTTGGGATATATACCCATGGTCTCTAAACTCATCTTTTTCTTTCTCTTTTCTTTTTCACCCTGGAATTCATTATGGGGTATGGAACAGTAATACCAAAAGATGAAAATTAGTGGTAATATTTGCAAGAGGTGGACTGTGCTTCTGGGATGGGAACTGGCACCTCCTTGTGCCACATGTACCGAGCTGAGCTCTATGTTGATAAAAAGGTACATAGTAATAAAACGTGTAAAGAAGTCACTACAATATACTGCAGTATCTCACAAATGTTTATCCTATGCAGCAGAGTAAGTTTTCACCTTGTTGATGTATATGCATCCAGAACTTTGACGTTTCATAATGCTGTTTTTACTCTCACATCTGGGACCGTGCTAACATGGCTCCTGTTTAATCCAGGGAATATCAAGAGAAAAAGAAAGGGGTATCTCTTCTGCACAGTGCCTGTGAAATTACCCTTATCCTTTGATATATTAAAATTGAAATGCTATAAATTTCTGTTGTCATGGAGATATTTTCCATGCCATTCCATGATTGGCCATTGGAATTCACTTTCCTTTGGGTTTTCCAGCCTAATTAACTGTTATGTTTTTGCTGGCAGAGAGGAAAAACCCACGTGAACACTTTTTGGACTACGATTGCATCCCTCGTGGAGCAAATTTCATTTTTGTATACTATTAAAGATAAAATGCATGAGTGTGGCTTGTATTCATAGTGCAGAAAAGCCAGAAATGCTCTGAGCAGGGGAGAACCCATGAGCGGGTTTGAGCACTAAGCTGTTATTTGCATCCCCTTACAACTGGAAGCAGTGCAGCCCACACCCACTGCAACCATTGCAACAGGGTGATCTCAAACCCCACCAAAATGACAGCTCTACCTACACCCACATCACCCTTGACACATACAGAGAGCCTTGGGATTCAAGGACCTCTGGGCAGGGTCCAAAGCAGACTTGTGCCAAGGATAACAATATTGCGTTTACTCCTGACTTTGTTTCCTTTGCCCTTGTGTCACTGGCTTCTCCTAAATCTATTCTAGAGTTCAAGCATGATCATGTCTGTCGGATTTGGTAAGTGGGCAGGAGCAATCTCATTCATTTAAACTGATATGCCCACAAAATTTCAGGCGACCTGTATCCTTTCAAAATCCACAGGGTCAGGTGTTATTTCAAGAAAACACCTGGTGACACAGGTTCAGTTTACCCAATCCATAATGATATGGTTGATTATAAATTCAAAGTTAATTTATCTGCTGCTCTACAGTCTGTAAGACGGACAGGCCTGGAGATCAGCTTCTCCTATGCTTTTCAAATTAAAGTGTCTTTGATCTTCTCTTTCTTGTCTTTGAACATTTAGAGTCCATCGGGAACAAACTGAATGATTTGGTACTAAATAGACACCCCTCTCCCTCCTCCCAAAAGAATTAGCATCAGCCCTTAATTTACTAATGGACTATAGACATCCATTAATGTAGTAATTAATTCAGTGCTAAAGTGCCTGTAAGACGGAACCACACTGAGTGCACAGGGAAAAAAATTACAAGTGACATCTTCCCAGTGAGCATCACAGGGTTTGGGTGGAAAAGTTAATTTAACAAAGAAATAATGGTATACTTTATTCTTCTTCTGCAGTTGTGTGTCTAATTACAGCATTTGACAACAATCCTATACTCAATTCTGAATTTTTGGACAGGAGTCCAGTTTTTTTCCATCTTTCAGAAATCAAGCATGGAGGCAGTTTGCACCAGCGTAAACAGCTCCCCCAGAGTTTGGCAGAGCATCCTCGGCAGCGTAGCAGGGTGCTGGCTCTCAGCCCGTCTAACAAACCCTGCCGTGCAGTCAGGAGCCTCCAGAGTCAGAACGAGCAGCCACTGCATTTCGGCCACAGCAGTAATGCGCAGGGTACTGTGCTTCACGGCCCTACCACTGTCTTACACCCATATCTTCCAAAAGCTGCCTGTCCTGCAGCCTCTGGCCTAGCAGCACATTTCATTGCTCCCTCTAGACCTGCCTTTGGGGCTATTGGTGAGGAAGCTGGTTTAAAATGCTGAGGAATATGTTCTCAGCTTCTTCAAATCTCACCATCACTCCTACAGAGCGATGCCCAGTATTTGTCACACTCACGTGCAGCTGCCTTTATTGGTATTTCAAAGAGACAGGATGTGTGTTCCTCACATTTCAGATTCCCACTTCTGATAGAAATTAGACACTTTCCTGAAAATAATTGCTGCCAGTGGCAATTACTACAGTTAAAATGTTTACTGATAGTTTGCAATGCCCAGGCTAAGCTAAGTATCGTGTGCCAGGTCAGGAATGAACTTAATTAGGCGTTATTTAGGACTACATCTTTGTTAATAAATTAAACACCTTTTCAGACCTTTTTGTTTGTAAGGCATCCATTGCATTACAATGAGAAGACAAACAAGCAACAAAGCAGTTTTCACTTAGAGCCATTCAAAGCTCCATGAAGCAATCAGAATTTTTTTTTAAATGCTAGATTACCTATTTTAGGAACACACCAATCAATTTAAATAAACACACCAAATTAATGAGCCATCACAATTACGTGAGTTCAGGGTTGATATGCACTTTCCAATGGATTTCATGAAGTAGAGTTTCACTTGAATGAAGATGCTGGGCTACAGAGGACACCATAACCTTGAAAAAACTGCACCAGGTTGTCATTGCTGCCTTTGTGGATGCTGTTGAAGTGTGTGTATATATATATATATCTTCTATCTTCACTTGTTCAGAACACAAGCATGCTCTTGTCACACAAGATTACCACTTCACTGATTATTCTAAATTGCTAAAATACTGTAAGCAGTGACTATGTACCATGGTCTGATTGCATCAACAGAACAAAGGTTTCATTAAGGCTTTTCATGCTGCACTATCAATATGCAGGTATGATCTTTGGGCTTAAGTCTCTGTGCTTATTAGTGACTACTTGAGCAGGATTGTGGAATTACCTAGAGGTCAAGATCCAACCAACCATCGGTTGATGGTTTATTTTGTACACAAAGCAAGCAATATCAGTTGAGCTATGCCTTGTTCAGCCTCAGTTTTGAGCACAAAATGACACTCCAGGTGTGGAAATAGCTTATGTGCTAAAGGGAACAGGTGCTGTTTGTCCATACAGCATCAGCTGAACGGTCCACCTGCTACCGAACCATACTCTGAGCATGTTCTGGCTTGTTCTTGGTTTAAATCCTTTGTGAACACTCTTGCCTTCAAGTTGATATTTTCTTTTAAGAACAGGCAAAGGAGTCGCACGTGGTGTGGATGCACAGAATAGGTGTGAAGGCACCATCCAGATGGGGATGGAGAATCTTGGCTACTGTGTGCCTTAGCATGAAGAGCATCACTTCCTCAAGAAACTCAGTTACAGCCTTACTCAGAGACTGTAGTCTCTCAGGCTTTAGACAAGGTATTTCAGAGGGAGCCATCTTATCTTCTCCTTTAAATAAGAGAAAAGGACCCAATATTGTTCTGTGGCACCTTGTCTGGGAGAGGCAAGCAGAGGCACCAGGCTCCCCAGCTGAACTACAGCTGCTCATAGCACAGCTTCCTCTTCCAGACACCAGTAGCATTTCAGTGGTAGAGAGGCACCTTTGTCTCCTGTTTATCAGCCATTGAGTGCCATCCAACAGCAGGGGACTTTGTACCTCTCTGCTTCAATGCTCTGCTGTAACAAAAGCAGCTCAGCTCCCAAGAACACATTTGACTTCTTCTTGTGATCCATGTGTGACATACATACATTAGATTAGAAATCCATTTGTCAGAGCTAACAACAGTGTTTGCTGCACAGAGCATTGTGGCACATCATGAATATGCATGGGAGAGGGTGAGCATACTTGGTACAAATGTATTTATATTAGATGAGTTCCAGCACGGACTTCATGTTCTAGGTGGGAATATGTGTGATAACCTCAGAGCCTGGCACTACAAGACATACACTGATGGAACAAAATCTGCTACTGCTTTTCTTACCCATATCTGCTGCTGGATCAGGCCATCAGATATGTTTTAGATGTTGGAATAAACATTAAAGGGATCAGAAGCATTTTGAAAGTTGGTGTCTTGGCATTTTTCTCTAATTCTGTCACTGAAAAGAGGAAGAAGGTGGTTTTTTTTCAAAGCACAGCTTCTTCAAATGGAAAGAATGGATCAAAGGAGATCAGAGATGCCTATAAATATCATACTTAAATTTGCTGCAAAAAGAAAGCAACAGTATGTTGATTGGAGCTGTGTTTACTCCTAATGCTACCAACAGCCATAGTTGGGCTGGCACAGAGTAGGGCAGGGAAATCTTCCCCAAGGCTCTGCCTCTGCAATTTTAACAGGCTATTCTGGTAAACTTTATTGAGTATCTAGTAAATAATTTTTAAGAGGTCATATGCAGGCTTGAGACAGCTATGCTCAGCACTCTGTTTTTTTCTTTCAATCAATTGTCCATAAAATTTTAAGCTGATTTTTATCTTCCTAACACAGTGATCTAGTGTTAATGGGACCAGGGTAGAGAAAATTAAAACCTCAGTGAAGATCATGACAGTGTGATAGCCAAAAAGGAGCCTCTTCCTACTTTCTGAGGTTCATTCTTGAGAGAGAAGTGAATAGCCTAAGCAGAAATGTGACATCCCTCCCTAGACACTTAGCTGGATGTCATATTCACGCAGCTTATCAGTCAGTGGGATACATGGAGTGTACAGTCGATTTCCACATATGTAAGAAGTCATCACACACCATCCTGGTAAACCCATGCACTCGTGGCCCATGATCCCTCCACCTCAGTTGCAGCCAGTCCTGCCCTGCTTGTCTGAGGGCACTCACCCTCACAACAGCTCCAGTCCCAAGAAGAAATGCCCCAAAATGCCCATAAACACTGAACCGTGTTCCTGTGTTCACTGCAGCCTGAGACCTGGGTGGTCGAAAGCACAATTCTTCGTAACTGAGCTTCCAACACGGTGGTGAAACCCAGTTTTACACCCACCAGCACCCAAGCCAGAGCAATGACTCTCTTACCACAGCAGAGGATGGATTAGCCCATGGTAGCTAGTCACTGCACAACCTGCTGGAACTGGGAAAGTCACTTTCTTTTGCACCTGAATCTTTGTTTTTAACATTAGTGTTTTAAAATCTCAAGACTCGAAAGCCAAAATTCACACAAAGAATGTCCTTAATCACAAAGCTTCAGTGACTGCCTTAGCTCACCGTGTTATCAGAGGGAGCCCGGGACCCTTCTCTGGGAGTCATCCATATTCCCATCATAGCTAGTGTGAGGGGCCATGGTCTGAGTGGAGTACAAAGGGAAGCAAGATGCACCTTCTCAGGGGCTCCTAAACCACAGAGCAACATTTCACAGCTGCTCTCAGTGAACTATGCACAACCATCAAATACAAGCCAGAAGGAAAAGACCTGTGAAGTTTAAAAATCTCCCACGAAAGCTTTTCCCCCACTTCAAGGCCAAGGAAACAAACTAGCCTTGTAACATGCAGTGGAGAGGAGAATAGAGACAAAAAAAGGCCTCCTAATTAGAGCAAGATTCAATAAGCCCTAGGCTTGTTTTAAAATGAAAATGCTACCACTTTTTCTGCAGCAGTGACCTTACTTTTGCCTTGAGGATTAATACAAAGCACAGAAGCACTTTCAGTCAATGTTTTCAGTGGAATTGCTGGAGAGAATTTGAAGTTTGGAAGATACGGTCTTTCTGGGTCAGGTTGGGAGTTTTCTCACAGAGATTTCAGTTCACTTTCTTCCATTTTCTTTAACTGTTTATCAGCTCTGCGTTGCTCACAGTGCTCATCTCTGTACCCAGCCTTTGTGGTTCCTAAATATCTTTTAAACATCCATTAAATTCTATAGCTCCCTATGGGGACAGCAGAAACATCACTCCCTTCCAGGTGCAAAGTTGAAGATGCAGGATGCAGCTGTGCCTTGCTGGCACAGAGGCAGAGCCAGGATTAAATCAGATTTAAGTCAGACATTTGTTTCTCTTCAGATCTGGTTGCTATGTATGACAGAAGCTAATTTAGATACACCTGACCTGAGTATAATTAGCTGAGTGTATGAGATATTCAATAAATTATTGTGTGAATGAGATAATAATTTTCCTATGGGTTTGCATGACATAGCAGGATGAGGAGGAACTAATCTGTACATCCAGCTCTCACTTGCCAGCTCCATATTAATATAATTACTTAATATATTTTATGTTATATCAATGTTAGAGTAATACTTGTATTCATGAAATAAGAATAATCATAATATTTGCAATTAGAAACCCTCAGGACTCACATAACCATACACACATCTTCTTTCTGAATACCCACCCATGCACCATGACGTCACCATAGGCACAATCTAATATACCATAACTTCACCTGCTTCTTCACAGCCACATACTGCTCAAATTCCTAGAATTGCCAAAAAATCCCCTCACTCCCTTTATGTTGGGCTATGCTTTCATGACCATATACTGATGATAGAAGTCTTCCTAGTCTACCACTTTCTCAGTAGAGCTTAGTACATAACATGTCATCCAACCCTGAATAGCTGAGGTTGTCACTGTGTCACAGTGAAATGGGGTGAGCACGTGAGCACCTCAAAGTTCAGACCACTAAGTAACAGAGTCCCTCTGGGCACTCTCAGAAAGTCACTCAAGAATTTGGTTGTTGTGACAGAAGAATAAAAAGTGCTGGGGCAAGAAAAAAACCAAGCTCAAAATATATGACAATACTACAAAAGCAGCTGAGCAGACTCAAAACTGTGTCCAGGTATTGGTTTTTTTCAGCTGTGGAACTCCATTTGAAGGGATAGTAAGAGGCCTTTTTTTCCTCTTCAGTTTTCTATTATGTGTTATTCACATTTCCATGCAGTAGTTTCTGTGAGAAATGCACACCTTCCAGCAACTAATAGAAAATTCAGATAATGAAGACTGCAGCTCCTGATAAAAAATCTTCAGGAATGAATTAGCCCTAGCTAGTATTATTCTCTGCATTTAAATTTATGTTTATAATGAAGGAGGAAAGCAAGCTGATTTGTGAAATCACAGGTCCACTATAAATTACAAGCCAGGTAATACTGTACCTTGAAGGTGAAAGTTTGATTATTTTACAACAAAGATAAAGAAGCCACATGTCTTTGTTTTACCTGACCAGACATGTTTTTGTAATAGAGCAGCCTGGTGTAACGACATTTCTTATTTCAACTGTCCATTTGTCACAGTGAGTTTTCTTCCTGGTGTAATAGCACAGAAGAAGACCAAGTCTGGGAACTTAATGTCTTTGTTCCTGTCTGTAATTCTCAGACTCTTGTGTTTCCTGATACTACAGGAATCCCAGCAAAAAGGTTTTTGCCATTTAGGCTGTGCAGTTCATTTCTACAGACAAAGAACAAAAAATTCTGTGCCTGACAGATGCCTGGAAGCTGTTCTGGCATCCTCAGGCCAGAAACAAGAGACAGCCTGAACAGCAGCTCCAGGAGGCTCTTCCAGTGGGCAGAGCCCAGTGGGCTGAAAACTCAATCAGTAGGTCAGCCTGCACTGCAGCCATGGTGTGAGAGAGAGCAGGGAGGGAAAGCTTTTTGCTATAAATTTTTGTAAGCATCTCATTTTTACTATATGGCATGTCATATATGCTGGCTCTGAAGGCAGAACCTTTTTGCATTGCTGGCAGTCATACATACAAGACACCTTCATCAATGAAAAGCTGTCTTAGACATCAGAAAGAAAATCTAAGGTTCAGACCATTCAGAAATATTCTGAACTGTGACTTTCCAGAAAAAGGGACTGGAAGGTATAATTTACTTTTTCCATATACATTCATTGAGCCTGCCTGCTGCAGTCTTTGGGCAGCTTGGCCAAGGGACAGGCTTAGAGCAGCAGGTAGTGAGGCCACAGAGGCTGCTCCATCCATTGTAGTCTCCTAAAAGCTCATCCTTCCAAAGGGTTCTGGGCCTGTTCACTCTCTCTTTTGCTTACTGAAACAGTTGGACCAGTAAAATGCTCTCCACTGACTTTCCACAGGGACTGAAAATAGAGAATAAATAGATGTCTCTGGAAATCTAATCTTAACACTCCCTGATTCATAGCCCTCAAGCAGTCCCCACATTTCCGTGATGCCATTTGTTGCAGGTTTTTTTCTGTATAAAACACTTCAAAATTCTCCTGGAGAGAAGCAGAAGCCCAACTTCTGTTTCAGCACCTCTGCCAGAGTTCATTCTCCGGGTCACTGTCATTCCTCACTAATCTAATAAATTTTCCAAGCTGATTAATTCAGCCTTATGGTAACAAGTGGTTGTGCTATGAACACGTTGGGATTCAACACCGGGTACTGGCTCCCCCTGCAAGAGAGCCTCAGCTGGCAGCAGCACATCACTGAAGGCTGAGGAGGTGCTATAGACAGAGAAAGAATATTGCTGCTATCTGGCACTACAAAGCCAGGCTCTGGTAGTGTGCTGTCCCTCAGAGGTACAGGGATGAAAAATCTAAGATGTAAAGAACTTAAATATTTCATCACAGACTTTTCTCCATTTTGTTCTTCATTTACACTAGTAAGTAACACACGCTTTTAAATTGGTGAGGAAAAAATGTTCTTTGCTGGGGTGTCAAAGAGCACCTACATCCCAGGAGTAATGAATAACTATCACCTAAACTAGTCTCCACTGGGAATGACTGTGTCCACAGAGCTCCTCCATCAGCCACAGGCTGTTTGCACGGATATTACCCTGGGATTCAAAGCCAGGCTCCTCTATAAACACAAAGGACTGCAGCCTACCTCCTGAATGAGCGCTGAAATAGCAGATGGTCTTTCAGACACATCTGAATACTTCATTCAGTGCAGGACGGGGTCACCACAAGCATGTCTCAACACTGCCATGGAGACCTCCAGCCCAGACACACCAGGGCATTGCAAGGCTCTTGGTATGGCTTCCTTAGGGAGAGAGAGGGGTTGTGAGGCCAGAAAGGAAAGGACGGAAAAATCATAGTTAACCATGGTAACTGTTTTAAAGAGGAATTTTTTTCATTTGCAGGGAATGAATTAGAAATGAGAAAGAAAAGTCAAGCTCATAATGAAGCCAGGAGTAAAAACAGAAGATAATAAAATAGTTTATGTCATAAGAAACTCAATCTCTCCTTTGAAATTAGTGCCTGATCTAGCCATTGTCCATCTTTTTAAATGACCCTGGGATATAAATGATCCTGGATCCTCTGTTCCCAGAAAGCTCTCCAAGGACTGTTGTATGATTGCAGCTTCAAAGGGTAATGTGCAGCAGTCAGCTGAACACTTTACCTGTACAAACTCTGACACCATTCTGGTGAGAAAAGAAAACATCCAAACCCTCTTTATATAGCAGAAGACCCTGGAAGCAGGCTCAGTAGCTCAGGTCATGGAGGACCACTCAAAAATTAGTATCAGTTATGATCTTTTTCGTTGCCCCACTGAAATCTCCCTGTAGTGTTTTCAAGGCTTCTTAGCTCTCTCTCACTGCAGCTCTATGCCAAGAGCAGAATTTGACACATAAAATTACCTGCCTTGATCAGGGGGTTGAAGACAGCAATCTCCAAAATTCCTTTCCAGCCTCCATTATGTTATGATCCTAGTAAAAACCAATTTGCTTTCAGTGAAATCTAACACTGGGATTTTTGAAGGGATATAGAGAGTCAGGTTGTCACATCAGAATGAACTTAGAAGACCATTTAGTTCCTAAATCCCACGCACTCTAACAACTCCGTGGCCATTTCTTAAGGGTCAATGTAATTTTTTTCTTCAACATAAATGATAACAAACCTGCTCAAGTGGAAGTTAGAAACCCTGCTGCTCAGTGACCAGGAACCAGCCTGAATGCTCTTATCAGTCTCTTCTAGTGCTATAAACGCATTGCTAATTGCAACAGTGACACAACTAAGTGCTAAAGGGAGATTATTGTAGCTGCCAAATGCCACTGAGCTGGATGAAGTCCTCTGCAGGAGCTCATGCCTCAGTTAAGTTTGCTAACATCTGTTCAGAGTGCAACCCGAGGAAGCTGGAGGCTGCTTTTACACTGTTGATCTGAAATAATGGCAGCACTGGGGACTTTCTCCTCCCATCCAGGGGCAGTGTTTGTAACCACTGCAGGTAAGTGCCCTCAGCCTCATGGCAGGGTCATGAGGGAATGTGGGTCACAGGACAGTTGTCATCGTCTCTGCTGAGAGAAGTCATTGGATTCACATCCGAGGCATCACAGCCACTCCAGTGGGTTCAGCAGATGCGAAGGCAAAGCTCAAGCTGCATGAGCCAGGAGGTGGAAGACTGAGAAGCTCAAGAGCTTAATGATTTGATCTCCCTGCACTGGAAACTGCATGGCAGAAATGTGCCCCAGTGTAAGGAGGGTAATGTGGCTCCCAAGCCAATGCATCTCACGCTAGGATCAACCTGTGCACTGCACACACTGAAATCAGAGCAGGAGGAGATGATCAGGTTGCACCAGCTGGGAATTTGCTTAAATCTGGAGTATCAAATGCAAACAGCCACTGACACAACAGACTGAAAGGTCCAAAAAAGTGATCCAAACTCATGCTTTCCCCTTCTTCTGACACCACACTATATGGGGGAATGGTCTGCAGAAAGAGGCTCATGGCTGACAGATGCCCTGAAAATCTGCCCAGAGATGCCCACACAACAGGCTACAGCCTAGCAAGACAAATGTGACTACTAGAACTGAATGCAAAGAACAGAGTCACACAGTGCATTAGAGATATAAAGGCAAAACAAAATGCTTTTTTTCTCTATACTGATTTTATCCTTAGAGAGTACAGTGCTCTGGCGAGTTACCTCAATGCAATCATAGTGTGCTCAGATGGTGCATGATCTGGACAACAGTGACAAATAATCCAGGAACCAGGAAAGAAAATTATATTTTCAAAGTAATTTTTAGTTACATCATATATTCAATACAGCATTTGGACAATGTTCCCAGGCACATGGCGCGACTCTTGGAGATGTCCTGTGCAGGGCTAAGAGCTGGACTTGATGGCCCTTGTGGGTCCTTTCCAACTCAGTATATTCTGTCATTCTGTGGTATGTCTGAGTCTTGAGATCACCCTGGGAAGACAGGCTACAAACCACAGCTTCTTTACATTGCCACTGTCTGCACTTAACCCTCACTGAGAGAAAAATACCTGCAGTAAAGTAGCTCATGTTGTGCATGCTTTGGGCATGTACTTCGCTGGAGAATGTCATGATGTTCTCATGGAGGTCTCCTGGTCAGTATACGAGTTATTTTTAGCAGTTTTTAGTTTTAAGTAGCATGGCTCATTATTCAAGCAATAGTTGGTATCTCCTGTGACTGAAAACACGCACAGCAATTGTTAATGTCTGCTGTAAAACAGAAATTGGTATTTAAATTAGCTCAGAAACCAACTGTTATCAACACCATGAGGTTCAAGGAAGCATTTGAATGTAGATCTGATGGAAAATAAACAACTTTTTTTTAAATAATATGACTATTTCCCTCAAACTTCTAGAAGCAAAACTTTGTTGCAGAATAAAAGCACTATCTTGGGAATTAGAAAACACCAGCATAGTTCTGTGCTCTGTCGAGGCTCACTGTGCACTCTCTAGCAAGTTCCTTAACCTCTATTTCCATTTTCATGCACAAAATCACACTATCTCATCTTTTCACCTCTCTCTGTTATTTTTAATCTCTTTGATGCAGAGACTGTCTCAGAGTATCTGGTTCGTTTGGTGCTGGTGAGTCCTGCTGTGCAATGGGCACCTTTGATTCACATCAACTTCAGGGTGTTCAGCTGCTCTTTTAAGGACTTTAACCTCTAACTTTAACATCTAACTGCTCCCTGGAAACATTCAAGGTCAGATTGGACAGGGCTCTGAGCAGCCTGATGAAGTTGAAAATGTCTCTGCCCACGGCAGAAGATTGAACTAGATGACCTTTAAAGGTCCCTTCCAATTCAAACCTTTCTGATTCCATGACTTATTCAGAGCATGACTGAGCTGGAGTCTCCTCACCCCACCAAGAAGTTGCTCTTACCTATAATGAAGGGAAAACTGCATGATTACAGAACTAGGAAAGGTAAAAAATTGTGCAGAGTTTCTTGAGATCTGAACAAATACTCAGAATGTCTCCAAAAAACATCTGGTCTTAATGTTGAAAATGATCAACACAGTGCATTTCCCATGAAAAGCACTGGTATCCTGCAAGGAGCTTACAAACCCAAAACTTCAGTGCTTAGCGTTTTCCTGAATATTTTACAAACACACATGTAACCCTGCCATTCACACCTTTTTAAGAGCACTGCACAAGAATTTCTAGGTTGATCTGCCAATTTCCATAACCCTAAATCACTTCTTCCACTGGGATTTTCAGGTTGGAAAGCTGCCCATCTCTGGTTAAAGGGTGCCTGACCCCTTAGAAACACTGTCAGCAGAAAGGCCACAAACTGATAGATTAATCCATCTGAATATAATCAGAATTGGCATAAACCTTTCTCCATCCTGTTTCTGTGCAAGCCAGAGCCCAATCTTCCCACATGCTCCAGGGCAGTTGGTCGACCCTGGTTTCATGTCCTCATGCTGTCCCAGCAGATGCTCAGGCCAGGACCACACCTCCCCCAGGTTCATGGGTGGGTTTGGAGCCAGAGACAGATGTGCTGAATGAATTACTGTGAGAACCTGATCTTGTGGGGTTTCCAGGATGACTGGAAGCGGGAAGCAATGAAAATCTACTGATAATTTTTGGCTGCTTGAGAGCTTCACCTTCCTGTTTGAAAAGTGAATGAGATAAAACCCACTCAGGAAGAAAAATAATACACATGACACTTTCTCTCCTTTCCTTCACATGAATCCTGCAACTTCCCTCATTTCAAAACCGCCTTTTGTTCCATTTTCTCACAGACACTCTTTCCCTCCTGGCTCTCCTGTGCCCTTTCCATACACTGTCCAAGCCCACCACATCCTCCTTCCTCCTCACCTCCTTCAATATATTTAAATTTTCTTTTTCCCCATGTGGCACAGATAATTTCAAAACAGTTCTTCCTCACCTTTCCATATTCTTACTCTCCAATTATGTTCAAAACTCAAACACTCAGAGTTCTTCAGCTCTGATTTTAACTATTTTTCCTCATTTTATGTGTTTTTCCCCTACTGTCAAGTGCTTTCCAGGGCTATTTGCACAAAAAACATCAGACACACAACTGAACTGTGTTGTGCAATACTGTCAAGCCTGAGAGTCACCTAGGTGTCCAGAATAATTCTCCATAGACTGGTCTGGGCTCCAGCTCCCACTTGCAGGCGTGCACTCGGAAGGCAGCTGGACAGCAGCCTACAGCCCATTCTGCATTTTCCTCACTTCCCCCTACCCCTACGCCCCGAATCAGTACCAGTAATACATCTAGGGACTGGATCCACTTCGTCCACAGTGCCTTCTGTCCATTGGGCAGAGCATGAAGTCACTCCCCATAAAGGTTATTTTCATACTTTTGAAGGAAGCCACCATTAACAACAACTGACATCACTCAATGACTTATTTCTTATCCTGTGAAACACAACCTCATCTGCTCAAAAATTGAAATCGAATATCACAAAGATATAAGTAGAACATGAGAGACATGTACTCAGAAAGAGCACGTGTCCTGAAAATGGAATTTCAAGATGGGCAAACAAACAAATGCTGGAAAAAGAGGACATAGGACTACAAAGAAGAAAGGAAACCCTGGATCTCATTTTCTGGTATTATAAGGTTATGAGTTAATTAAATTGGCCCAACTTTCCAGAATGATCAATGGGACGGGCTGAAAAAGACTTTGCTGTGGTCTCACTGGCCCAAACACTAAAATTTCCACAGTTGAACAAAAAGTAGAAGGTGGGAGGTGAAGATAAATATCTGATCATTCCTTAATTTTATTCAACACCATGTAGGCAAGATCCATCACACAGAAAGCCCCTGGGATACTGACACGCCCTACTGAACCCACTGTGGTTACACCAGGAGCTGGCTCAGCCTTCATTTCTCCCTCTGGAAAGATGAGACTGACCAGAGCTCTCCAACTGAGCTGTCTTCTCACCAGTAACAGAAAGTGCAGACATTCAGCATGAGTCATTTGGGAGGCTGATGTAACAGCCTGGAGAAATTCCCATGCCTTTCCTGATGGAGACCTAAGAATACCACAGCAGTGAGAACTACCATGGGATCCTTCCTGAGTTGTTCTTGGAGGGACAAAAAGCTGAAACTGTACAGGAAAATCTGTTAGGGCTAAAATTATTCATACATGTAATGCGTTTAGAGACTTAGGGACTTTGCATGGGCACATCATCAGACCATGGGCAGGTAACCGCCCGCTTGTTAATTGGGATGAGGTACATGACGAGGAGAGGATAGGAGGCTAGGTGTGCTATTCAATATCTACATTGCCCCAGCAACTACTGAAAGAGAGGTGATGGTATATCAGGGCAGACAAGATTGAGGTCTTCTCATGTTTTCAAGAGCTTTGTTTCTGTAGGACCACTATATTGGCTAGAGCTGTGCACATGCAAATTCATGGAGGCAGGCCATCCAGAGGGATCACCACCCAAAGAGAACAGTGGAGAAAAGACAAGGGCAGAGGCAGGTAGACTACAAGGAACTGACAAGGCGATGCATTAATTAACGTGACAGCAAGCATTTTCATCAGAGAAGCAGCTGAAGTACTGTCAGGTTGTTGGGGTATTTTTGTGGAGAACAAGCTGAGAGCAGGAACAGACTTCAGAGAACAATTGCTTGCACATCAGTTTTGGAGAAACACATACCAGCAGTCCCTGGAGGTCCAGGCAACACCCGGGCGTTACTGCTGGATTAAAAATTTCATGTTGAAATAGAAGAGTTCAACCCTGGGAAAAACAAAACAAACAAACCTGCAAATGCCTGTCTTAGCTCTTATTTTTAAAGCCTTTGGTGAAGAGAAATAAAAAAATACATTAAATTTGAGATTGAATTGAAATGGGTCAAAGTCCTGCTCCCCCTCCAGTGCTCAAACAGAGGATGTCAGGCTGTCCTGCAATGACAGGTGTGGTGACAGTAAATGCCATGAGATGAGGTGGTTTGTAACAAACCTTGCAAAGCTCACCGACTGCTGTAGCTAATGTACAGACTGCTGTTAGTGTGACTGTGTAATTTAAGCCTCATACTTATCCTTAGCCAAAGAATTCAACAAATCTTTAAAAAACCCAGACATAAACAAGTGAACTTCTGCCAAAATTAAAACATGTAAACAGAAGTTATCAGACATTCAAGCCAAATTCGAGCATGCACTAAGCAAGTACCTTGAAGTCAAGGTGCTTTATGAAGCCAGGCAAACATGAAGAGGTTGTGGGAATGTTTTATCTGAGGCATTTCATCTGAGTGTGTTTCGTCCCCACTCAATGCCTGCCTGTCCTGTGCCAGCTGGCAGCTGAACCACAGCAGCCCTGCAGCCCCACTGCTCCTCCCCAAAGCCTGCACTGCTGCCAGACAGACAAGCCCAGCCTCGCTCACCCAGCCAAAAGCTCCAGGCAGGGACTGCAGAGCCAGGAATAGGAGGGAATGG
Source organism: Serilophus lunatus (assembly GCA_013399895.1). NCBI lineage: Eukaryota > Metazoa > Chordata > Aves > Passeriformes > Eurylaimidae > Serilophus > Serilophus lunatus. Next base: position 426,863 of record VXBA01000621.1, read on the forward strand.
ACAGCGTGGCAGGGATGCTGCCCCTGGACTGCAGAGCTGGACTGGAGCAGGGGGTATGTCATGGAGGAGGCCTGCCAGCAGGGTGGCTGTTCCTGTCACCACTAAGGTGGAGACAATGTGTCCCACATTGTACATAGCAGCTTGTCAGTAGTTTTCACATCAGTGAGATTAGGACAGAGTTAGGGAGAAATTTGGTGGGAAAGTCACGGAGAAAGCCTAGGAAGCAATGTCTCTGCTTAAAAGGAACAAAAGGTCAACGGAGATTAGCATTCCATGGCCCTTTTCCTTAAACAGGTGGAAAACTTGGGAGCATCAAGTGAACATGGACTGCGAATAGGTTGCCCCACTTAGAAAGCTGGGGTGAGTTTTTGCATCAGGTAGATTAAATCATTCAGAAAGGTAACTGCAAGTGTTACATGGCTTGCTTAGATTGCTGTAGATATTTTTTCATCTGCCAGTGAAGTTTCTCTGTGCCTTTCACTACTCTAAAAACAAGAAGTCAAAGAAAAAAAATGCCCTGCCCATCTCTCATCGTGCCCTTCACAGAAACTTGGCAATTAGTATTTTCGTTTTCAAACATTCTCGAAGGGCTAACCAACAGGTCAGACCCCTTCTCCAGCCAGAACCCTCCGACTGCTCATTTCTCAATACTGAGACCAGCATTTGGTGACGGAATTGCTTTCACGGAGGCATCAGGAGTTTCAGAACCTGCCACTTCCCTTGATGCTATTTCAAGGGAATCCCAGAACATTTAGAAATTGAAATTATGTCATGAAGTGGCAATCGCATGAAAGAATCACTGCAGGAAGCACCTTCAGAACTACAGCAGTGAGCTCATCACTAGGCATAGATGAAGCTTCAAGTGCTATAAAATGCCCTTTGAGTGATTTTCCCACAGGTCAGTAGGCTTCAGCCTGGAGAATTGCTATGAAATGATAAGTAGCTCCCACCTGGTAAATGTGAACGAGCAGACGGAACCTCGACAGGAGAGAAACAAGGTTGGTTGAGGTGCCCCTGAGTTTGGCAGGTTTCCAGGTATGAAACTCAGGAGTGCAGTTTCCCTCCCTGCCATGCTTTAGGTAGCAGTGCAATTCTGTGCCCTCTCAGCATGAATGACTCCATGTGTCTTTCTTGGGAGCCTAAGAAACGGTTAAATATCTGTGAGAGAGGGATGCCGCTGGCAAGGGGCTGACACCTGCCCTTCAGTATGCACACCCTGCTCCCACTGTCAAGGTAGATCAATGTTTAATGCAACGGCCTTGACAGAGTGCGTTAATAAAGATGCAGAGAGCAAACAACAAAACCATCTGAAATAGCAAGGCCACGTCACATAGCTTGCTCTTCAGGGATCTGAGCTGTTTTGCAGTGAATTTATGGGAAGCATCTTGAAAATGTATAAATAAAGGCCAAATTCTGGATGTCTATTTCAGATAATGTTCTCCATCTCTGACCACATCTCAGGGTAGTGTGGGGAGCAGAGCCGATTCACCCTGATCGCTGGTACACGAGGGAAACAGGAGCAGAGGTGTGGGACCCTGGTGTCCCTGTAGTGCACGAGGGGAAGGGAAGGAAGGGTGTCTGCGGTTTGCTCCTGGCACTAACAGTGCTAGGCTGCATGTGAAGGACAGTACCTGACCAGTGTGGGACAGGGGACAAAAAACCTTACTTGCATCTCGTATCTCTGTCTTTTGTACAGGTTACCTTCTTGAATAAGATGGCTTTCACAGTTTGCCTTCCAGTCTTCCAGGCCACATAAACCCTCAGGCCTATAAGCTTATCAACACAAATAACATGTAGATACCATGTGTTTTAACAAGTTTGTTAATATTGGTAAATAATAAGAGTTTTTTTTCTCTGTATTAAGAATAAACAAACCTCCAAAGATTTTTTTCAAGTTCAGGGATATATCCAGACATCTGGATGCTTATTTGCAGCTTCTCCAGATTTTCTTGGCCAGTACATTGTGCTGGAAGTCATGAGATTTCCAATGGGTTTTTGGTTTTTATCCAATTGGAAATACTGAAAGAGGAGTTTTTCCTCCCAGCCTTCCAGGATTTCTAGTTCATGTGCTGGCAGGAATCAGCATATATAGAAGGGCACAAAAAAAAGCCTTGATTAAGAAAAGCTGTGGAAATATTTGTACTTCAAAGGTATCTTTCCAGCTTGGGGTGATGATTCTAATTAGTTTCTAATGAAGCAGAGCTGATGAAGCCTTACTTTGTGACTATTTAGATGACCGTTCATAGCAGCCCAGGACACCGAAGAGAAAGATCTAGGCCACTGCAAGGCTCATGTTTATGATCAGATAGTATGTCTGATGGGTATCTGAATTATCCAGTTTTTAATTAGAGATGGTTATTATCTCAGTGTCTGAGCCTCTCTATCCAGCCTCTAGGTCTTTCTCAAGGACGCCTGTTGGGACGGCTGCTGCAACCAATTTTGCAGCATCAATGGAAAGAAAGGAGATAACCGCCCTTAGCTCAGTGGCGTTTTCTCCCGTGCCTCCCTCCAGCAAAACGATAGAGGCAAGTGGAACAAGGGAAAGGGAGGAACTGTGAAGATGGGGTGGGGGGGGAGGGCAAGGCACAGATCAGAAACACTCATATGGAAAAAGGGGGAAAGGAAAAAGAGAAGGAGATTGAGGAGATATGGTCTGACACAATGGAAAAAATCTCCAAACACATGGCCTCCCACCTCCTTTCTCCAAAATCAGCAAGTTTCAGCCGATGTGGACTCTGAAAGCAGCCCCTTAGGACACAAGGCATGGGGAACAGGTTCCACGTCACCAACAGGTGACATTGCAGACAAAGGGAGATCAGATAATTCTGCCTGGCCTGACGTGGCTCTGGTGGCAGGTGCTCCCAAAGGCTGTTCACCCAGGGCAGGTCAGCTTTTGTTGGTCAGAGCAACCAAATACAGTGTAATTTCTTTGAAAGCAATGCCTGTTTCTGTTACCTAGGGAAAAGCAAGGATAGTTTGCCTATGAAGGGATGGATCTTCCTGACAGAGCACAGGGAACAGAAGGTAGGCAGAAGTTTTGTAAGTGCTCTATACTGAAAGGCAATAATTTATAAATGCTATTTCCTATAGCAACTAAAAGCTCTCTGAAGCTTTAACTGAGAATCATTCACATGTTCAAGACTTCCAAAGCCACCAAAGCAAACTAGAATTCATTAAGAGAGAAAATAAAATTGTAATTAATTAACTTATTGAAATTATGAATCAACCACTACACAGGAAAGGCTATGCGTCACTTTGCAAATTATTCATTTAATCAAATAACTGGGCAGAAATATTTGCATTAATAACTGCACCAGAAAATGCTGATCACAATGTTTAATAAATCTGGCTTGTTAATTCTACAAACTCTATTTCAAGTCTGACACAAAACTTTCCACTGTTATAAAGGGAGGTTTGGGGTTGTGTCCTTAGCAATTAAAACAAAATCTTTCTCCAGAGTACTCTAACACAGGGTCAGAAAAACAGTTGGAACCTCATGTCATGCCCCTCCTTTCTTCTGCAGAAGGTTCACGACAAGGGTATTTTTGCAACAACTACTAAGTACAGCTTATAACCCAACGAGGAGACCCTGGCACTGCAGTGATTAAGAGCCAACCCTTACAATTCCTGCATATAATTAACCTTGTTAGCACCTCCCTATGAGGAGCTGTTTCCAAGGGCACCATCCAAACTTCACAGAGAGCCCTCAGCTGTGCTCTGGCTCCAGCTGGCCCCAGGTGAGCTGGGCTTTCGGGGACAGTTGCACCAGCAGCCCTGGAGGAGGTATCTGGGCTGCCCAGTCCAAACCCTCTCCTCCCATGTGTGTTAGCTGTCTTTTCCTTGACATCCTGGACTGAGATGGATGCGAGGGGAAGGCAGGAGCCATCTGGCCCTTACTGCATTTTGGCAGCCTCCTCCCAGCAAGGACTGGCTTTTATTTCCTTGGATCCCAAACCCAGTGGCAACTCTCATGATTTTTATGTGTTCAGGATCTGAATGTTTTATCAAGCTGTTATAGACACATCTCACTCCAGACACATGGGAAACACATGATCCAGATTAGTTTTCACTTTCTGGCAAGTGAAGGTTCCTCTACTTTGTCTAAAACACCTTAATGTTATTTTGACCCTGCTATTTATCTACTTTTATGTCCCTACTACTTCTATATTCACCAATTTGGGACTTTTTGACTTTGTGGATAAAAGCAGCAGAACGAGAGTCACATTGAGTCATGAGGTCTCTCAAACTGCTCCAAATCAGAATAATTTAATTCAGCCATTTGATACAAATGCAAGGTTATTAATATGCCAAGTACAGAGCTCCATTGCATCAACTTTTCCCTGAGTTGCAAACATGCTTTATAAGCAATAGACCTGTGAGGGTTTGTTTGGTGACATCGAGATGTAGTTTTTGCCCTTTTGTCTTTCCTGCTCCTTTTTTTCCCCATAGATCTATTTGCTAAAATAAATTGAAATTGGGTAAAAGAATATAAGGCTCAATTTATACTAGATATATCTGCAATTACTAACTCTGAATTAAACATATCCCTTCATGAATAATGAAGCAGAAATAGGCCAGAGGAAAAATGAGATAAGATCTTCAATCCATGTATTTTTAATTGCTTCATTATCTAAAATTTGGTATGAATAGCAGTGGATACAGTTTGCTGTTAATGCACAAAAAGAAATGAGAATTTTCACCCAAATCACAAAAGGCTATCAAAAATTAATTTTGTGTGCTGTGATCATTGAAAATGTAAGTGATTTTGTGGCAGAGTGACATAAAAAATACCATTTATATGCTAATAATGAACAAGTCATATTTTTTCATTTTGATGCAAAATAAATTTTATTTTTATTTTAATGAACTGTAATGAATTATAAGCTGTTTCTTTTTATCTTTAGGTAAAAGCTGTGGAAAAGATAATGGAAGGTTGACAAAAAGATTGCCCCTGAATGAAAATTGGATGGAGCAGAGCACGACCCATGCTTAGACCTGTTAAACTCCTTTGCTGACTTGACAGTCCATGGGCAAAACTACCATTTAGGCCCAAGGTGAGCAGTGCAGCAGATGAGCTCTGGGAAAACACCTCTTCATAGGGCAAAAGAGGGAAAAATCATCCACACTGGATGGAGCAACTCCACCTTTATTTAATATAAACACAAACACCCTTCAAAGTGGGTCAGGCATGTACTCATCCATGTAGATGCAGCAGCTCTAAACTTATGGATAACTTCTGTATCCGTGGATAAAAGCATAAGGTACTAATTATATTTGCAGTCCCTAACTCTGAATTAAACATATTCTTTCATGAATAATGGAATTTAAAAAGGCCAGAGGTACTGAGGAAACTGATCCAAAGCTATTAAAGCCAATGAAATGTCTCACATTGATGCATACCATATTAATAAATAATTATGGGATGGGATTTTTTGCAGCAATTCCTAGAAGCATCAGGCACAGTCGGGATCTTTATCACTTCAGTTGCTGCACACAACAAAAGAGATAGTTCTATCCTAAAGGCATTACAATATAAGGATAAGGCAAGAGATAGCAAGTTGGATAAGAGCAGTGCAGGGAACCCAAACAAGCTGTGAGAATATTGTGCTCAGCAATTACGTACAGCAGTCTCAGAATAGCAGCTGCTCCAATGCTTCTGAAACAGTCGAGCCTGTACCAACACCAGCTGAAATCAATAGATATTGCAAACATTAAAAACCCACGAAAACCCAGCTCAGCTTTTTAAAACGAGCCAACCATAATGAAAAGCCAGTTTGAATCTGCTTGTCTTGTATTTACTGTTCCTTGTTCACACCAAGGACCTCCCTCAGGGTACCTGCACCTGCCTCAATTTGAAGTCAACTTCTTTGCACCTCTCTCTTGTGGAGATTGTCCACACATAATTAATTCCAAATTTATCGTCCTTCTTGGGGCCTTCTGCATATTATTCAAACAACCTGTTGCAAACCTGTTGCAGCTGTGATGCTCAGGTCACTGTGTGCACCACTGCTTCACTTACAAACTTACCACACTGCTGCATCAGGCTGCAGGCTTGCTCTCGTCTGCAGAGGGTGCAGGTATCTGGTGGGGTTTTCATAACACCTACTTGAGAGATTACAGTGCTTGTAGATTCCAATTTGCAGTTTTATACATGATAATACCTCTAAGAAGCTCATTTTAAATAACTCCATCTCAAGAAGAGCCCTTCTGCTTATTATTTGGACTGGAGTAGTAGTGGTAAGACAGCGATGATGTTTTTATTAAACCTTACCAGGAGAAATAGCTAAATCTTGGCATGACTCACAGCAATGGAGTGTGTTCAATTGTTCAAACATTTACTGACAGGGTCTGGTTTGTTGTTGGGGTTTTTTGTCCCCAAATCGGGTGTCATACTGAAAGATGTGCTGAAGTTCCACTGCAAAGTATTAAGGAAAAAGAGGAATGTTTGGCCAACAGTATCAAGTCACACGCTGGCAGCAGAGCATGGCAGATGAACCCCTCAAACCCAGGATGATTCCAAGTCAAATACAGCAAAACTCAGGTGCAGAAATCCATGAAGAAGTAAACAGGATTAAGACTTTTTATAGATGGAGACAACTCAACAGCCTGAGGCTTTCATAGCATGTCCTTGTGAACTCATCCCAAACCAGAAGACACTGACAAGGATGGTACGTGAGCCACTGGCTGAACTAGCTACAAAATACCATATTTGCATTTCCAGTAGCTATTACCCAGCATTGTTTATGCCTTCAGAGGCTATTGGCAAACTTACAAATTATTTATGTTTTCCTTTCTTTTAGTGTCTGCTTTAATTCTTTTCCCTGAGCTAAATGTTAAAATTTCCTGTTCCTGCAGAAGGGAATAAAGATATCATTTGCAGACTTGGCTTTGTTTTTCTCCTTCTCTTCTCTGGGATGTACACAATATTCACACCACACTCAACAAGATCTCCAACACAATCCTATTGTAAATCCTATTGGTTTATCCTAATTATATCAATTGTTATTCAGAATTTATTTGAAAAGTAGTAAAAAAAAAAAGAAAATTACAAGAAAAAATGAACTGGATAAAAGACTATCTAAATGAAGCTTGAAGAGGAATGAACTATGTTTTCACTCTTGGAAATGTGTATGAGAAGACTACGTAAGCAGTAACAGAAAAACAACAGATGTTTACAAGAAAAAAGCAAAACTGAAGAAAACACAGGGATATGAATAAACAAAATTTGACTCAACCAATTAGAAACATTTGTTTGGTTCAACAATGAAGCTTTGACAAGTGTCAAAATTTCTGTTTTAGTTACTGTCTTGACATAGTTACTGAAAATTGCCCAGATTTTGAAGGATTTGCCCTAATCACATACAATTGCACCATAATTTTCTTTGGCTGTTCTGCTCAATAGGAAATCTAGCCAACAAGAGACATGTAAGTCTTAATCGTGCTTGAAAAAAGGAAGACATACAATTCAGTAAGATTGGTGATTTGCTTGTTCATACTGTGTGGGGAAATTAAAGTATAGACTTTCTACAAAATCTCCACACATTTTTTCCAAAAATAATTCTGTTATTGTATTTTCTGTCTGTAAATTTTTTCACTTTTTTTACATTGTATTCAGGTTTGTATGCTTCAAGAAAAAGAACTGGGGAAGGAGGCAAGTATCTGCCTGCTTGACACACTTTAGTCAGTTGGTATTTTCAAGAACTACCTGCAGCCAAGTCTTCTGGTCTATATCAGGGCACCTCTCTGACCCACCAGCACCAACAGAGGAGTTGAAGGAAACTTTTCTTTTAGATTTAGGAAGGGCTGCTTGCATCTCATCTCTCCGTGAAAGAGGCAAGCAGGAGCTGACCTTCGGAGCTGCTTAGGAGCCTCAGGAGCAAACAGGACTTCCAGGATCACAGGCTATAGTTAGTATTTTACTCAAGCAACCACTGTACATATTGAAGAAGGACTTGAAATGTTCCAGGTTAGTCAGATCAGTGGTCCTTATAGAGGAAAAATTCTGTAGAACTCATCTTAGGACATGAAAGTAAAAAAAGTTTGCATAAAGCATGAGCCATTCTTGCTCACCATTCAGTATATCCTGCTCCCTACAAACCACCTGCTTTACAGCATTCAGTCAGCCTTGGATGATAAAGGCACCATAATTCATCAATGACTAGGCTGGGATCTTGGTTTGCTCTCTCTGTTTGCTCAGCATATGGCAAATAAGGTGTGATGGATTTGACTTTGTGCCCACAAGGAAGGTCTAAAACTGTCTCTCCTCCAGACATGCTTTGTATTTACTGGGTGTTACCCTCCTGTTTTTCATCAAGTGCACAGCTGCACTATCTGTACTCCCATAGAAGACCACTTTCCTCCTACATGAAAAGTTTGGTGTACAAAGAGCAATACAAAGCCTAATAACAACAATTCCAAAATAAACTACTCCCTTTCCAACTTCATCAAATCAGTTAAGGAAGAACATAAATGTTGAGAGATGTTAGTGCAAAAGGCCAGAATTCATTTTACATCATTTGAGTCTGCTGGCTTTCAGAGAACATTTTCTGCAGATTTATGATTCACCAGGTAGCTCTAAGGATGTCTAGGCAGTTTGGCAACAGCCCTTTGATTGTTATAAAAGAGAATGGAAATTGAAGCTGAAGAGGGTGCTGTAAAGTAATTGGGTTATTAACTGCTTCCATTCTGAACGACATGAAGGTATATCCAGGAAATGTTCTTTATTATTTTTTGACACACTACACCAGTGTGTGGAGCTTTTGCCTCTCTAAATTTCCTGTTTTCTTTCAGATTTTAAAATACATTTCATTTTGGCATGTGGTCACAATGAGACCACTGCTGGGTATGACCACTTAGGAACTGCTGCTTTTCAAGTGACTGCAGTAGGAAAATCAAACTGCTGCATGCACTTCAGGACTGGTGAGTCTGTGTGCACTTGCAGGGTTAGCTTTCAGCGCTGTGTCTTTGAAACAAGCAGACTTTACAGGACCGAGAAAGTTATAGCCAACAATCAAATCAAACCTGTGTCAACAAACTCTGTTTCCTCACTTCTCACTTTTTTTTTCCAGCTTTTAAGAGATGGTAAGAAGCAAATACAAGCAGCCAGAAGATAACACTGGAAATAAGACTGGGGACTAGAGATGCTTAGTTGTCTAAGTGGTGGACTCCATCTTGCAGTTTAAATAAATTTTTCTCCACTCTCACCAAGATCCCAAATATGTGGTACCTCATGCTTTCTTCACTTGTTACAAATCTGCTGCTCTCCCCAGAAGAGGCTGCAATGGATCCCACAGTCACAGTTATCTGTTCGGTAACAGCTCAGGCATCAAACAGCCAGCACAGTCTCATTCAGTGAGAGCAAACAGAAGGGAGAGAGATGGATAGAAAAGGGAACTTTTCCTCCCCCTCTGCCACGTAAAGTTACAACACCGGGAGGAAGGGGAGCAATGTGATTTAAATTAGGATAATATGGAGAACATTTCCCCTTTTCTTCACAAGCACCTGAACAATGTAGAGCAGCAGCACATTGTAACCACACTAATCCAAGCCTCGAGAAGGCTCATTTCTAAGAGCCTGGACAGCAGCTAGAGCTCTCTGTGAGCCAGCCATATTACTTGCCAGACATGAGTGCTCACAGACAACTTACTGTTTCAAAGCAACAAAGTGCTGTGAAATGATAAATTAGAATGGCCGTATGGATGCCTTAGTGAAAAGTAAAGCTGCAGAAAAATATAGTCATGTCTTTAGGAAGAGAAGGGAAAAAAAACCAACTGTTGAAAACAGATTAATTGAAATGTGTCTACAAGAATAACAGCAGACATATCGGTACCTACAGCAATCATCTCTGCTTGGCTCCATCTGGAGAACAGGGAGCCGAGAGGGAAGAGAAGATGCACAAATGTTGAAGTGTCTCAGGGAGAATATTATATTTGGGAGATGTCTTAGCAAACAAGTTTCAAATGCAATGTTGATAGTAATCATTTATTTTTTTAAAAAAAGGATGCTCTCCTAGAAGAAATAAAACATTAAAGAGTGTAAGCATGTCGTGTATTTCAGAAGCATCATTTTACACACAGAACAAATACACTTTTTCCTTATTATTTTTAGGGGAAAGAAGCCCTAGGTAGTCTTGGTGGAGTGTTAAAAGAAACCTGAACATTTCAGGGAGTCAGATCTTGTTTGTAGGATACTATAATGCATTGTTATTTGGCAAAGAGATTTTCAAAGTGTTGCCAAGCTTCAGTCAGTTTATGGATTTAAGACCTCAGCTGTTTAAGGCCCTGTTTACAAAGCAATGCATCATGTCACAGCATGGCACTGAAGTTGTAAATGACTCTCAAATTTTGAAAAAACTCTGTGCTGCAGTGGAATACAGATCACTCTGAGACACAGCCACAGGCTTCGGGAGGGAATGCAAGCATTTTCCTACTCAAACAATGTGCCAAATCCTGAGCTGGTATAAATCAAACCAACCTTTTTTCAGATAAAGTGAACAATGCTGATTTACACACACTGAATCATACTGAATATCTCTTGAGCCTTGGGACTGGATCCTCAGGCAGAACCAGGTGCCTAATTCCTGCTGACGGCACTGAATTAGGCCTCCAAATCCTCCCATGGAACTAAGTGAAAGGGAAATAGCAACCTACAGGCAATAAATACACTGTGCTCCATTTATATCCAGCCTAGTTCCAGATTTGGCACCAGGAGAGAGGTGACAAGAAAGGCACAGGGTCATAAGACCTGCCAGAAGGGTTGTACTGAACTAACACAGCTTCCCTGCTCCCAGGACCTGAGCCAGTACCTCTGCCGAGTTATGCCTCTTAGAGATACTCATATGCTTGATACTGTTTCATGGCTTGCTAAAACCAGCCTAAGTTACACATCGTGTTTTCACAAACGACATAAATCCATTCACACAACACACTGCAGGAGCTCCCAAGCCTGTGGAGGAGCCTGGCAAGCTCATGGGGAGAGAGCTGGAAGAGGGGAGCAGCATTTGGGACATCACAGCTCAGGTGTGTTGCATGTTACTGCCCTCCCAAAGTACAACCACACAGGGTACACTGTATCACACAGCTGTACCAAAGGACCTGTGGTAAAAAAATAAAATCACCTCACTAAGAAGAACATTTCCATTTACCTGTATCCCTTTGGCAAAATAGAGTAACATGTAAGTTTAGCAGTTCTGCAGAAAAGGACCTGAGTACTGGTGGCTGCCAAGCTGAACATGAGCCAACCCTTGACGTAAAGATGGCGAATATTTCCAGCAGCATGGGATGCTGGAAGACCACCAGCTGCAGTCATGGGAGGTGGTTAATCGACCCTATTCAGCCCTGGGGAGACACGGCTGAAGTACTGCTTGTCCAGTCCTGGGGAATTAGGTACTGGAGCATGTCCAGTGAAGGGCCACTAAGATGATTAGGGGCTTGAAGCACCTATGTGAGGAGAGGCTGTGACAGATGGGTTTGCTGAGGGTGGGAAGAGTAGACTTCAGGTGGTGTCTTTTTAATGTATGTCAGTATCTGATAGGAAGAAGTAAAAAATACTAAGCCAGGTTCTTCTCAGTGACAGGACAAGAGACACTCATTGAAATACTGGAAAATCCATTCAAACTTAAGAAGGTTGGCATTTTTCTATCTTATGTTTGATCCCCCTGGCAAATACTTATACATGTTTCCCAGAAAGGCTATGGTGCCTCCCTCCATTCTTGCAGATGTGCAAAACCTGAACATGGTCCTTGACAACACTCTCTAGTGGACACTGCCTAGAGCAGGGGTGTCAGACCAGACACTTTCTAGAGGCGACTTCCAACCTCCGTTGTACTGTGATTCTGTGACTACTTCACTGCATATGCAAATTATAAACACAGAGCTGAAGAGGGCAGCAAACCTTGCAGGGAAGGGAGAGGACCAGCTGCTGGTAGTGGCAATCTTTGAACCCAACACCGCTGTGGCCAGTCTGCATTCTCAACCAGGCACAATACCATGAAAGCAGCCAAGATAAACCTCAAAGGCATCAAAGTGATTACTGGTGAGATAGATGGAAACACAAAATAAAGTAGGATTTAACCAGCACCTGATGGGGTATGCAAATTGGGATGTAATTGGAGGACAGAAGTCCTAATGAGTTATTCAGCTTTAAGTTACTTGCTGTAGTTTCATTACATTCTTTTCATACAAACTGAGCATGAAAGTTCTTTCTCTGATGGCAAAAAAGAGAACAGATAAAACTCAAAACTCTACACAGCTTGCTGCCTCCTTCCTCTGCTGGAAAATGATAATTATCTCAGGCCTGCCTAATCCTGTAGGATTTATCCCAGACAGTGTTAGTACTTTCATTGTTCTGCAGAGCACTGGGCTTTTTCACCCACAGAGCTCAAAGCACTTTTCTGTGGAGAAGGCAAGCAGACCTCTTTAAAAGACATAAAGCTCTCTCCAAGCCATAGACATTTTATGATGTATTCATCTCTATAGGTGACAAGTGCTTGGCAAGTCCTGTAAGATAGAGGGAAGTTTCTTTGGAAAACTTGTGCAGAAAAAGGTCAAAACATCCCCAAAAAGGTGGTATTAGATCAAAGGTTGGACTTGATGATCTCAGAAGTCTTTTCCAACTTAATTGATTCTGTGGTTCTATGAGTCTGTAAAAAAAGAACATAGTACTAGTACCTGTGCAGAGTCAGGAAGGAGGGTGCTGAAGCAGCTTTTGACCTCTTTGCACTGTACGAGCTCAGTGTGGCTTCTCAGTCCTGTCTGATGCACCAATCACATGTGAGTTGCAGCAATGTCTCTGGCCTGCAGCACTATGTCTAATTCCTCAACAAAACTATCCCAGAAAGGTACGCTGGGGGCCTGAGAGAATATTGAAGAGCTGTCTCTTCCAATCCTTCCCCAGAGGAGTGCTGCCCTTGCCTGGGACAGCTGTCGAAGTATCTTCATATTGTGCAGATTGTGCAGAAGTAAAGATCTTATTAATGGTAGTTCTGATCAGAAGAGGCGTGTGAATCTTGAGTGACAGGAAACATCAAGGAGGCATGAAGACAAAGTGAGGAGAAAATGGCCAGATGAGAGCTTTAGTTACTTGTAGACTACTTCTGACACACTGAGCTGCAGGAATAAAAGGAGGCATGTTGTCAGAAGGGACAGACAGGCTTGGGCACCCAGGGCAGCCACTGCCAGTGAGAAATAAAGGTGTGAAAACCTTCAGTAGCTTTGCAAATAAAGGGGGGACTGCTTTTTGGTGATGGAAAAAACTGGGTTCAGGTTGGTTTGGATTTCTTTAATCCTCACAGATGTTGAAAGAATACAGACTGGAGGGAAGGATTTGTGAAAAAAAATTAAATTTTTCTTAAAAGCCACTGGAGACTTTCATTATGACTTCTGACATTGTGAACAGCTCATTGCAAGCCAAACACGTTTTTTTCCTGAACCATCACATCACATGCATAAGTGGCATAAGAAATTTATTTTTTGTTTGTTTGTTTGTTTTAAATGTATTGTATATTTCTTTCTTGGTTTTTCATTTACTGAGAAAAAATGATTAATTATTCCTTGCTCACCTTCTCCACAGCACCACTGATTTCAAGGAGGTCTATTTTATCTTCTCATTGGTGATCTCTTTTATGGGATGAATTCCTGTAGTTTTCTGAGATGGAAACTATATAATAATATTCATGCCTGTTTCTACACAAGTCCTACTTGTACCCTTCCTGCAATAAGGACCCTAACTGTGTACCATACAAGAGAGATGAGTCCCTAACCCTGATTCCTTAATACAGTAACACAATGTTTGTTCCCACTTCCTTTTGTAGTAATACTTAAGAGTCAATTTTCCTTTTTTGACTGCTGCTAGAATAAACTGATGCTTCCAGAGTAATATTCACGATGACTTTCAGAGCACCTTCCTCAGTGGAAACAGCTAATCTAGAGCCCATCAAGGTGTATGAATAAGTAAGGTTATTTTGTACCTTTCCTTAAATTTGCAGTCATCAACACTGATCTGGTTCCATGCTGCCACCTAGTCACTTTTCATCATGTTTATTCAGCAGATAATTTTAGCTTTTTCTACCTGGACTATTCCATTTCAGTAAACTTTGTCATCTATCAATTAATCCTCTTTTCCAGACTATTTATTAATGTGTTGAATGGCACAGGTTCTATGTAAAACCCACATGAAACCCATCAGCAGCATTTTTCCACTATAAAAATGGTAATTCTTATCATTTGCATCCTGTTCTTTGGCCAGAATGTATTCCCTTTTAATTTTTGAGAGCTTAGTTTCCTTGAGTGCCTTTCATGTCAGACCCTACTGAAAGCCTGATAAAAATGAGCAATATCAGGTGGAACACCCTAATATACATGTTCTCCTCAGTGAGTTACATTTCTTAAGGCATAACTTTCTTTTGTACAAAACTTGGTTTGATTCACTGTATTATATTTATCCATGAATCTTCTGCATTTATTTTTGCTACATCTTCTGCCCATTTGCTCCTGAAGTGCTACCTACTGGTTTATTTTTCCAGGTATTTCCCCCCTTAACATTTCTTAATATCTGATTTAGTATCAATCACTTGCATATTTTAATGATCACAGATTACTCAAACTCTATTTTATACCAATGGTGGGCATTCTTCCTGCTAAGAAGAGTCCTGAATGGCAGACTGTTCCTCCCTCATGATCTGTGTCTGCCTCCACAAATAGATACTCTCCTACCCAGAAGCTTTTCTCCTCCCTAGCAGTGCTGGGCTGGAGGTAGGATGGCTCCTCCAGGTCTCTGAAAGCTGTGTCTATGGATCTCCTGGTCTCCCTAAGCTGCACCACAGCTCACCAAGGACCAGGAATCCCCTGCACTACTTTGGAACACATGAATCATCAGTTAAATAGATGATTGTACTCAAAAAACATCAGGCAAACAACACATCCCTGACCTACGTCTACCTCCCTTTTTTTTAATTCCAGAGGTTTTTGACTATTTTCTTGGCATTCATTTATCTGATGTTTTTCAGTACTTTTCTAAGGGTTTAGGTGCAAAGAAATCCAGAGCTGAACTGTCACAACTGCTGCTCTTTCACTCAATGCCAATGGAAATCCTATCTCCACTATTAATGCCACACAAAGTTTCTTTTCCAACTAGAGATGATAAAAAGCCTATTCAAAGTAATTTTCTTTAGAGACTGACAGCACATATGCCTTGCTTTAGTCACCTAAAGGAATAGACCTCAGTCAAACTGATGGCAGGGTTGTGGTGATATGAAGTAAAGTTATATATTTTCTTAATCTTTGGATATAGAAGGTGAATATGTAGGGGGAAGAAAAAAAGAAAGACTTCTTAATGTGACTCCAGGACTTGAGAGGTAAAGGTTTTCTTTTAGATGAGTCTCAACAAGGAATATAAATTATTAGATATCTCTGGATCTTGCTTCCCTTTTTGATAGAACAGCAATATCTGCTTTTTTGTAGCTGAGTTTGCTGGAGGTCAAAGAAAGGTCTTAGATTTCTGCCCTCTGCCCATCAGTATCAGAAAATCATTATTTATATTCTGTGTCCTGGCCCAAACCCATACAATAGTACCTCCCTGCCGATGAATTCGAGGTTAGCCTTAGGTTACCCACTCTGAGCTTCCTCAGGAAGGGAGAGCTGTTACAGCTAGTTGTTAACTAGGCAGGAATATCAAGAATGGATGCTTTAGTGTCAATGATACAGAGAAAGAGAAAGGAAGAAGTCTTCTACCAATAGGCCATTGCAACCCTGAAAGGCACAACTTATGAGTATCTTTTGGAAGAGGAGAAAAGGGCTGAACTTGCTTTCAGTTTTCACTGATCCCTCACATTTCCACTGACCAAAGCCCAGAAGATTCTAGTATAAACCTGACATGAATGAGGAGCAAGCCAGGGCAAATATTTTCAACTATCCTGGGCTAAGACTTTACAGTTTAGATTATTGTGTGAGTACCTCAACTCTAATTTTCAAGAGAGGCATATGTGATCTATATTACATTATTAACCAACGTATTTATAGCACAAGATTAGCCTTCCTTGTCCTGTGTTTCTGCCTTGCAGGGTTGATAATTACAGATTTACTTAGCTACCAATAGAAACCTGCAAGCTCTTCATTATACATCTTGCAAAGAACTTCATTATTGTGCAATTTGTGATATGAAGAGTTCCTTAAACAGTCCTCCCTGGCCATTTTAACAGTTTGACTCAAAACTGAACGAAGTGAAATGAATGTTCAGGAGCTGAGAGGCTCAATGCTGCTACAAGGGAAGCAGAATATACCCTCAGTTTGGGAAAGATGTCAGAAGAACAGCTAAGCACCAGCTCCCTCCAACATGGGCACAGCAAACACCTCTCCAATTCAAATGTCTCAAATAATTTACTTTCTTTGAGAACATTAAGAACATGCAAATGTAAATTTCTTTACACCCTTCTTTCACTGATAGTGGTGTCTAAGCTCTTCTTGAAAATAATTCATGCATCAGAGGGCATATCTTTGAGATGCAACACCTCACCTCAACGCTAAAGGGCTTGGAGCATCTTGAAAACTAAGCTCTACAGAGGAAGGAATACTTGCAGGATAAAAAGAGATATTAAATGCGAACCCCTAACGCCGTAGTGGTGTTTTGTGCTGACAGACGCCTATGGAGCAGCCAGAGCAGCTGGAGTTAGGTAGACTTTCAGATCAACTTCTACCCCAAATTTCCCAGTGGTACCTCTCAATGGGGAATGCTCAGTTTACCAGATCACTGAGCTGCTGTCAAGGACATGGGCTACACAACATGCTCTGGTGATTTCTGAGTCCCAGGACATGGCAATGACCAAATCTCCCTATAAATCTAGGGACTAATTAGTTCTCTGGTTGGATGCAGTCCTGAGGGACCCAACATGCTTAGCTTTGTTAGGTGGCAATCAGGGGTTTTACTCCAATGACCAGAAAGCCTGAAAAGCAGCATCTAACTGTGGATTTAATTAAGACTGCTACCCTCATTAACATTTAGCTGGAACTAGATTTTAACCATCATTACAATCAACATAATTACCATATGCCAGAGAGCCATTTAATAAGCTGCGTATCTCCACTATTTGTATTTCAAGAATAAACTGGAAATAGCAAGCATTTTCTCTCCAATACCCCTTTGAAAATTAGACTATTAAAAAGATCATACAGTGTAATATACAGTGTTTACTATTTCAGGTTTATCTTGCAGCACTGCAGTTTATAGCTAGCTACTGACTGGTAACTTAATTTTGTAGATGTGTAAAATGTTGCAATAAACAGATTACTATATATTTCAAACATTAATGGCTTTCCAAGATGTAGGAATTTCTCAGTGAGCTCACCAACAGGTTTTATTGGCAGAATAAAATTTATTGTGTTGGCATACCCTTTAAAATGCTGAATACATCAGAGCCAGCAAAATGCTGTGGTGAGATTACAGAGAATGAGCCAAAGATTTTAGATTAAATTCTTCCCACCCTATGCTCCCACTTCCCACTCCACCTCCTTCCACCCCTTTGCACAGCAAAACCCAAACTAAGCCACAAAATAAGCAGCAACAGTTGCAAAGAAAAAGTAATCACTTCTTATCAGAAACATTCATAGGGAATTCCTAATAAAGCAGAGTTTTTACACTAGAAAGTCTAAGACATCACAAAAAAGGCTCATTATATCAGGTATTTGAAATATTTCACTATGGCAAGCCAATGCAAGGCAAGACCTTTACCACTGTAAGACAAAATGAACCATTTAAAGACACTGTGATGAAAGCCCTGCTTTACATTAAATGGAATTTATTGCTGTATTACTAAACTAACAACTTCTGTAAAACTTGCCCCTGATAAAGATATGGTGGCATAGTACCATTTTATCTTACTATTAATAAGAACTTCCAGTAGGCAAAATGAAAATAAATAAATGAGAAGACAATTCTCAAAGACAACAGACAGTTGAAATGAAGACTCTGTCAGCCAAAAGGAGCATGTGAGGGAGAAACAAAAATAACCATACAGGTGCAAACTCACAACCCTGATCTTTTTCCACTTCCTGTAAAATGAGGATCATCAAGAAAGGTGACTTCTAAATACAAATTTTATTTAGCAAATCAATCTTGATCACTTTTCCTGTGTCTCCCTCATTCTGATGAAGATACACTGTCTTTTATTTACTCAAACTGAAAATGTTCCTGCCTGATGGATTAGATTACCTTTGGTCCTTTGAGGCTGTTTCAACAGTGAGTTATTTTGAGCCACACTGGAGCCTTTTACAGGCTTCTTCTGGAAGAAGAGGCACCAAGGACAAAGTCCATCAGCAGGAAAGCAGAAGTAACCTTTCCCAGGGAAGAAATGGATGCAGGAATATGCCTGTAGTTCAAGTATGAATAAACAGACATTATTTATGTGTGTCCACAAACAAAATGCCAATAAAAGGCAGTGTATTCAGTTTCAAAGCAGGACTCATTTTTTTAATTGCTCAAAACATGCAGTTTGCTTAAAATAATAGCAACAAACTCAAAATAACCCAATCACCTTGAGAAGAAAAAGCAGACTTCTTCCTGGGAAATGCAGCTTATCCTCCCTTTACACTAGAGTTGACTCAAAGAAGGTTTGCTATTGCCGTAGTTTATTGGAAAGTCCATATTAAATTCATGATCAGTGTTACTAGCATGGAGATGTCTGACTGCCAACTAGAGTCCCAGTTCTGCTCTGGAATTAGGAACAAGAGTGGAAGCAAGCCCTCAGCCCCTCTGTCCCAGTACTCCTGGCCAGCACTTCCCACCAGAAGAGCTTTTTCCCTTTCACATGTATTTTCCATGCAGTTTTCACTGATACGGGTACTAAATCAGCTGTGTTACTCATACCATACACCAATAAAGCCCAATTCCACTTCTCAGGACAAATTGTCATGAAAATACTCTTCCATATGTACCTGCACCTCCTGGCCTGAGATATCAAACATTTACATGATTGACATTCAGGAGCCATACACAAAATTAGCAGCCATCATTCAGGCAGAAAGTTAATATCAGGTGGCACTAAACAAATACAGACCCAAAGCAGAATAGAAGTGTTTTTAAATAATGGCTGTATGAGCAATTTAACTAATCACTACAGTCAGTCTAGCAGAGCACATTTTTCTCATACATAAAAGACCAGAAACCTGGGAAGTTATAAGATGTGCTGGTAAATTAATCTTAGAATACAAACGTCACTGTGGAAAATTCCTAAATCTTTTCATTTTTCTACTTAAATTATAGGATCACTTCATTTGTTTTAAAGGTTTAATCCAGTCCTGCATCCCAGAAGCCTGATCACTAAAATTCCAGCCAGCCCCAGAGCAAGTTGGACACAGCCCCTTCATATCCTTTCAAGGAGGGACCAGGCTGTCACACAGGACTGGTTCAACATCAGCTGGAATTGCCCAGTGACAGACACCTCTGCAGAGCAGATGTGACCGTTTGAATCTGTGTTGATTGGGCTGTGAGGAGCTGTGAGCACAGGTTAAATGTGAGCCACAGCCTTGCCCCTGCAACAGCTTTGCTTTGGGCAAAAACTTGAGTGGAAGCCCTTCTCCTGCAGATGCTCACGGGGATCCTGTCTGCTCTCAGGGAGGAGTGAGCTTGCTGCAGGCTCCAGCACCAAATTTTGCCTCCTTCAGCTTTGGTTTAGGCCACATGCTCATCTTAGTTTCTCTGGTATGTCCATTAAAGTCATCAGAAAAGCCAAGATAGATGGAACTTGAGCCACACTGGGACAATATCGGTGGCTCCAAGGGGCAGAATCACACCCTAATTAATTAATTCTTTCAAGGTTTCTAATGAGCAGAGATGGTTTGTATTCACAAGCAGCATTTGCTGCTGTTTTATAATCTATGCAGTAATTATGCAGCTGATGGAACCTTATGTAGCTGCTAGTTCTTTCCTATACATAAATTAACAGCAGGATTTGTGTAATGACGGGATAATGAAGACCTGGGTCATTGGTATTCATCTGTAGAAGGCCTTGAGAGGCTGGGTCAAAGACAGAAATGTTATTTGGCTAACACAGATAGAGACCATTATTAAAGGATTCATAACCTTATTCCATTCAAGATCCATATTCACTCTTTCCATGGAAGGTAAAACAACTTCTAGGAGGTTATTTTTTGTGAGTTTGGGAGTTTATTAATGGGATTTTGGTTTGGTGATTGGTTGGTTGATTTATTTGTTTAAATGTGAGGAGGGAAGTACTTTCCTTTTTAGTCCACCTCTATGTTGGATTTGCCCTCCTCCTGCCCATGGCAGGAAGGGCAGGCTGCCTATAGCAGTCCCACATTTGGGTCCCAGCACACAGGAGCAGTCAGAGAGCTGGGACATGGGCCTTCAGGGGTCTCAGCTTCCTTTTTTTCTCACATTTCTATCTTCAGTTCCCCATTTATGCCCACTTTTCACAGCACCAGGGCTGCTCCAGGCTCTTCCCCAGTGCTGCAGAATGGTTTCCTTGACTGCAGCAGAGGCTCTGTCTCGGTTGCTCAGGCTGCAGTGTTTTCGTTAGGTCATGTTAAAATTTCTTGGGGTCTTACTACTTAATCTGTTGGTTTTGGCAGAGCACATCCCTGTGCTGAGAGAATGTCTCATTCCCTCTCTCCATTTGGAGCACTCTCATCTCCCTGACACCCTTTCAGAGCCAAGCAATGGGTGAGTCCATTGTGGATGCAGAGGCACTGGTCAGACCCACATGACTCCTCCTGCAATGCACAGGAGTAAAACAAATAAATGCAAACATCCAAGGAGCAGTGCTGTGGCTGAGCAAGCAGATGCCAGGAAATACTTCTGGGAGGAGAAAACCCCCAACTGAAATGCAGTCTGCAGTCAGCCACACTGCTAAGCAAGACAGCTGGGCAGCATCAGCTGCATCCCAGCAGGTGAGCCAAGGGAAAACACAGCAGCCTTGGCCATTATCAGCACCCTCCGAGGAGGTCCTGAGCTCTACAGAGATAAAATTTCAGTTTTTTTCTCCTGTTGTTGCAGGTGGCAGAGATCCTCCTGTCTTCCCAGATGCTTCCTCTTGTATTCATCCAAGCATTCCTCTCCCATTCCTCTGATCCTGCTTTTCTTCATTTACAGCCACATTTTGCCAGGAGGCAACTCAAAGAAGCAGACATGGATATTCCTCCTCATCCGTGCATCCAGGCCAGGCTCTTGGACCGCTCACCCCCCCCCATGCCACCATCATCACCTGGCACTCACACGATGAGTGACAATGATAATTATTAACTTCCACACAAAGTTGTGGCCCCAGTTACCTCAGGACATCTGGCTGGGAGTGAGGGAAAGCAACGCTCATGCCTGCATTAGGCCAGGCTCTGAGCTGCATTAGACCGGGTTCTGAGTTCCTTCATCGCCTCTTTCTAATCAACAAGTGGAGAATTAAAAGTGACACTTGATGGTGTCAGGCTTGTTATGTGTGAATGAAACCATTCCTTGCTGTGCTCATCTTCAGTTCCCACTAAAGCAATAAACGGCCCTCCTGTGCCTTATTATCCACACAGCCTCTCTCTGCCTCCAAATTCTCTCTAGCTAAATGAACCATGGCTGCCTCACTGCAAAGGGGAGGGACCAGGGACGGAGTCTCCGAAGGAGCTGAGGAGTGCCATGCGTGGAGGATGGCAATCTAAAAAATACTCCAAAACATCAGAGTAGAGAATTGTCACTAGTTTACATATAAGCCTGAGAGGTTTATGTTCCTTTCACCTGTTGCATTTTCCAGTGATAATACTTGAAATATTTGGTTGACAGAGACTTTTCCTGATATGTCTGATTTATAAAGCACACTGAGATCCCAGGGGGAAGAGGGATGCTGCACAACTGGGCTTAGGAACAGTTTGAACAGTCCTTTTCCATGATTCCGCTCATGAGTGTAAGAGTGATACCTGCACTGACTCTTACAGCCATGGTGCCTCAGGGGAGATTCTTCATTCAATAGTCTTAATGCTGGAATCCATCCCCTCTTTGATCTGTCCCATCCCTGAGATTTATTCTGTGTAAAACCACCAGTTCCTTTAATACCACTGGCTTTGAACCACATCTTTCTTTTGTTCTTAACTGATAAATTTTCAGATATTTACATTTTCCTCTTAAGCATCTCTCCTTCCTTTGCTATGGTACACCATTCTAGGTGATACACCACCCACAGCACTCAGCCAGCACCCAACACACACACCTGCAGGCTTCCACACATTTCCAGTCCAGCCTCACCTTTTCCAGCATAATTTTTGCTGATAACATCCTTCAACCTCTCTCCTCTTGTTCCCTGTTTCATAGCATTGACATTATCCTTGGATCCTTGAGGAGCTCTCCGCAGCTCTCTTTGCCACTTCTGTTCACTCCTATCTTTGTGTTAATACTTATACTGAACATTACCCCAGCTCCAATGCTCCAACAACAGAGCTGTACTAAAGATATATGTGGTTTGTATTCTCCTTTTCCCAAACCTGCAGAAATTGATCACTGATCGAAAGCAGAAAAAGACCCAGTCTGCAGCTGCTACACTTAAAAGAAAAAATGAATGAGTATTAATTTCTTACCAAGAGCTCTGGACAGCATTTGAACATGACACAGTACCTCGTGGTGCTATAACTCCAGTGACTCAGTGGGCAGGATTTGGACTTCCTTGTCATAATAATTGTTAGTTTAATGAGAATGCCTTAGTGAGTTTTGCTTGCTCCAGGATAGTGTGTTTGGCAATGGTCAAACCTCTGCAAAACAGCTTGTTGAACCAAGATGTGACAGACAAGCAGCTCTCTAATTACTGCGTGTTGCTGAAGAAATGGCTTTCTGTGATATGGAGAACTACCAGGGCAATAAACAAGGAAATAGGGTTGAAAATAGCAGGAAAGAATATTTAATGTGTAACACATAAAACTGCAAAGTACTTGTGTCCGTCTCTGCACAGTAATTTACATTTAAACTTTTTTTTTCTTCTGTGCATAAACTGTGTTATAAATTTAGTGAAAGTAGTGAATTTTAGGGACAGCTACTGTCACTGAACCAACATTTCTCATATCCTGTTCATGGATTCAGGAGAGAAATAGAGAGGGCTTCCCACCCATCCCATCCATTTTCACTATCAACTCTTCCCTCCTTCCTGCAATCAACATATACCTATGCTTGCAGAAAAGCATACAGCTCATTACCGTTTCCAAAACTGTTCACTGGACTGTTAGAGAAGCCAGCATGGATTAAATCTCTGGAGAGAGATTCCCTAATAGCTTTAGAAGCTTTGAAAGCTTCATATTTCGTTTAATATTTATAATTGCTTGAACCAAGTTATCAGAATGCAATGGTTTCTCCAATCGATGTTTATTGCCAAGCCAGAAAGCATCTTCCCAGGTTAAAAAGGTCAGGTATTGATCAGTGTCACACAAGCTCGGGTGACAGGAGCAATCTCACAGCCTGTAGTCCTGATCCCATGGCTTGACTGGCATGTACAGACCCCAGTACAATCCCTGTGAGCTCAGTAAGACCCATGAAACCATGTGGGCTTTGTCATGCAGATCAGATTAAATGCTCAGAGCCCAGTAATATCCTCACTCAAATCAACCATAATATGCTACGTTATCTACTATGAAGACAGCAGAAGAGATAATGGTTTATAGTCTCCACTTAACATACAAATTCAGCTGTGCATCTGTCCAATAGTCTCTTAAAAGTATTTCCAAAGAGCTTCGGTAAAATACATTATTCTAATTGTTAATCGTCCAAACAACACATTTGAAGTGATAATCACATTGAGGCATGCCTTAAAATACCCATTACAATGGAAAATGTCCATTTCTGACATGCTTTTGTTTCCAGGAAATCTCTCATACTTTCATTGGCCAAATATCACATTCAGTGTCAGTTCCACCATCATGGAGAATGAACACTCCCTGAGCACAGTTCCAGTGATGTGACATCCAAAGCTCCTGCTTGCTGTCAGCTTACAAGTACATGAAGGTTTATAAAGAAAGGAAGGTCTGACCTAATCAGTGCTTGTCACATGAAATAGCCAGGAGCATGACTTCTCTTGCTACACTTCCTTGGGGTACAGGTATTGGGAAGCAGTGTAATTAGCAGTATCAGCGCAGTCCCTGCAACCCAAACCATGAGCATAAAGGGGTTAGAAGGCATTTAAGCCTTTAAGCCCCTAGATCTCCCTCTGAAGGTGTCCCGCTCTTCTTTTCTAATTCGTTAGAGAATAAATCTGTGATAAGCAAAGTAAATTAGATTCAGTGACATTCTGCTAATTGAGTCATCTTCCTCTGCCTGGCTTGGCTGGGTTTTTAATTACCAGCTAATCTCATCAATATGGTGGATGACTGGCAGTGTGCAGATCACAGTCGTACAACCACAGCGAAATAGAAATAGAAGTTCACAGCTCGCTGGTTGACCCAGGTCTCTTTTGTTATACACAGGAATAAATTGGGCAGATCTGCTGGTCATCTACTAACCTCAAAGTATGGTGAACAAGGAGGATAATGGAAGGTAAATAAACAAATAAACCCCACAGAGCTGCTGGGAAGGTCTGCAGCAGTTTCAGAAACGATGAAGCAGGAGGGAAAAGAGCTCTGTAAACCTGTTCTGCATTCTGATGAAGGCCTACTGCAGTGAAGGACTGGAAATGGCAGGAATCATGAAAGGGATAATGTTATAATTGAGACTGTTAATTTTGCACTATTGTAGTGAGAAACATTGAAGATTCTCCCAAACGTTGTGGCACTGAGGAGCTCTGCTCTTTAAAAGTAAACTTCCCAGGCTTTGCAAAGTGACAGCCAGTGGCTGGCACGCACATCCAGGAATGTGCATCTGGATAGAGTAACAGTAAATCAAGACAAAATTCTCCCCTACAAATCTTTCGTATAGTTACAAGTTAACCACAACACAAACTAATGCATCTACCTCACCGGAGCCGAGACATGACATCCTGGGCATTATGGCTCCAGCTCAACTCAGCCAGAGGAGCAGATTTCAGCCCCACAGAAAACATGATCTAGACAGTTTGTGTTGAGTTTTACAGCAAAACTGATCCTGCTGAGGGATTTACACAGGCAGATCCCAGTGTGCAAGGGCCACTGACTGATCCAGGGGCCACTGATCCACAGGTCCCTGTCTGTTTGGTCTTATAGCAGGATCAGCCTTACATTTGTCTACATCTGTTTCTCTTTCACATTTAATTTTAGACTTAGCTCTATAACATAAGATACCTTATTGTCTCAAATAAGAGATTCATAAAGTAAATTTATAAACTTTAAACCGAGCACTTGATTCGTAAAGCAAAGAAAGAGTATAGTTCCCTCACGCTGTAATTCTTCCCAAGCCTCACACCTGTGTTCTGACATCAGAGGAGTTTTATATCAGTTTTAGAAGATGTAAGTCTCAATTTTTCATTTTTCTAAGGTATCTTTGAAGCAGACAAAGCCTGAAGCTTAAATGTCTTATCTAGTTTTATCTAGCAATAGTAGAGTCGTTACAGGAACAGCCAAAGCAACCCTTCTTGAGCGGAAGTTCAGTCCTTTTTGTCTCTCTAATGTAACTATTAGTGGCTCAGCTTCTGGAAATAACCAAATAAATTGTTGTCCTGCATAAATACATAAATCATCCATGTCATCTAGGAGGCTGCTCACTTATAATGTGCTGTTTCAGTGAACAACACTGACAGTAAGTGCTAAACAAGTCACAAAAAAATGAACATGGAGGGGTTGTGAGCATCATCACAGTAAAGCCATTAAAAGTTGGAACTGATGTCTCCATTTAAATCCCAGAAAATAAAAAAGGTTTATTTAATACACTTATATGTCATTTAAAATTCAGTCTTTATAGTGACTATTTAGACCTTCATATGCTTTCAGAGGAGTAGAGAAATATCACATAAGCATCCTGCCAGCCCTTCATAGGGCTAACTTAAAAAAACCATGAGCACTTGCATAGGTGGATCCCCTCAATTCTCTTTAGGGCAGACCTTAAAATTAACTATTTATGTTGTTATTTTGCTCTATATATTTTTCTTCAAGTACCTAGCTAGGGACTGCAGACAGACATGGATTCCCAGGAGACAGAGAATCACTGGCTACACCTGTTCTGTCTGAGATGAATTGATGATTATTGTTCTTCAATGGGAAACTTAGGAGACACAGCTGGAAACAATCTAGGAAAACAAACAATAAATAATTAAATAAATAGCTTAAGTTTTTTCTATGTGTGCATCAGAAAACTACCAACCAAATAAAAAAAAAACCCCAAACTCATGTGAATGCTTACTGGGCAGCCAAGTCCCAGAGCTGATACTCAGAGTAGGAGGTCTGGGTTAGTTCTCATTACATGCATGAGGCTGTTGACTTCAGCAGAAAATGACTGCTGCAGGAATATTCAAGATGAGAAAACCCACTGTGCCACTCCTAGGCACTTGAACAACTCACCATAAGTGTATTTAGAAATTTCCTCAATGTTTTTACTTCCTACTGAGGGAAGAAGAAAGTGTTACAGCCACCTTCAGGCACACTTGTGCCATTTTCTTCTCCTGTTCTCCAATGAAAGTAAGTTGACCTCAGCTGCTTGCTGCAATAAATCTTCCCCCATTTTCTCCTTTCCTCATTCTTTTCTGTTAAAGTTATTTGTACGTTAGACTTAAATACATTATACTCATTTCTCTAGGAGCTCTGACACGTTGTTAAATGACCATGAATCTATTTTAGTTGCACCTTAATTTATTAACTCTCCTGCCTGCCTCCAGTGTTGGTGCTTCTATTGTAGGATCATAGGAGGTTTGGGTTGATTATCCTCCTAACTCTATTTCATATGCAGAGCCATTATTTCACTCTGCTCCATGTTATTATAATAAAGCAAAAAGCTCTCTCATTTTTTTCATTTTCAGTTCACATTGAGAAACTACATACCTTATTAGCTTCTTCTAAGTTCTTATACTCTTTTTCTTGTGTAATGCAGTCAGAGAGCACAGATATATTCTGCCTCTAAAAGCTGCTTTGCTGAACTTATGGATGAAGATAATCCTATTTTTATCAAGTGGACTAGTGAATTTTCACTCCTGATAGCTCTTTTCCCTATCACTGCCAGCAAGCTGCCCACACCCTCAGAGGCATGTAATTGCCAGTCTGCATGTTGAGACATTTCTTTCCAACACTGGGATACTGATATCAATTTCCAGCTGCCTCTTAACCTCGAGTACCATAGATCTTTTTGGTTTCTCTTGGTCAACAAGGCAATGAGACCAAAGCACCAGAATTGCTAGTCATCCCCAGCCCACCAACCTGGACTTGCCCCCTGCAGTCACAAAGCCAGTCCTACCCCATCACCTGAGGGTTTTGCCCTCCATAAAAGGGCAGCTGCATTTTCTCCAAAGGAAATACTCCTGACCCATTTTTGAGAGCTCCATTTGCATGTTGCTTTTCTTTGCTTCAACTGCACAATTTCATTCGAGCTGCTTTTAAGTCTTTGACTCACACCACTGTTTGCAGCTCCAGTGCAGCTCTACAGTTTAATAAATGGTCTAAAACGGACACAAAAGACTGATTAGTACTTGGTGGCCCTTCAGCAGCCTCATCCCATCCAGAGGTGAGTCATCTCAGCCACACCGGGATCAGAGCACAAGCAAACATTCACACCATGCTACTCCGTGGACTGGCTGTGGAGCAGAGCCTCTCCTGTGTGGCAGAGAAGCTATTGATTTTCCAGCTGTTCTCGAGGGAACTCACAAGAAGAAAATTATTTTCTTTTAAGTTCAAGTGCAGGAGTCTGCCTTGCTAAAGGGCTTATCTTCGCCTATAAGTTTTACCAACACAGTCTGAGTTGTATAATTAAAGTCGCACAACCCCCCATAGTGTGGAAAATCCTATAAAAATGCTTTATATGGAGATAGCTATATGAATTTAAAACAGCCTCCTGTCAGTATAAATGCACCCCCGTGAGAGCCTCTACAAATATAGTTCCTGTCCAAGAGCTTACATATATCAAGGGATTTTATAAGTCTTCAGTGATTTATGTCACTCTGTAGCATTGAATAGTGCCTAGTTCAAGCCTTCCAAATATAAGGAGCAGATGAATCTTTAAAATCTCATGAGGTAAAAAAAATAAATTTAAAAAATCTATATTTTATATCATATATTTATATTTTATGGTGAGTGCTAATTTAAGTGCCACACAGTTATTTCTCCTTGGATTTCTAGCTCCGGTTCAAACAGGCTTTAGTATTTTCATTATAATTCAGTATGTTTATTTAGCATTAGAGCCAGCTGAACTATTCATTACTAATTTAGCCTACTTATTTATTTTTATTTATTTGTGGTAAGTGAATCTTCACCGAATAAATCCTAGTTCTTCTCCCACAGTGTTCAGACTCTAATAGTATTCCTTGGAGAGAATTTGGGAGGACGATTATTCAGACCCACAGTCTGTTCATATGTATCAATTCCCTGTTTATTCTTTATGGGGTGTGGCTGAATGCCTGGGTGTTTGCAATGCCTCCTTGGAGTTCCTGCAAAGTCATTTCTGGAAATAAATATTATTTCCTATTCAGTTGCGCTAAAAAAAAATAAATTAAAAAAAAAAAAGAGAAAGAAAATGCAATCCTCCCTCTCATGCCTTCTCTAAGCACTCAGACAAGTACTGTGACACAAAGTCACATATTTGCAGTAACAAACCATGAGTAGCTCCCATCCACAGCAAGCCTGGTTAGTTTACCTGTCATTAAAGTGGATCTCCATTTGCATACTCAAGCTCATTCTGTCCTTGCTTTCTTCAAAAATGCAAAGAGCAGAACATTTTACTGAGATTCTATATATCTGAGATATCACCTGCTCTTATGATCACTCCCTTCCAGTGCATACAAGCAGGGACATAAATAGCTGAATTTTCATCACCATTACTACAGGGAAACAAAGACCAGAGCACATCACAGGCTGCAGCATCCTTGTTATCTGGAGCTGGCTGTTCCCTCTTGCAGAGTTCACTGATTCAATCTTCTCTGGTCTATATAACATACTGCAATACTGACTTGCATCTTTTTAAAATACACAGTACTGGACAGACACTTGCACACACCACTCTGTGAGATGTGAAAGGGCATCCAGGCACAAGCTGCCATCCAGTTCCTCTGCACATCATGCTCATTCTGCAAGAAACTGGGACTCTTTTTGCTTTTAAAGATGTCATACGTCCAGGTCTTGAGGCCCTTACAGCAACAGCTAATTCTGCTGACCCTCAGAGCTACCTACAAGCCCTTCCACATCCCAGCCCATGAAGTGTGTACCCAGAGAACCATGGTGAAGCTGTCAAGCTCAAATCTCTGGAAGGAGAGTCTCAATGATCCTGGTGCTTTGCTGTAGGTATGTCAGTGCTGGACCTCCAGTTTGGTGCAAAGGGGATTAAGCAATACTGCCCACAGCAGCCCTTACTGTTTTGATTCCCTTCAATCCAGCAATTCAGATTTTCCATCAGTAGTGGAGAGTTTTAAGTTTTAATTTACCTGTTTCAGCACTAACTAAATATTCCATTTTTCTCCCCTGCTATACCCAAAAGCCAAAGTGAACACACTTATTATCAGTATGTGACACCAACAGTAGAAATTCAGCTCATCTTTTCACTCCTGCCACAGTAGAAGGGAAAGGTTGTTGAGACATGGCTTTGGGCAGCAGGGCTTTCTCAGCTCTAGGCGTGTTCTGTTGAGAAATTATCATTCCCTGGAGACATCCTTAAATTCCCTTTCAGTGATTCAATCCCTGACCTTTCAGTGAACTAACTCACAGACATAAAAACACCAAGGACTTGAATATTCTGAACACAATCACAAGTACTTTTCCCAGATGTTATCATGGCAAAATCTTTTCCAGTTATTTACCCCTGCCTCCTTTAGCTCTGTTCCTTTAGCTAACTCCCCAAAACCCTGCTCACCTTCCACCCCATATGACTCCCTTTTCAATACCACAAATTCTATCTCTGATAACATATGGGATTGCATATCAATTTTCAATTTAAAACCAGTACATGTCCCTTTCACTTTCAGGTTGCCAGCTCATTCATCTTCTGCTGCAGCGATACTATCAATCTGGTGCATAATCCTGTGCAACTCGGGCTGTCATTGTCCATGCAACACCATGCTGGTGCTCAAAATGCTTCTGTTCCACACAGCAGGCAGCAGTTCCTGCAGACTGTGACTTGCAGGAGCCTCCAGACCACCTTCTGTCTGCAGGATCCCTGAGCTTTGCCGACATCTCTCCCCCCAGTGCACCAGGTCACCTGACCAGTAGGGGAGGTCAAACCAGCAGCTTGTGCTCCATGGGAAGCCGATTG
Organism: Serilophus lunatus; assembly: GCA_013399895.1. Classification (NCBI taxonomy): domain Eukaryota; kingdom Metazoa; phylum Chordata; class Aves; order Passeriformes; family Eurylaimidae; genus Serilophus; species Serilophus lunatus. The sequence continues at coordinate 457,178 of VXBA01000621.1, forward strand.
CCACAGGTTAATTCAAGATCTGCCAATAGATAATCTCAGGCTGTTTTATTCCAGGTCCCAGTTCTAATGCAGTTTTTCATCACAAACTACATTCCTCCTGCCAAAATTTCCAGCTGGACGCTTCAACTTCAGTCACTCATCAGTTCTGCTGCAGTTCCAAGCATCTTCCACGTCCTTCAGTTAAAAATTGCCCTCTCTGAGATGTACTGTGTTAGAATGGCATTCCCAAAACCTCTTCAGTACTCTGCCTAGACTGTGCTCTGTTTTATCTGAACATTATTCAAACATGTGAAGCACATCAGGGATATCACTCCAAGAAACATTCCCTCTGCCCACCTTTCTTTGGAGAAGAGCTCAGTACATACAAACACAGAGGAAAATACTGTTTAAACCTCTTCCACACTTCCAGCTTTGTTGAAGCCTTTAGAAACTCTGTTCCTCCATTCCAACCACCATCTTTTTTTCTTTACAGCACCACACACTTACTCAAAATTTACTCACGGCCCAATGTATTTGAAAGATCATCTTTTCTACATATGCCCCCTACATCTGACAAGCTGCACATAGTGATACCCTTCTCAAAACCATGGGAGGGCTCAGCAGCAGCTCAGAGCAACCCCTGTGCTTCTAACATCTCTTGATTTTTGGAGGAGCCTCCCGCCAGCCCACAGCATCTCTGCCTTGTTCAACAGGGTGTGCAGCAGAACTGCTCTGCTGTCCCAGAGAGGGGCAGTTCTACCTTCACCTGCTGCTCCATACTGCTGATTCCTCTCAGGCCTGAAAGGAGCACTCAGCACACTATATGGACAAGAGGAAGATCGTTCAATGGGATTTGGGGAGGGGAACAATTCTGAAATACATGAACTGTCCCATGGTTCCTACGGAAAAGCCTCAGGACAACACGTAGGATTTCTCTGAGAGACGAGGTCTTTTGTTTTTCCACTGATCCGTAATTCCAGACTATAGTAAAAGAGGAGTTCTTGAATCATGTTTTGTACATTTGTGTGGCAAAAACATGTTCTCTATTATCTTCTGCTAGTGATCTGCCTCCCTTTAAAAGAGGAGATGTTCAGCTACCTCACCTAAGGCACATGCCCCAGAGATACCCATCCTGCAGCTACTCATCACAGAAAGTCCTGAGCACAGCAGGCTACAGAGACACATCTTTGTCATCTCTAGGAACTCAGTGCATTCACGTTCTGTTGGAGGATTTCTCAGCTCACAGAGAAAAAGAAATATGGGAAACTGTCGCAATTTGAAATTGTAAAATTATACCAAATTTGTTTCCATTCAAGAAATTACTTTCTTTTCTCAGTTCATTTTATTGTCTTCAAAATAATAGGAACCAGGATTTGCCATTCTTACAGACTGCACAGCTCCACAAGATATTGACAGTTTTCATCCACAGTAAAATCCTGATGTGGCACATACTTTCGCTCCCTCCCTTGCCAGATCTCATGATTTCTCTCAAGGGCTGTAGAGCAAAGGGAGAGCTGTGACTCATCTACAGAAGACTTTCAAGAAACAGTTGATCATCTTGAACTGAGAGTCACTGCTGTGAGGCTAGTCCTCCCTTTCTCCTGACCAGAGTGTGGCTGTGAGGTTGTGACTCACAGTGAAGTCAAGAGAGTTCAGTCCATGACTTTCCTTTCTGCAGGAAATGATTCAATGCAAGATTCCCATTCCCTTTTATATGCTTTTTAAAAGCATCTCTTCTAATGTTACTTTATAGTGATGGTTTTGATCCTCTTCACCCCTTAGAGGATTTCTGATAGCAGGCGTTCAGGGCTAAACACTGAGCAAAACAAATCCAGTCACCAAAGGGCAGTGTGAGAATATGCTGTTCACAAAGGTTCCTGTGGCTTTCAAGAGCTGCTCAGCATGACCCTACCTCAGTCTCCCTTTCTGCCAGGGATGGACACTGGGAATTTAGAGAAGGGAAAGGCTAAGAATGTTCTTTTCATTTCCATCAGGTATTTTCACACAGCTTAACTGATGCTGTGTGTGTTTTGTGTGACCTTTACAATGGTGAGACAATTAAATAAGAAAAACATCATTAAAATTAAATAAACCAAACATATCTATGCTGTCTGCCCAGCCAGCATGACTACCCACATCTTTTTGCCACAGAACACTGTGTCAAGGACAGCAACATTCCAGTGTGGTGACCGGCTCTGGTGCAATTCTCATTTTGTGTCCTGCACCATCCATGGGACATAGGACTCCTCCAAAAAACACAAGAAATCTCAGAGGAATTCTTGCTTTCCTTGAGTCCCTGTTAGAAAATAGCCTTGATCCTCCCTCTGTGACAGTAAACGCAGCTCTATGTCTGCACAAACCACACAGTCTACATAAGTTAATAGACACATCATTTTTCTACCATTTAAAAAGGACCCCAAGATGAGTGATTTTACTAGGAAAAGCACGATGCTTCTTGCAGGTAACTTTTTACTAAGCAAAAGGGGGAAAAGAAAAAACATTGCCTTCGTCTAACTTCAAATTGCACTTGCCAGATGTAACTTCGGAATAAAGTTGGATCCAGCTACTAAGATTCAAACAAACATTTGCATCGTCATAAGATAGTGGTAAAACTCTTGGAAAAATCTGCACTGTCCCCAACCTCAGGACTCCTCAGCACCGAGGTCTCTCTTTGATTTTTCTGTTCCATCTGTAACTTGGGAAGAATGGAAGTTCCCCTCGCCGTCCGAAGTGGGCAGCAGCCAGGTCACAGATGGGCCTTTGTGTGCCAGGGGATGCTGGAGGGACTCTGCAAAAGGCCTCAAGTCTTGAATAATGCAGAGTGAGAAATGCTTTAAACAAAAATAGTCTCTGACTAAGACTTCTCATGGAGCCTCGAGCACAAACCTGCCAGCCCCAATCTGTGTCTGAGTCCCCTCACAGCAGTTCCAGCATCCCAGCCACTTCCTACAGGCTTGATCCGGAGAAGCGCTCAGCAGAAAACAGCAGCCCTTAATCTCTCTCTCCCTACCTCAATACCCCCCACCCCAGCATACAAAGAAGTTTTTATTTGCTAATGAAAGGCAGGAAGCAGACTTAAATTAATCAAGTGAAGTCTCTCTCTATTTCATATAAAGAAACTAATTCTAGTTAAACAGAGAGTTTGCCATACTTCTCATTTTGAGACCCAACAACTGTACAACTAAAGTGCATACAAATGAGTGTCATTATCCCTTCATTTCCTGGGACAGCTGTACTCCCAACCCTATGAGCCTCACAGCAGGCACATTCTCAGAGGAGAGCAGTGCCTACTACCTTGCAATCTATTTTTCCTTCAGACTTCTTCTAGTCCATCACTGTATACTGGAGTGGTAACTCTTAGATGACTCTCAGACTTCAGTGAAAGTGGAAATTCTGGACATATTCCTGAGATGGTCATTGAAAGAGATAGAATTTCACAGTTAAATGAAGTATTAACATACTTGTGTTATCTGACTTCGGTTCCCAACTGTCTGGCTTCTGAACAGATTGATACTTTCAAAGCCCTTGTTCAAGGTGCATTCTTCTTGTGGAACCAGTAGATACTGGCAATGTCAATACAGTGCCTGTAGCAAGAAACTTCTCAGATAGCAAAGTACACCAGTTCAAATACTACTCAATGGAGGGCTTAGGAGCTTTAAAGAGCATTAAACTGCTGCTGCTGCCCTTAGCATCTTTTAGTCAGGAGGAGGCTTACCTCTTCGTTGTTTCAGTGGAAATTTAATTTTGACATTTACAAAATGCCCCAGGCAGCTGGGGCAAAGGAGGTCAAGGCATCCCAGTGACCGGATAGATCTCATATACAAGGGCAATTGTGGTTAGCAATGTGATCAAAATACTGGCCACTGCCCCTTCCTTTGGATCTACTACCTACACAATCACCTTAAAGCACTGCTGAGGGGACTATGCTTGACTGCACAGCCGCTACACTACTAGGAGACCTTCCCCTCTTTGCAGTCAAGAAAATACATTTCTGTTTTGGTTGGAGCCTTTTTACTTTCAGAGGGATGTGGCTCATTCTTCTTACTCTTCTCACTGTTAAAATAGGTTTGCTCATGCCCGCTACTCCTCCAGGGAACTGCTATGACACCACTGAGACTTGGCTGGTGCATCAGTCCTGCCTTACTGATTGCTTACTTCAAGAAAGCAGAGTCCCAGGAACACTACTAAGCAACTGCTGCTGACAGGCACTCACAGATTTTCAGACCCTCCCTCCCCGACAGGCCACCACAGCCACTGTGTCCCCATGCTGGAAACACCCCAAATGACGGGAAAGAGCAAAATCCATCCCTGGGAAATTCTCAGGCTTCAAAATTTGGCTGTGACTTGAAACACAGAAGACACTGATGAAATAAAGGTCAAGGGGATGAAAATGCTTTGACAAGGTCAAATGTATTCTGGGGAATTTTAATCCATTCCTTTTGACTTTAATCTGACAGATGGATAATGGTGATATGCAGGTCTAAAGCTCAGCAACCCATTCCTTTTTCCTATGCCAGATTCATCTGCTTGTCACAAAGGCCTTCCCCAGAACTCCAGCCAAGTGGTGGAACAACTAACTGACCATTGGGGAGGGGCATTTCCTGACTCTTGGTGGCTCTACAGCAAATACATGTCTGGTATGTGATGAGAAGAAGACTTATTTATAGATCTTATATACGTAAGGATGTGCAGCCTAGACCACACTTGAGCTCCTGCTCTCTGCAGCAGGTGACCTAATGCAGGCAAGAATTAACATGAGGAAGTCTTTTGTCTTGGGTTTCATTACTTGAATTAAATGAGTAGAGTGGTACCACTTCCAGAACCATGCAATCTTTGGCCATCTGCAGACTCATATGAAGAGTGAGTGACCTCAGGAATGCCAATGCAATTACAAAAACCAGGATGGTAGTATTTTACTAGAGCTCCTGCTCACTTCATCTGACACAGGATAGAAATGTCAAAACCACCCCAAAAGAGACATTTTTCAAAATTTCTGGTATATCTGAAATCCAGCACGAGTACATAGCTGTCTCGGACCATGATATGTAGCCGTAAGGTTCTTGAAGTGTCTGAGACACACAGCACCATAAGGTAATGCAGGTTAACATTTTGCAGAGGAGAGATGCAGTGTTTGATAAAAGCCATCTCTGATAGACAATCCCATCACAACTGGGGCTTAGAGGTTTGTTTTGAAATGAGACTCAGAGCCACAGCATAAAGAAAATATAGCTTCTGAGCTACAGCACTTTGCAAGATGATAGGAGGAAAAATGACTTTATTAACAAATAAAGAAATAATAGGCTCAGCTAGATGTTATTTAGGAGACTTGACCTGACAACTGATCTATTGATACCTAGTTATTGCCGAAGTAGGAGAACTCAATGAGATATATTTCTCTTGAATGCAAAATAAATCAACTGATTCCCGCAATGGCACCGGGAATGCTGCTTTGCACACAAGCAGCAAAGGCAGAGCACACAGGAAAAATGTGAACACAGCAACAGATCACACTGCCCAGCACTAACAAACATTCCAAAAACACACATGGGAACTGATGATGCGGAACACGTAGCAAGTGAGACAGCTAAGTGGACTCTTTTGGTACTATGGAGTAATACAATGTCACCAAGACAGGCAGGACAAGTGAATAATGCAATAATATAAAAAGGAAATGTTTATCCTTAGGTTGATGATATGCCTATCTGTGTGGGATGACCCAAATGAATATTTCTAATGAGTAGGGACTACTTCAGTGTTAATTAATTTGGGATCTAACAGTAAAGTAAAATAATCAGATCATAAATCTGGCAGATTAGAGCAGTCATATGGTGAAAATAATAAAACAAATCTACACAAGCACTCTGCAATAGAGTGATGCCACAAAAAGACCAGATTAAATGTGTTTTTAGCTGAGAGGCAGAAATTTCCAGGAGATTATCACGTGTTGCTTTGATGAACTGATGAGCTGGAGAGATGTTCAGTGTCTGAGGACATCTCCTACCCTGCATTTCTGAGTGCTCTATAGTCTGATGTTATTCTATTAATTTTCTTACAAGAGCAGTAGAATTAGTTCAGCTATTAAAAAAGCGAAGCCAGAGTTAAAAGTTGAGCAGAAGTGTCAATTGCTCAAATCACCATCACCACCACCACCACCATCTCAAAAATCAACCCAAACCTTCTTATCCAGCAGCTCAGCTGTAGGAAAGTGTATTAAGCAAACCAAAAACTTCCAGTGATGCTCTAGACTCAGCTCATATATATTATCACAGCTCCACCAGCTGCCATAAGGGTCTGTCTCTCTGTTGAGATAACAAGCTGCTCACTGCTTATCTGCCATTAAACATATGGCAGTAGTAGACCTGAGGAAAACTCATCCAGATTACAGAGTGTATCATGAACATCTTGCATAATGAGAACAAAGTGGGGTGCCAAGGATATGAAGGCAATGACAACTGACATGATAATGGGAACTCAAAGCACTACCAAACAATGAAGGCGTCATTTGAAGCAAACACTTTCTTCCAGGCATTCTGAAGCTCATTAAAACAAAGTAAGGATGGCCTGGAAAAGAGGTATCATAAATTGAATGCCCAGCTCTAGGCCAAAACCTATTGAGCCCATGTGTTGCCCAGTGATTTGGCTGTATCACGTATTTATGGAATATTACCATGGATGGATGTCTGTATTCATTTGACAAAAGCTGTAGCCTCCAGAAAACATCATTACAAGAACATCATACATAGATTTTCTGACACTCTACCTGCCAAAATATCTCCATATTACAGATGTCCCATTTTCAATTCACAGAGAAAAGAGTTCAACAAAACACAGAGCAGAGAGAGAGAAGCAAGGCTCACTGCAAGTCCTTTCATGGGAAAGGGAAGTCAGTGGAGAACAACTTCAACAACTTCTCATCCAACTATGATTTAAACTTCACTTTTCTATTGAAGGATAGATGTATCCACAGTTGTCCCAATCTCTCTCCTCTCGAACCTCTAGGAGCATTTATAAATATTCTTTACTTTCTCTTTCTAGTAACTGGAGAAAAAGATTGAAAGATATTTTTCCTCTTGCAGCATCCTTCACACAGAAAAGCCTAGAACTGAATAATTGTCTGAAGGAAGAAGTACTCCAGGTTCCAAGCTGGTATAAAAGTAATATTCATGCCATGGTCTACCATGTCTTTCTGGCTGAAGACACCTAAAGCATGTTATTTTTGTATAACCCTAGCACAGCAGAAACATTTCCTCCAGGACAGAAAGTTGCAAACAAGCAGATCAAAGATGTCCACAACACACTGCACCCTGCACTGCAGAATGTACATGCTGGCGAGGAAGACCTGTGGGAAAATCCCTCATCTTAAGCAATGAGAACTTAATCAGCCCTTACAGAGCAGTGCAAGGAGCATGTTTCAATAGCTCCATGGAATACTAATATCAAGAAAGATCTCTCCTTAGTGAAAAGCACTGACACCAGCTCTTTAGGTTTTGCTGTGCAGTAAAGTGACAAGACCTGTCATAAAATACTCTGATGAAAATACCCACCCAGCCCCTCCACACCATAATGACATAGCCAGGGGCTGCCCAACATTGAGCTTTGTCAGCTTGGTCCAGACATCTTGCCCAGATCTGTATCTCCTACAAACTACCTCTACTACAAAATCAGATTCAAAGGTGCCAAAACGCAAACCTTCACTGAAGGTCCAGATTCAGTGCAATGTATTGAAAGGTACCACTAGCAAGAAGACACAAGAGAGGATGCACATACTAAATGCACACTGAGGGCAGCTGGGGCAGACAGGCTGTGGCAGAGATGAAGTGTGAAGTGAACCATTGCTGAGCAGAAGCACGGGAAATAAACAGCCAGAGGGATGGAGCTGCCCCTTGGGGCTGAGCTGTAGGACTGCCAGGAGCCTTACACTTGAGGGAAACGTTGTACCTGAAGTAGCTGAGCTTGCTTTGCTTGGCACACATGCTGGGAAGCTGTAGAAATTGCTTAAGGCTATGTCTATAAACCACTGGCTTTGTGAATGTACAAGAGAAGAACTAAAAATGGAAATTTCTAATAAAAGTAAAATTTGTCAGAGCTTTTGGCAAAGCTTGGAATTAAGGCATGAAGCATAAAACATCAAGAGAGCAAACAAAACCTGTCTTTAGACATTCCCTATCACAGCTAAAGAAAAAGATATATATATGTTTAGTCTTCTCTTGAACATACCATACCACACACACTTCATTGTGAAAAACTGAGTTTAGGATCTCCTTGATGTTATCGTCACTCAAAGATACTGTCAGCCATCAGCAGACTCTTCACACTTACAAAGCTCAAGCAGCCCCTGCAGCTTCCCCACAGCACCTCCCACCTTCCTATATGTGGCAGTCACACCACATCAGTCTCTTCATCTCCGTTGAGACTGTAGAAATCTAGCTACAGGTAACTGTAAAGACAACTACTACCATTATGCACTAGGGAATGATATGACACCTCAAAATACTCCATCACATCTTAAAACTATACAGTGCTGTGGTGATAAATAGTCCCTTCTCACCCTCACTGAGGGTTACTTCTGCTTTTTCAGGACCCTGTAGGCCATATGGAGTCAGCAAAGCCTCCTGCAGCCCTTCAGCCATGGAAGAGAAGTGTTCAGATTTAACAAGAGCGATACGTCTGCTGGAAATTTTGGTACTGAAGCTGGCAAATGTTCCTGCACTGAGAGGCCACTTGAACTTGAAGAACATGGACAACATTTTCTAGTATAACTGCTGTAGTTTTCTGTTTCTGTTGCCAAAGAGATAAGGATTTAATTTTAGTCGTTGAAATTTTATTACCTCTCCCAAAACACCAATTAATAATTCCCTGCTTATTCTAGCAGAAATCCTAGAGACACTGAAGAGGATTTCATTCTACCAGCTTCCTTTGTGGCTTTGCTGGGGGGATTTTCCCTTCTAAGTAATAACTTTCATTTAATAGTCTTATATCTACTTCACAAGAAAACTTTTCTCAGCTAAAAGCTCTGGCCTTCTGTCACTAAAAATGGCCAGTACATAGGGTACAGGCCAGGAGCCTGCAAAACCCTGTGTGGTGGGAGAAGGTCCCAGCTTAACCTTCCTGACCTTGGGATGGCTGCAGAGTTGCAGGTCTGCAGGACTGAACCCACGGGGGTTCTTTTCTCATTTCTTTTCCCAGCCAGATTTTAAAGTGAAGTATTTTTAACAATCTTTCTTATCATATAATTAATTCAGGGCAGGACCAGAAGAAACCAGTTTCTCCCAGCATGAATATAAAAATATCAAGTTCATTAAATCTTCTGTTCTGATTAGTTGTACTAATATTTGGTATGAAAGGAGTATTTTAATCTCCTGCCTTCAAGCCTGGCAGGCTGTAAATAGCACTGCTGTTGACCAAGAGAAGCCAGCAGCTTTCAGACAGCTGAATTTAAAAGTGCAAATCTGGGACTGTATAGTTCAGGAACCTTTAGAGGCACAACAAAAAGAGCTTCCTTTGTCAGTAGACACGGCTGTCACAGAAGGTGTTGCTGTTTCACTGCACAACTCTGATACAACAGGAGGATGAAGAACAACAGTGCTCTGAAATCTAAGGAAACAGACCATCAAAGAGACAAAAGTTCACCTGAATGTTTAAAAAGCAGAGTTGGAAATAAAAAGAAAAACCCACCAAAACCCAATTCCTGCTCTTGCATACCCACAAAATGTGTCACTTTACTCTCAGTCTAAAAAGTTCAGTCAAAACTTGTACTTCAACTGTGAAAACAAAAACACACAAACCAGTATTTACTGCAAAAACAATCTGCAAAACCCTGAGATATGCTTGGTTAAGTGTTAGTTGTAGTATTACTGTGGGATTATGAGCCTCTGTGGACCTAAAGTTGAATTTAAACAATAGTAGTAGTAATGGAAGGGCTACAGAATACTACTGTACACCTTGTCACTTGGAGATATTTTTTTCAGAGTCACTATGTGCTGGAAATACAGAGACAGGCAGTGAGCACAGGCAACTCAGGTGAGGACCAAGGGAGGAGCCTGCTTAACACCATCCCTTCTTTTGGTTAAGACTCCAGTAAAAAGATTGTCCTGGACAACATGAAAAGCCTGTGATTTTTCTTAATGATCATACAGATCAAGCTGTATCTTTCTTCAATCACACTGGTAATCAGTGGAGGAGCAGGAAGATCAGCATCCCTCACAGTTAAGCAGCGCTTGTGCCCTTAGTTTCAGCAAGTATTGCAGTAAAGGATTTTTCTGGCTTCAGTCCAGCAGTTAGCACAGACTTTCTTCTTAGAAATATCACTTGTTTTGATCCATCCTCCCCCCAGTCAAAAGCATCATGAGCATAGTAATGCAGGACACGAATCATGGCTATTCAGCCTTGTCTTTGGATTTATGCAGTGTGCTGAACAAGAGACCCTCTCACCTGGCTCAGGTGTACTTTTCTCAGTAAGCAGCACTCATGGCCCCAGGCATTGCCCCTTTCCCAGAGGTATGTTTTCCCTGTCACCTCTGCCAGCCTAGGCCACAGTCACTCAGCAGCCACCAGTATAGAGAATGTACAGATGGAGAAGACAAAAAAGGTCCATCCTGACCCATTACTGAGCACTTACATTCTGTCTGTTCACCTGAAAATAGCCAGAATAAACCCACAGGCTGCCCAGATGCTCTGAGAATGGAAGACAGGTAACCATGTCCATACAGAGCTCATATCTGAAATCACAGAAAAGACTTGTAACCTGAGTTTTCCCCACTGAAGTTTTGCCATAACCAGGAATACAACTGCAGCTATGGACTTGTAGTGAGCAGCCTACATTCTTCTCTCTATAGCACGTCAGTGTACAAATAGCCACCAGCCAGGCTTGTGTTGATCCCAATTTACCTCCACTTGTCAATCTCCCTGCTTGCTCATTCTGGCTAACCTGCATAGCAATGAAAACTAAATGCCATCAAGTACACTTAAAGGTCTTCACATAAAAGACACATAAAATGATATTTTGTTTAATAATATATATGGAAAGGAGCAATGCTGACTCATTTCTCAAGCAAGAGTGAGGAAAATTCCTTATAGGAGCTCTATATTTTGTTGATTTGGACCATAAAAGGAATATTTTCTAATGCGGCAATGGATAGGTAAAACCAAAACTAAGAACTTTATCTACTCCAAATAATATTTTTCCCATTATTTCCACCTGAATTTGCTTAACTCCATCATATTTTATGGCTTCCCATTATTTAAAGCCATCACATTGAGTTATAACAGTTGGGGGAATAGAAAGTGCTCACTTGCAAGTACCTCTGTAGAAGATTATGACAAAAGGCAGAAAAAAATGCTCAGGACACTTGATGAATAAACAAGGTTAGAAATTTGCCACTGTTTCATCTCAAAAATGATGTTAATAACTAAGTGTCCATTAGAATAGTAAAGAGACTCATATTAAGGGATTGGAACAGGACAATTGCTAGAGAAAAATAGTATTTTTACTAAAAATGGCCTTATTTAGTGGCATCAGGTTCTCTCTTTTTTTGTCCTCTTTCAGAAATTAATAGATATTGTTATAAGTTGCAAAAATATTGCTCTGCTCTTCCATGCAATAACAAAAGCAGATTATGAGGAGTCAGCTATACTCAGTTACTCCAAAATTAAGACTGCAGCTGGTAAAAAAACCAGATTTGTCTCCACATATGCCAAATTAGTTTGTACTTTTTCATAAATCTCACTTTCATTTCCTGACAATAAAACCAAGAGAAACATCCTAAAATATTTTGACAATCTGGTGAAAAGAAAACCCTAATAATGTGGTGTTTTGCAGAACAGACGTGTTTTCCTATAAAGGCTCCAAGAAATTGGTTGCCAGGAGGACAAAAGTACAGGGTGAGAAGGCATCAACTCAATCTCCCATTTACCAACACAGATGTCCAAAGACAAATTTGGAATTCCCTAGGTTCTTAGGCCAAGAATCAAACCATTTCTGTGAATTTTGCAAAGCATTTTTGCTTAGCTTCAGAGAAAAATTTGACTAATGCCACCAAAATGACATTCCTTCATTTTGGAAGACCACAACTAAGGTGTTGCCTGGGGAGCACACTTGGGGAGAGCCAGCCCAGGAGGGAGGGCCATATTATGCAAAAGCAAAACCAAAACACAAGCAACAAGAGAGAAGAACTACTGGAAAAGTTACAGCAGTTGGTTGTTTTTTTCCATCTCATGTTTTCTCTTTAGATCAATTTACTCCTCTTGAGTATCTCTGGGAGGAAATTTTGTCCAGTCTTTCATATGAAAATTATTCAGGGGCTGACATATTCCTTTGGTTGGGAGATTTTTTAATCAAATATACATTTTAGAAAGTCATCAGAATCTTTTTTTAAAACAACTTTTTGCAGTGTCTGAGCATTAAGAACATTATGCATTCATATGCTGAGCACATACAGGTAACACTTTATGCGAAGTTTCTTTGCATAATACAAGGCAGTTCTGCTCTCTTTAATGAATATTTTAGCACTGATTGAGGTAAACAAAACCAACTTCTGAAGGACAACGAATTTCACCTTTTGTTAAAAATGGCTCTTCAAGGCAAAACTGCACCAAAACTATGGTGCGTTTTTACTTTTTCAAGGGCAAAGTTGTTAAATGTTTTTTCTGTGCCTGAAGTGCAGGAGCCCAGTGTGCATGGTTGCCTCCCAGTGTGCTCATTGCTGTTTCTAGAGCATCACAGTTAGGTTTTGGTCCATACGCAGGTTTCTAAAAGCAACTGCAATACAACTGAAGCATGAAATTATTTACATAAGCTACTAAACCCTCTGGCATCCCCTATGGCGTCCTCCTGCCATGGCAATTAAACTAAGACAAAAGCTTCAGGCACCAGTGCCTGACACTCACATCCTCTTCTTCACCTGCTTCACTAATCATGCTTGAGAATATGCAACCAGGAATTGGTCACCTAAATCCTCCACGAACTGCCAAACTGCAGTTTTTGAGGGTGTTTTACAGCAAGATGTGGAGAACAACTCGGAGAGCTTTAATCAGGATGACATTTTGAAGGCTACCTACCTGTGGCTTGCATGAATCAGCTCCATGGCATTGCTTTTGTTGGGAAACTAACTTGGCCTTGATGATATGTTATTCCTAGTGACTACAAAGTTAAGTTTATGGGACTTGGTTTGTGCTTTTATTTAGTCAGGGAAGTCTCAATGGCCTTAGTTTGCATCATCTGATACATCTACTCCTCTCCTTCCCATAAATTTTGAGCACACACTCTGGTTTAAGTGCATAATCCTCAACCCTCTGTTCTTTGGGGAGGGCAAGGAAGGCAAATGCATTAACCACCCATAAAGCTGAGTGACAGAACATGTTACTACATGGTTCTTAGCAAAAGAATTTGTACATGGCATGAAACCAAATCTGCTATTAGCAATGAGTATACATGCAGCCACCTTGTAAATCACAGCACTGGGGAGGAAGCAACAAGCACAGGGCAAACACTGAGTTTCTAGAAAGAAACTCTAAATCCACCTCCAGGAGGAATTAGATGGAATAATAAAGGGAATTGTTACAAGACATTGAGAATAGGCTGGTACTGGGGTTGTTCTTATACCTTGATATATACTTAATGCCAGCACCCTGTTCAATCTCATTACAATGGTATAAAATGTTCAGAGCCACCAGAGCTTGCAAAGGGCCCCGGGGTGCTGGAAAAGCAAGACTCCAGCACTGCAGAGAGCATCACCCCTCTACAGAATGACAAGCCCTTGCCGCTGCATGACTTCTGTGTTATTGCTGTCAGAGGACCCTCTATATTTTTGCTTGCTGCCCAACAGCCAGCTCAGTTATTGTTTTCATCTCTGCAGACCCTCACTGTGCAGGTGTGTTATATGTCCTGCTGATCTCCCCAGGCAGTCTGAGCTCTTTGTCCCTTCTCCAGCACCAGCTTCCCCCTCATCAGCTGCCACTGTAAAGAAACTAATCAAAGCCCCCAAGAAGGTGAGGTAGCTCATCTTCAACTCCACTGCATTTCTGAATACTCTGAGTTTCTAAAACCTCAACTTTTCCACCACTTCGTTCTGTTGTCTTATTTATCAGTACCAAAACCCCGCCACATTCATGGCTGTCCATACCTTACAGCTTCTCCACAGATAAAAACATTAAAATCATGACATTACAACACTCTTGTTAGGCCAAGGCTCCCCAGCAACTGTTAGGTGATCACATGGATCTGGTCAGTGCTTCCCAGACCAGAGAGATCCTAAAAGTGGTAAAAGATATTTTCATTGAGGAATAAACCAAAACATGTTCTGAATGTTGGGGTTAATATCAGACCCTGTAAAGCATTCATTTCACAGTTTTGAAATTCAGCATCTGTGTTTTGCAATATGTCAGTTCTACACTCATTACTGGATATTTATATTATATTCCCACCTCCTGATAAGCTAATTGTACAGATATGGGATACAACACAACCGCTGTTAGCAAGTCATAGCATGAAGTCATATTTGATGAAGTACAGTTGTTCAGAGTCAAGCTGTCCGATCACAGGGAAGACAGACACTTTCAGTGCAATCTCTCACAAAAGATGCTTTAGTTCAGGATAATCTGCCTATAACTTATTTTTAAAACTGATATAGAAATTATTTAATTGGTGCACTGGCACTCATATCAAGATAAACAAAAATGAAAAAACTAAGTGAAATATACACAATTTGATTTTTTTAGCTGACAGAAGAAGAGGTTAGACAGCATTATGTATGCGTTTCTGAACTGGAAATACCTATCCTAAGTCTATTCTTGGGCATAACTCCTGCCAGTGGGCTGGAAAGCAGCCAATGTATTTATGTTTCCTGCAGGTTATGCAGAATTAGCTTTTCACTTAAAATTTTAAACAGGAAGTATTTCATTATCAAGTTAAAGCTACAGAGTTTGGCCACTTTACTGTTGAGTTCAATACCTTAGAAAACTTGTTGTTAAAGACCATGACAGCAGCAGGAATTCAATCTGAAAGGGATTCAGGCCAAACTTTGGCATTCAGGTATCACTTCATGCAGAGTGAGAAAGTAGGACTCCTAATCACACGAAGACTTGGACCTTCTGTCTGTGGCACTGTGATCTGCAGATGTGCAAAGCAGATTCAGTTCATTTCACAAAGTGGGTTCAAACATCTGAAGGGTTCCCACTACATCTCATCACCCAACAGACAAGCAAGGACGTTGGAGAAGGAAAAAACTAAAGGTTGGTGGCATGAGGCATTTGCAAAGGTCTTTCTAGAGCACATATCTTTTCCATGTAAGATGAAAAGGGCTTTTTTGTATGAGTTTTCCTCCTTGTCAAATTATTCTAGTAATCAGTAGACAGTTTTCTGTTCTATGGTTGTTTATAGTAAAATTAATGAACCTTTTCCACAGCATTTCCCTGCTTTCATAAACTCATACAGTACACTGTGATTAGTGAACTGTCCAGTCAGTTCTGACTGAACACCCTTGCAAGCAAAAAAGTGTGGTGGAACAACCTCTGGCATCTCCATGCACTCTCATGAGCAACACAGTATCAAGTTTCACTGGCTCTCTGTGTGTCATCAGAAATGGCACTTCATGCCATATGGAAATTCACCTTGCAGCTGAAACATGGGCAGTGTGTTTGGTTTGAATATCTGTCAATAGAGTAACTGGTAAGAAAAAGATATTTTATATATATAAGCTTGTTTTAATGCACCTGTCTTTAAGGTGTAACAGTTCTATTGGCTTTTATACGTATTGCTAACCCCAGATTGCTGCTAAAGCTTAAAGCTTAGTTTAAAAAATTTTAATATTATTATCACAGAAAAGATTTCCATGTCATTACATGAGAAAATTTGTATAATGCAGGTGATGATTCTGCTGTAGTCTGCTTTCAGCAGCAAACATTCAGTATCTGTTCATCCTGGACCAAGATTAGTATTTTCTAAGAACACAGCTGTCTAATGAATACTTCTGGTGTTTACAGTAAACACTTAAAACTGCCAAAAAAATGAAGAATATCTTTAGACAAATTTCTGAAAGGCAAGACTTGTTTCATAACTTTTTCTTATAGTCATACAAATCTGTGACTTAAAGGAAAGAAAGGGAAGCAAACTTCATGCCCATATACACTTGGGCATTCAGGCCTATCCTACTTTTATTTGAGATGTCCCAGACTTTGAGCTCACTAAGCTGTAACTTGTTCTCTTCCATGCAAGACTTGGAGTTTTTTGAAGACCTCCCAGTTCAGGAGTTTCGCAGCTGCCCAGGAAGTTCAGATGACCACATTTGATTAAAGCTGACATTAATATGCAACCTGCTACAGGATTTCCTCAGGGTGACGTGCCCTCCTTTGCACCCCCTCGTACTCTTCAGATGCCAATCATGGCGATTTCCCACAAAAAGGAAACATTTAGCTTACATGGTAGTAAGAGAGCAGTTTTCAATCTCAGTTAACCTTTACAGCAGTAACACTAATTTGCAGTCTGTTCATACTGAATGCTAAAGTCTCTCTGTTTCCTGCTCTGAATTTCATTCCGTGTCAATTAGTGCTATGAAGTCAGTCTAATAATGATGTATGGTTAACACGGGGCCTGTGTCTGAAAGCTGAGAGGAATGCACAGAGGACAGATAATTGCGATGGCGCCATCCACGAGCTATTCAACGCTTTGTTGAAGTTAAAGGGTCTAGAAACACGCTATAAAAATATGTTTCACCATGAGTGCTGATAACATTTAGGGGAACTTCCCGGCAACTTTATTGAAAATAAATAAAAAGGTCCAGCAGCTTTAAACTGATGTGTGAAGGTGAAAGGACAGAGACCTGTTCAAGCCACTGCCATATCTACTTAACTGAAAAATGTCAACCAATAATCTCCAAGATTGTTACTATGCTTATTCACATTAATGTGCTGAAAACAGCACATGAACAAGCACAAAGTGACACCACTCATGTCCCCTGGCTTTTTCCTTTTTGCATCCGTAAGTTCCTGCTAGAGACTGACAAGACACTCTAATGAGCAAACCTGTCAAACCTGTGGATCTTTGGCCACATGAGGAGCTACAAAGGCCCTGGGAAGCAGGGCAGTGAGAGTTACCTCTCCCAGCACAAAGGATGGCTGGAGACTTTGGACCAGATTCAGCACAGATCAGTTCAGTCATCAGCAGAGCAAAGTCCACTTGAAGGACTAACTGTTATTTCACATCAAGGACAAAATAACAAGTGGCTTGTTATGAGTGAGGTAAATGCTCTTGGGCCACTGCCAACCCACAGTGGTAAGAAGACTTATAGGAACCACCTTTGTGCTCTCCTGGCACCACTGCTGTAGGTAAAACACTTCAGCCAGTCGCAGACTGACCATCAGAGCACTGGCTGGTCTTGGAGAGTCCTACTGTTCCTGGGATCACACCCACTGTTGTGTGACAGCAGGAGCAGGTCAAGAGAATTATTTTCACTCATATGATGGGATTAGGGGGCTACATAGAGGATGCACAGGAAATGCAAAAGATCCATCCCTAAATTTTCCAGCCCTTTCCCTTTCAGGGCAGCACTAGATCTGTTCTCAGATGACCCTCTACAATAACAGGGTCTCCCATCTCCCCAGAAGTTGGATGATGCAGGGATTGCCCATGCTGAGCAGTGTGTTTCCCACAGCACTGCCCAGGCTGGTTGGGTTCACACCAGCCTGACTGGCGCAGCACTTGATGGTGTCACTGCTCCAGGCCATTACTAACTTCAACAGTACCCACTGACATATTTGTAGGCTTGATGGGACATGAGTTTTGATCTTTTTGGCAATGGCACACTGCATCTTCTAGGAAAAAAAAAATCAAATTGTCTCTTTTCCTCTTCCATTTCACCTTGCATTTTGGAGATTAATTATTATAAATAAAGAGGTAGAAGCAAACAACTTGATGAGCTTCCAAACTGCAGCTTTAGACTAGCAGTACCACCTTAGGAAAACTGAATGCAAGTCCGTGGATGCATATGTCTAAAGATGTGAAAGCCTAAGGAAAAAGAAGGGGAGAAATTAGAAATTAATTTGCTTTGGAAAAAGAGAGGAATGCAGCTGAATAGATATGATGCTGCATCAGTGAGATACATTAAAAATCCAAATGAATCCCAATGTCAGCTAACGCACTGCCATAACAAATGAACATGGTGGCAAAGGGTAGACTTTGTTGCTAAGCTGACAAAAATAAATTAGTCACCTGTCAGTACTTGCTTAGAATTTACAAACACATCAGTTTTTGAGAGAAGAGCAGAAAACAGTCAGCATATTTTTCCATTAGAGCATTGTGCAGAGAGAACTAAGCACTTTGTTTTCATTTATGCAGTAACTTAACCCCCCACTGCACAGTAAAAGCCTCCTTCTGGGAGTAAGACACTGTCTCACCTGGAGGGCACAGAGATGCCTCAGCTGATGGAGGCACCAGAGGGAACTGAGGGAACACAAGTGCTGGAAGTGACCCATCACTGGATGTGACCCTGAACCACAGAGACCCAGTGCCCTGCCAGCACGTGGGAATCAGCTGCAAAACATCTGCTCCAAGCCTGCTCACAACCAGGCAAAAAGTCATTGGTCTTGTGAGCTTTTAGCATTTGCTGCAGAATAAAGACAGAGAAGTTTCACTTGGGCCATATGTCTCCCCTGCTACATCAATACATGAGTGTCTCCTCTGCTCCCTGTGTCTTGGATGTGGGATACGCCTTTGAGCTTCCTTTATAGAGTGACGGGGACACTGGGAACTAGAACCAAGGGAACAAGGCCAAGAAGTGTGTAACATTTACAGCCAGGGGTGAAACAAACATTTTTTGTAATTAATTACTTTTTTATTGTTTCATTTTCCACATGCAACAAAGTATGTCTTTAGTAAAGCTGAAAGTTTGGCTACAATATTCAGAATGTCCAAGAAAATTTGGAATTTTACAAATACAAAATTTAATTATTGATGTTGCAGTTGGTTATACTGATTTAATCAAAGAAATCAAAGCATTTTCTGTAATTTACAGGTCCCATTGGAGCAGCTGGAACTGCAAATGTTAAGTCACAGAGAACCACGAGTGAGCAACCCCAGCCCAAAAATTAGTCACAGGAAATTGTTGAGAAATCACTAGAAAAAATGAGCTTGAGAGAACAACGATCTGCCACAGACAATTTAAAAACAAAAGAGGAGGCAATGTTCAGTCAGTCAAGTGATTTGCTACAACTTATTAGCCGAGGGCCAATCTTGCTGCTAAAACCGTCAGAGAAGATGCACTACCTGGAGCAATGCAGGAACACAGTTAAGACTAACAAGCTGCTGTACACAGCACTTTAATTAGGCCAAATGAGGAAACGATAATAAACCAGCAGGCCAAAAGAAGGGGGAAAAAAGTCTGTAACTGAACAGAATCAAATTATTTCTTTTTATTGTGACAAGATAAAAACCTCTAAAATGAGATTTCTGAATTGCAATGATGCCCAAACTCACACCAAATGAAAGCACAGGAGACAGTGAACAGCTTATTCAGGCACCAGCATAGCAGCCAGGCTCAGCTTCAGCCCCCACCAAATACAGGAATTTGTCCATATTTTATTTCAGCAGCAACAAATGGTTGGCTGAGCAGAGCTGTTGCAAACTGCAAACTAGGAGGAAAGGACAGGTGTGTAATTTCTTGAAATGTCCTTTTAGGGCTTGTGGCACAGAGACTTCTTTCAGACACAAGCCATAAGGCTGAGAAATATCTATCATGCTTAGCTATGGAAACGGGGATTTTATGAAAGTGTGATCACGAGGTGATAATAAGAATGCGATTGGAAGTTGATGTGTTATTGCTTAATTTAGACAGAGGAAGGCTCTTTTTTTGTCCACACCATCTGCCAGCCTAGAAACCCAAGGAATAAAGGCACAAGCTGCAGATGGCTTTTATAATGGCTGTACTCAAGTGGCAGAGGAGCAAGAAAGATAGCGGCCATATAAATCAAGCAGCAATATCACCATGGCAGAGCAATAACTGAGCTGATAGAAGCATTCAGCAGAAACAGAAAAAGAAAGAGATACCTTCACAATTTGCTGCATTAGGATTTGGCTGCAGGAGGACAGGACACAGAGCTGGACCCTCAAGAAGCTGTTGGGAGTACTGACATGGAAACACTGGGAGCAGGGAAAGCAGCACGGCTGCACACGCTGACTGCTGCCTCCAAGGAAAACAGATAAACTCTGCTTTAAAATTGCATTCACATATGTAACAGTTCTCAAGCTAGCTCTTATCCTTTCTTTCCTCTCTTTGTTTGTTTTTTTTTTTTTTTTTTTGTGATGGAAGAGAGAAAGAGAATAGAAGCTCATTTACTTCAAGTCAGTGGAGAGAAAAAAAGCTTGGAGATGAGACACAAGGCTCAGCACAAACTTCTGCTGGTGAAGCAGTTCCCCCAGATGACTGTCTGAGCTCTGCTGGGGAGCCTGAAAGGGCTGCTCTGCTTATCTTGCAGCAGCAGGGCCCAGGTGTGCTGGACATGGAACAGCACAGTGCAGTGCAGGGGCTACTTCAATGTTTTCCTCTGAAACAACCACATCAAACAACCTCAGTTACACAAATGTATGAACAAACAGTCATCACAGCATTAGTGGAATTGGGTCTCCAAGTGGGACTTGTGACACAGATTGACAGGAGAAACAGCAAAAGGCAGAGGAAAAAGTAGGGTTTCATTCTATTTGGTAAAGATACACACACATTCATTTCCTTGCACTTTTATCATTACTGAGAATACCAGCTTCTTTGCTGCTTCACTGCAAAGCTGTACACAAAATGCAGAGCCCTCAGCCAGGGAGAGGAACACTAGCTGCGCCTTCAGCAGGAGACACATGCACAAATCAGAGCTGCCCAACTTGGGGGACAGAGGAAAATCTACATTGCTTCTGCTCCTGAGCTGGTGCAATCCAGAGGCTGTTGAGGAGCTGGGATAAGGTCCCAGGAACACATTCAACAGCTACCAGATTTAAAGTCAAGGTAATTCTTTCAGCACTGAGACAGTGACAAAACCCAATAGTACCAAGAGCTGAACCAGTGACTCTGAATCCCACAAGATCTGTTTGCACCCCACATGCACATAAAGAGGGACATTTAGTTGAATAATTATGATTTTGTGCCGACGACATCTATTGCATCCACCACTGGAAGATGTATCTGAACACCACAAGTGGCTCAGGCTACAGCTGCTCAAAACCAGCCCTCAAAGCAGCACTGGAAGGTTCAGTGCTTCAGTCAATAAGGTATAAACTCCCCTGAAACCCAGTAACTCTCAGCTGTTCCCTCCATAGAAGTCATCCTTCTCATGACTTCCGATGACAGCTTATGTACACATCAAAAGGGATGGAAGGCACAATTCATGTTCCATACTGTGTACGTGGAATCATCCTTTATGTGCATGCAAAGCAAATGTAAAAATTTACTGTGCAAAAACAGCAGGCCTGTACAATTACTGTGGGTATTATCTAAATCGATCATTTACAAATATGCACAAGTAGTTTGAGTAGACTCTCTGAGCAGAACCAGCTGTTGAGCAGACAGAGCAAACTGCAGAGAATGATCAGTGATGGATCTGTCAAAAGAGTATTAGAGCTGAACCATTTTCTTCCTAAATACTTGGGAATATCCCAGAGACTAGCAGAATTTTACAGGGAGGAAGAAGTGGAAGGAATGAGGGGGGAGGGGGGAAGCATTACAGCAAAAATTATTTTTTTTTTCTTATTAATGCTGCTTTTCATTTGCAATCCTTTTTAGTTGGCATGGGAACATGGCATGATAGCAGATCAGAAATAAAATCACTGTTTTGACTGATTCCCCAAAAACATTCTCCTTCTCACCCACCCCAAACAGCTTTCTCCTAGGAAAAATTGTATGAGTTAGAGGTTTCCTTGCCAAACTTCAAAGTTCCAGTCAGTTCACATCAGTCTTGAACAACTAGTATCCTACAAAACAGGGTGAGAGTGAGCACACCTTGGATACAGTGTCATTTTAGCAAGGTACACTTAGGACTGAATTGGTCTCAGGGCACCCTAGACACACTCACCCAACCTAAGACAGGAGCCCCACAAGCACTATTTCTAGATAAGTTCAGTAATCTTCTGCAGTTACACAGAACAGATTTTCTTTAGAATAGCTTCAGAGCACTTGCAATCTATAGTTTTTCTTTTTTACAGGCAATCAGATGTTTCTTGGCTATTTTGATACACAGCATTACTCTAGGAAATAACACACTATCAAAGAGCACAGATAAACAGGCTGTTATTTAAGACTACACAGGCAAGTCCAGCAGCATCCCTTCCCTTTCCTGCTGGAACAGGGTTTTTCCTCCATCAAGGATTTGTACCAGGATCAGCACGGTGGTGCTGGCAGGTACTGCCATGAACAGCAGCCTCTTGATATGGAAGGTGGTGAGATGCTGGGGGAAAACCAAGGGCAGTGCTGGCATGAGCCAGGTGAGGAAAATGAAGACTTCTGCCATGACCAGACTGCCTCAGGCAAGCCAGCTGCCTGCAGGGACACTGGTCTCCTGCCTTCCCACATGGAAGCATCAATCAAGTAAGTTCAAACAACAGCACATCAACTAAGTCGCCAAGCCAATAACCTTAATTCAGGATCCCCTAGAGTTAGCTGGAATCAGGAACTAGGACTTTTCATACAGTAATATCCTCAAGTGAGGAAAAGGGAGAGAAGAGGAAAAAGCAAATCAATGATGCAAGAGATGCCTCAAACTCTGAGTCTATCTGCTATGACAGCCCAAGTTGCGAGAAAACCCTGAGGTCGTCCCAGTGGCATACACATATGCAGACTCCAGAATAGCACTCAGGGAAAGCCATTTCCTTCATTTCAAGAGCCATCAAGCTAGTATGGGAGGGTGAGGCAGGTGTAGTTAGCCCTGACCTGTCCATCTGGTTTTCACACTCTACAAGCTCAGGGGAAAGCTGACCTGTCCACATGTATGCCAGTGGCACTCAGACAAGTACTCCTGCACCACTGCAGCTGGAAGTGGTAACACAGAGTTTATCCAGCAGGTCTGGAAAGGAAATAAAAAAATTACTAATTGCTGACACAAGATTAGTTGTGCCCGGTCTCTTAAACCCCAGCCAGCAACTCCTAGCTCTGGGTCATTCTTTCCCCATGTCCCACCACATCCTCTCAGCCCCAGCAGCAACAGGATCAGGAGTCCTGGATCACTCAAAATGACTGCAGTTGACTGGAAGAAATTCCTCTGTGCTGTTTCCAGGGGAGCTGCAGCAAACAGTGATGCAAAGACACACATTTTGGGCAGAAGCTCAAAGTTTCACTGAGAGAGATTTAGGGTTCTGCAAATCACAGTGGATTCAAGACACTGTTTTAAAGCAGTCCTGGCTGTTTTACACAATACTCTAGATAGTGTTTCCTCTTTTTACCCCCACAAAACATGGAGGATAGCCACTCCTTTGATGCCACCAGCTGAATAGCTAATTCACACAGGCACAGGCAGGCACTGACACTTCAGTAGCTGAGGTTAATGATTGCCTGCTCAGCTGGTGCTAACTTATTTTTCTCTCGTGATGTTTCTCAGAGTGCAAGGGGCTTTCACTGGAGTAATTCAAACAATTATTAAACTATGTACTACTTCGGTAAAAAGGGCTTCAGAGAGTGGGGTTTTTATTTCCTGAGCCTGTTCTCTGCCATCACTGCAGGGCTTCATCTCAGAGACCAATTCTAGAGCTGTTAAGTGCTCATCCCCATCAAAATTCAGCCTTGAGTGCAGAGGATCTGGCAAAGCATCTCAAGGCCAAATCCTCCCTGGGACTGCCTTCTGATCAGCCTCTCTTTTAGGAATTTAACAAGTACAAAATATCTGGAATTAAAATGGAGTAGTGACTGGAGGTGGAAGAGAGCAACACTTTGGAGCCACAGACCAACAAAACGCAATGCTGCGCTAACTGGAGCTAAGACTCTCGGGCACAGACCCAGAGGTGACAGCTCAAAAGGTGTGACATAGCACAGACAGCTTCCTAAAACACTTGTGAGGAGGAAGAACCTTTCGTACCAGTTTGGATTGGCAGCTTTTTTCCTATTCCCTTCATGTGTAACATGAGTTTCCTTTCAATGGGAAGAAAAAGGACTTTAGGAAACTGAATATCTCAGAGAAGGGAACAAAAAAAATAATTTTCAACTTGTAGGGGAAGCAATTGGGGGGGGGTTCAAAACAAGCAGAAGTCATTGTAAATGCAGGGCCCTTGCTCCTTCCTTCACTGTGGTAAGAAGAAAAAAGTGACATGAACAAGTCTAGCCAGCCTGTTCAGCCAGACTGAAGATGGAGTATGGTATAGATCCCCAGGACTCAAAACACACTGATTTTTGTATTATACATGTAAATAAACAGAGAGCAACATAGGGCAGGGTTCACAGAGGGAACACATTACTATTTACAACACAGCACATTAAAATGACAGTGACACACACCACTCAGAGGTGATCATTATTACTGGCTGCTTAAGGGATGATTTGAGAAATGATCTGTAAATTTAATTTTTAATTAAGCTAGAAGCCCTAAGGGCCTTCTGAGTTCAAGCATTAAGGGGGGAAGAGGGGGAAATCAATTCTTGGTGATGGAGAGGTCTAGTAGAATCTAATGGGCCTGGGTAATATATCAAGAAGCTTTTAAGATCAGTCACACAGCTCAACCGAGGAAAGCCTAAAACCCAATTTCAGATAAAAAATATGCTGTAAAGTGGAATGGATGGTCACCATTGTTCAAATCTTTGAAATGCTACTGTCTTAAGCTATGACAAACATATTACTCAGAAAATAGATACATGATCAACACCAGCCTGCAGAACTTCACAGGGAAGCCGTCATGCTTAGCTCCAACCAGCTTGGAAAAGCAGCCATCACCAAATTACCTTGAAATAACTCTAAAATTTCAGCATAGCCAGAAAGATCTACATTAACTATTGAGAATCAATCATCAAAACACACTAGAAGGCGGCTAACTTGTGTTGAGAAGCATAAACTAGTTCCTTTGATAAGTAGCACAGGTCTGTCAGGTTCATTACAGCAGCTGTGGCTGGAAAAGACATGGCTCTGAGTGCACTTGACCTGCACAGTACAGTTTCATTAACACTTACAAAATCAGAAAGAGAAGATTTTTCATCTCATCTCTTGACTCCAAGCTCACAGCACCAGATCAGTTGTACCCAAGAATGCTGTGAGAAAGAACCGATGTTTTAAGAAGGCACTCCTGTCGTCTTTGAGATATTGTCATGACTGGGGAGGTCCCCAATGACTGGAGAAAAGCAAGGATTGCACTCATCTGCAAAAATGGCCAAAAAGATAGTCTGGGGAACAGCGAGCTTCGCCTTGGTTGGTGAGAAAATCATGGAGTACTGTTGTACTTCTGAGAAGGCAGCTGCTCTGACCTGTCAGAATAGACTAAACAGCAGCAAACTATGCTTGACCAAACCTAAGTGCCTGCTAAGGAAAAATGTCTGGAGCTGCAGATGAGGGGAGAGCAGGGATATCATTTACCTTGACTTCCACAATGCTTTCAACACCACTTCCCACAATCTTTTGTACAACTTAGAGTGTACCAGTCTGGAAGAAGGGAGAAGAAAATAGATGGAAAAAAAAAAAAAGATTGGATGGTTGGGCTCCAGTGAGTAGGAGTTAACAAGTACTTGGAATCCAGCAGCAAGTAGGACACATCAAGAGTCTTACTAAGGCCTGACCTCTTCAATATCAGCAGGAGCTGATGAGAACCCTCTTGTCAAGTTTGAAATGACACCATATTGGAGTTAAGAGCTGATGTACTCAAGGACAGGGCTGCCACTCAGAGCGGGAAACACCAAAATCTTCCCTTGAGTTCGCGTCCAAGTCTATATGCACATTTTCAAGAAGAAAGTTGGGCAGAGGAAATGAGCAAGAAATGAGATGAATGGTCTTGTTTTCACAAACCTTCTCTTCTAAGAAACAGGCAATTTATCAAAGTGCTGTAATCCTACCAACTGTCATAATACTTGGTCTAATTACATCTGGAGAACAATGCGCTTATGTTAGGGAAGAAACTGTCTGTAACAAGGTTGGTAGAGAAACTTTGCTATGCATGATCTTGGATCACAGGTCCTTATGCAAGAATGAATACCACCAAGAAGGTGTTGGTGACATTTATTTATAGCAGCTTTATAGTATTTGGCAATCAAACAAATCGGTTGGCTAATTTTCTGTATTTTCATAAAATGTCATTCCTAGTGCATTAATCTACATCAAAAAAAGCCTAAAATGGGTTTCCAGACTACATGTTGTGGGGGGAGAAGTTGCAATCTCCAATCTTTTGGAAGACTACAAAGCAGATTCAAGAATTGTTAAGCTAAAAAGCTGCTTGGGCTGAGACTTCACACTGCAGTTTGCTGTAGATGTACTGTCATGATAGCTCTCAGCAGTGTAAGCACTGCTTAACTTCATGTCTTGGGGAAAATGTTCTTCAAATCTCACACTACAAAACTCACAGGGGATGAACCTTACTTTTCTGTGGTGGCATCAGCAGGATTATTTGGGATCACACAGCACTAAGTAGGAAGGGACAGAAGCCAGTCCAAAACAAAATAGCAGTGAGGACCTGCTATTGCTGTTTGGGCACTGACACTTCCCGATTTCATACCAGATGCCTGAGTTTCAGCAGCACCAAGACTGCACATACATTTCACTAAAACACTCAAAGCAAAGCACAGAAGAAGGAGGGGGAGATTGTCTCACTGGCAAGAAAGCCAGGCTTTTCGGAAAACAGCCATCATTTGAATTCTCAATACAGAGTCTTGGGACCACCTGCGAAGCAAGATAACACTTGCATCCTGGACAAAGGTGCCAAAGTAAGGATTAGGTAGACAAAACAAAAATACACAGTGACACAAAGAAATACACACACAAAATATGAGCACTGGGACCAAAGAAGACTGACTTTGATAGACAGTGTCTCTAAGGAGACTGAATATAGAGTGGGACAGATTTACACAAATTAAATGGCCATAGCACCATGATATCTAGGCACCCAAGATCACTGATATCAACTACTCACGCTGCAGGCTTGAAGCAGTGAGACAGTCCTTTATAATGCAGGAGGTCACAAGCACACAGAGCACATTACAGGCTGACACTGAGCTGTATCCTGGAAGGATCCAGCATGGGCCACCCTGTCAACAGAGACCACAGGAAAAAGTTCTTAAAAGGAGGAAGGCATTTCCAGTGTACAAAACACCGGCCGTAGGTTAAGTTTTATTCCTCTCAATTTTTTCCTGTAAATTTTGCATTTTCAAAACTAAAAAACTGAACTTTTAAACTCTGCTGAAACAAATTAGAAGGATTTCTAGTTTTGTCACTTTCTTAACAAAAAAATTATTAGATGAAGAAATAGTCAAGCTGAAAACTAGACATCAGATGATGGTATCATTGCAGACTGTCAAACCTCATTTAACTCAAAGAAATTCTGGTGCCAACACGTCGCCTCCCATGGCTTTATTTGTCTGGGCAGGCACTCGACAGCAGCTCAGCCCCCGCAAGCTCATGCTCCAGGATCCTGATGGAGCCCAAGCCTCCTCAGGGGAGACAGATGGTGAAATTTTTACTTCATCATATGTACTTGTTACCTCTCAGCTCAAATAGTGAATTGCTGTTAGAACACAGGTTAAAGAAGGTGTACTGTGCCAAGGTGCACAATCAGAGCTGAATATTTGGGTAACGACTTGGTGGGTACACAGGGAGGTGCAGGATCCAGCCTTTGCACCCCCATGCCAACATAGGCAAGGCTCACCTGCCCAGCAACAGGTACAGGAT
This sequence comes from Serilophus lunatus, assembly GCA_013399895.1. Classification (NCBI taxonomy): domain Eukaryota; kingdom Metazoa; phylum Chordata; class Aves; order Passeriformes; family Eurylaimidae; genus Serilophus; species Serilophus lunatus. The sequence continues at coordinate 484,972 of VXBA01000621.1, forward strand.
CCAAGTCTCTATGGCCAAAAATCAGTCTGGTCCCTGGAGTTTGCTCAATGGGTATCTTCCAGCAGGTTACTGTTACTGAGAACAAGACTAAAAGCACAAACCTCATTTCTCAGTGAAAGGTGAGGATTACCCGGCTCATGTCCCTGTAGTGCACATACATTCAGGGACGATAAAATAACTGGAGGCAATACCCCACACTTGGCACCATGGCTTGAAGAGTACATGGCCACTCTCCTCTTGCCTGCTCACTTGCGTCTTCCCAGTCATCCTCCAACACCCCCCAACACAGCAGAGCTGCATCATGGGCTGGCAGCCCTACTGCCCAAGAGAAGTTCAGGCTCTTCCTCAGGTCATGTTTTATGCCTAGTTAAAAATTAATAGAGGAGAACATTATGAGAACTATGAAAGGGTATGCAGAGATGTGCCCTTGCTGCAAATGGAATAATAAAATTCTATTTTATGAAATGGTGTGGTTTTGAGAACAAAACTCCTGAAAAATGTGTGAGCCCTGGAAAAGGAACACACACTAATCCCTGACACCCCATCTCGAGGTTTGGCTAAACTATTCACAATGTCACTCCACCAACCCCTGCACTGGGGCAGCTGGAGCAGCTTATGGATGGAGATTCAGGAAGTCCTAGTCCTCCCATCTGGCACAGAGTCTGAGCCATCAAAAACCCTCCAACAGCCAAACTGTGAAGCCAGTCCATTAAAAAAATACCCAGAAGAAATCATTTGAGCAGTAATGGTGCCTCTGCAGAGCCAGGCCAGCCCCCTGATGAATGGGAGTGACACCCCAAGGAACCTTACTTCCCCTACCCCGAGCACAGCTGACACTCTGTCCACAGTCACAGCCACGCAAGAGCAGCTCAAGGGCTCAGCTAGGCAAACATTTAATACTACCCAGTGTGTTTGGATTTTCTTTCCCTGGAAGATAAAACAGAATCAGTTAGCTTGTTTTGCAATAATAGAGATTTCTATGTCTCCAATGAAAACAAACAAGCAGGAACAAAAAATAAACAAACTAACAAAAAACCAAACAAAAAAAACAACCCACTTCAGAAACATTCCTCTGCTAAAGAGAGTAACCTTGAGACATTTCCTCACTGCTTCATTTGGGCATGATGCCAGAGGTGACTGAACATGGGGGTAAAGGAGGCAGAGTGAGGAACATACGTATTTCAAGGTTAGGAACCTGTCACTCCCCATTTTTCGAGAGAAAATTCTGAATTTTTTTTTGTAGGAAATAGAAGTTTTCACTTAGATTATTTTAAAAATACTTTTCACTTTTCATTATTTTTCAGTTAAGGACAAAAACCAATAGAAAATCTGATAAGTGAAACCTTGTTTGACCTTTTCTTTCTCCATAATTTTATTAGAAAGAAGCTGAGAAGGCCTCCTCCATAAACCCTCACTTTTAACAGCTATTCCAATCTTTCCATGAAAATATGAGGGGAGGAAGTGAGAAAACCCAAGTCCTAGATTTGAGGCAAAAATAAGATTTTTGCAAAAATACATTACATAAAAATCCTACAAGTCCTTAATTTTTAAAATATACTTCCTTTACTTGATTACCTTTTTTCATTTATAGGTCTTTCACTACCAGTATTCACTGATGCTACACAAATATAAATTTAACAATCTGTAACTCTTGAAATTATGCATTTAGAGCTTCATTTCAGATGAATATTATTCACTGTTTGCTACAAAGATGTCCAGCATCCAACCAATCAGAAAAGCATCAGAGATCCAAGTACTCAAACTCCAGCAAACTTTAAACACCTGGCTCTTGGGAGATGCAGCATTATTCACCTCCTACCTGCCAATTGTTCATCAACCTTAAGCGAATCAGAAAAAAATTGGTCAAATTCATGAACTCTCTCCTGACCATTTTGGTGACAACTTATTATTACCACCATTATTCTAAGAAATGGGCAAATCTGCCCCAGATGCTCTCCTTGGAATACCCACATGCAGCCCCTCTTCTGCCTGGGCTCAGCATGACCTCAGGCTTCAGGTTTTTTTCTTTCACTCATTCACTACCTGAAGAGAACTATGTCCATGGGTCATCTAAGAGCATGACATCCTACATGACAGCAGCTGTGTGATTTTATTCTTTTTTAATTATTTTTTTAAAGCATCATATTGTGTTTCGGCTGGAAGCAGGACACTGACTATGAAAACTAGATGGTGTACCAGCAGCAACTGTGGAGTCTGAGTAACAGATTGAATTAACATCCTAAGGTGTCCCTGTGGAAAAAAACCCATAACCATTCCTTCTGCTTAAAGCCTGTGCTTTCCCAAATATAACTTTAAATGCAGAGAAACTAGAAGTGCTCAGGTACTGCAGGCTACAGAACTGTACACAGAGGGTATAGCTGCAGTCTGAGGCTCTTTGCACCATGACCCAGCTTTCACCCTGAAATGTAAATGTGAAGTCAGGAGGAACGATCCAGGAGCGTCACATCCACAGAGAGGGTGGAAGGTCAGTCTAGATAATGCAAATCTTGTGTCTTCTCCAGCTTAACAGCAAAACTTCTTGACTCTAATGTAGGACCAATTTGGCTCCAGAGGGGAAGCCCCCAGCCCCAGTGCTATTTTCCTGTCAACAAATGCATAAGTATTTCCCTTTAGCAAAGACACAGAGACCACAGAATAATTAGCTATGTTGATATGCAAAGAGGCCAACATTCAAAAATCCCTGGTTACACAGAGTTAGTGTTGCAGAGCTTGTAATTAAACTATGATTCCTTTACAACTCAAGACAAGTTCCAGACAGTGGGTTGAAAATACATCTCAAACAGATCTTCAACATTCAGGACCATCTGTTTCCTTTTTGCGTGAAATATTTTCATTTGCTGCAAGTAATGAGCTTAAACTGATTTTAGGAGATCTGTTATTAATAAAGAAATGTGAAAAATTTGCAGGAGAGCAAAAACCACATTCTGCACCTGGGTCTGCTCAGGAGCCTGGGAGTTGCTTTGAAGGCTCTGTATTCTGCTACATCCTTAAATCCAGACTTAGATTTATGAATAAAACAGGCTTCGTCTTCAGCACTAAACCACCCTTCATATAACATTGTTTAGGAGAGGAAGGGAAGAGTAATTTCCACACCTGAACCTTCACTGGGAATATACTGCTTCACGGGCGGAATGCAATTAGGCAGGCTGGAGTTTAGCCAGGACATTAAGGTTAATGGCCCTATGGCTGCTAAGTGCCACAGGATGCATGATGAGTGCAAGCAGCAGAGGAGCCCACCACAGATCTCATCTGGAAAATGGTGCCTCCACCTGTCTCCTGTCCTGCTGCAGCACCCCCGGGAGCTCTTCCCAAGGGTCTGCACCAAGGGTGAGCAGAGGCAGCAGTGCTGCTGCCCCTCGAACTCATCCCCTTGCATGCACTCAGGAGCCAGATGATACCATCAATGATGACAAACAGGAATTTAAATATGATACATTTCCTATAACCACAGACAGTAAGATCCTGTTCATATTATGTAACATCATTGAACATTTAGCAACAGTTTCATACAAGCAGAGCAACCTTCAGCCACTGCTTTCTCCCTACATCTATTATTAAAGCTCTGTTTTGGGCAAGACAGATGTATGAAATATATCACACCAACTGAAAGAAAATGCATTATCTGCATAATGTAAGAAAAAGAGTGGAGCTCTCCTCTTTTCTCCAAGAGCAGCTTTGCTCCACACCCCTCAGAGCAGCCATAACCCAGGGGAGGTCCAGCTTTCACCAGCACCTCCTGCCTAAAAGTAAGGAGGTCCTACAGGTGACACATATGGGATCTGTCCCTCTGCAGGGCCCCAGACACAGAAGACCTGGCACAGCAGTCCTAGTACTCTACTCAAGCATTCTTGGGAGTCACCTATCAAGGCTCACTGGCCAGTAAAGCCCATGAAGGTACAGGGAGCTGTGTTTTAACTAATCCTGGATGATCCCTGATGGAAGTGACAAATACTCCATATCTTAAGCAACAGATCTCCCCTACAGTATCTATATCACATGACAGATGCTGAAGGAAGAGCACCTGCTCTGCTGCTGTTATCCCAAATGGGAATATCAGCTTTGGTTGGGTGTTGCTTCTAATGCCACTTTCTGAGCACTGGGGTTAGGAACCAAAATTAATGTCTTGCTGCAATAGCCACGAAGTGCCGAGATGATTAATATATCTGTCTGAGCCATTTCAGCCGTTTATTTACTGTAGTCAGTACCTAAATCTGTATTGCAACTGCTGTCTGCATAAATAATGAATAAAGCAATGAATCTGGCAGAGTTACCAAACTTTCATTCAGCTTCTCTTGAACCAGTTAAATTCTGCTGTGATTCATCTGCCCAAATGAGCCCCAGAGAGGTCTTTCGTGGAGAAGGGAGGAGAGGGGACTTTATTTCTGTGCACTGCTCTGGGGCTTCCAAAACCAATTCCCTTTCAGCTACAATCCCTCTTTCTCTCATTTTTATTGAGGCAGGGAGCAACAGAGAGGCTCTTTTGAGCTACAATATCTTACCCTCTTCCAGGTACAGGTCACTGATTTCAAGACAAATCTTAGATGCTTAAGGTTTTTTTTAAATGAAAATCTATGTTGCCAATTTTTCTTCCAAGGCAATGCCACCAGAAGTCCCTTGTTATTGTCCTTTCACTGAGAACCGTTCCTGACTCCCTGTGCTATGAGAGGATCACGCCGACATGGCAGCGTGGGGAGATGCCATCACCCTGCAAGAGGCAGGACCAACTGCCAGGCTGAATGGCAAAGGAGGCTTTTGGATGACACAGCCTTCAAAGTATCTTTGGCAGCAAGATTAGGGACAGCCTGATAGGTGCCAAGCAACGAAGGACAGGACTTGGTAGACCTAATATGCAAACAGCCTCCAGATAAATAACATCAAAAAAATCTTTCTAAATATAAAGCCTGTTTCATAGTCATAAAAAATGTCCCTTCCAGTTTCAATTAATAGCTGTTTCTTGATTGCATAAGCTGCCAAAGCTTTGTGTTTGCTATAACAGCTTTCTCCAACAGAATGACTGCTTTCTGTGCCATGAATTTTACAATTTTCTTCATTCTGTATGCTTTTTCTGGAGCTCATCATGCTCGTGGCATATTACGAGAATTTCTGCTTGCCCAAGCTGACTTCCTTGTTAATAGATTCTCTATCTTTGGCATATTTCTTTTCTCCACTGTTGAAAGAAATTATCCAACATAGCACTAAAATCACAGTTACACTAATGATCAACTTTGTAGTGTGGATTTTTCTTGTTTAACCATCAGGAAAAAATTCAGAATGTTCAACATATTATTCAGTTACCTTTCCAGTCATGTTTTCCTATTTCAAAATAACTTCTATTCTTCTTTTACCACAGACTCTGCCAGTTTGCACCTTACACATCATTTTGTCATCTTCATCATGGTTTGGGTGGGTTTTTTCACCCTAAATTTTGAGCTGGCAGTCTGAGAGGCCTATTCCTAGAATGTGTTAGACATCAGGACTTGCCATTTACTCCAGGATTTATTTTTTGCCATCCAACATTTTTATGCAAGAGCACTTGATATGCGACAGTGCACAGGCTGTCAAGGAGACTCTGACCTGGGACAAATCTCCAATCTGTACTTTGGTTTTGGAACCATAAACTCAGCATGCTGGGAACTCAGTCCTGCTTTGTCCTCCAAACAAGCATCTCTATTCTCAATGGCAGATGCAATCTGATACACCCGACTGCACTCGTTATTAATACAGAGGTAAGGTGTACTTTATCAATGGATGTGAGCCATTGTTTTCAGAAAATCCAAAAAAGATTTAACCACTATCCAAGGAAATTTGCAGCTCACTAATTCATGAATTAGAAAAAGCCTTTTTTCCTTGTTCTAAGAAGGCTTTTGAAACTGACAAAGTCAACTGGGGAGCAGGGTGGAAAAGATTTATACAAAAATTGCAATAAAATTCATTTGGATCCATTTACAAGACAGAATATACTCGGTAGATATTTTTTGAGAACTGGCTTAGTAAAGCAGTAAATACATATGCCAAGTTTAAAAAATAAATAAAATAGCATGGTACTGCTCCCCACATGTCATCCTACTTAACAGTGCTTTAAATTTAGTTGTGAAATTCACTAAATCACCCTGAGTAAAATTGCATTGTCACTGCAGTAATGCCCAGCACATGGGCTGGGAAAGAGCTGGTAGTGTCTCACTGAAAACTGTTGAAAGCAACTGCTCTTGCAGAACTGAGGTGAAAAGTGCCATCCTTTGAGGTGGGATTTTGCTTTTCTATCTCCCCAACCAGGTTTGCTTCCCACTGTTTTCTCTGTGCCTGTGCTACCTGATCCCAGGTTCTCCCAGGTCTCTGAACATGCAAGACCTAAGCGGCTTGGACCAGTTCTGGATACAGATATCTGCAAATCTCAGCTGCCCTCCAAGCCAGCAAAGTCAGATCCCTGGTAGGAAAGAGCCCATCCTATTCACCCAAGGTGTAGATGAGGTAGGGTAGACACACACAACATACTCTCCGAGTGTCCTTTTAAGACCAAGCCCCACTGGGGTTTTGTCTCAGGCTACCCAGGGCCTCAAATGCAGGCAAATAGCATGGACAGGAGACCAAAATGTCCTTGAGCCAGCTCAGCTCAGCTTCATTCAGTAAACAAAGCCAGGCAGGTTGGGAAGGCAGGAGGCTGCGTCTCCCTTGCCAGCTCACTCTGCCTCCAGCCTTGCACATCCAGGAGCTTTGTTTCAGCCCTCTACCCAGACCAGACTCGTGACAGCTCTGTTCTTCTTTCCTTGCTGCCTCCCACCCTCTGCTTTAATCAAACAGACAGCAACAAACTGCAAGCAAACAGGGAAACCCCTCAGCCAGTTTTGGATGATGTTTTCCATCGTCTCACTCTGTCCTATTCCATAAATGATGTTAAATTGCTTCTTCCAGTAGGTGTGAAAGACAAGTGAGTACTGTGCCTATTAGCCCTGCAACTGTGGCTACATCAGAGGCATACCTCATGGAAGCCATTAATATCTTCTAAAATAAGTACTTTTTTTTCTATTGACATTTTCTTTAATGTTTTTAATCTCCAGAACTAACTAACTCCTTCCTTCCTCCTTCAGCACATATTAGCTTTTTTCTGTCAGATCTTCAACTGGAATAAATTTGGCCTTCCAATCCCTATTCATTAAATGATGTGAACATGTGTGTTCAGTTAAACAGGCCATTCACATGCTTAATGCTTATAGATGAATTTTAGCTTGTTTGGCTTGAAAGGTTTGGCTTGTGTAGGCCTCCAGTTGCAATTCAAATAAGGATATGCCCAAGTCCAGCCTGTTCACCAACATACCTGTGAAACAACGCATTCCTCAGAGAAGCTTTTCTGAAACAGGAAATACCCAACTTCCCAGAATCTTGTTCAATTACCATCTGATATTGTAGAACATGAACATCACTGAATAACATCATTCCTTCAAATGCAGAACAGTAATGTTTGAATAACTGAAGCATAAATATAGTTCACCTCAGGCAAGACACAAATTACATTAATAAAATGTGGTAGTGTTCTTTAGTTTGATTAGGCATGACAGAAGATGGTATTGTTCAAAAAACTCCATTTCCTGAAGTAAGGAATTGTTGCTGTAGATCTGGGGTTTGAGTGGGTTTTGTGTTGGTTTTTTTTTTTTCACAGAACAGACAAACATTGCCAGAAGCTGATGCTGCTACACCTGTCATTTGGTGTCCGTGACCCATTTCTTTCTCATACCTGGATTTAGTTGTGCTCTTCTCCAAAATAGATCCTTCATGCTTGGAAGAGTTTCCAGAGCTGCACTGCCCATCCCATCAACCTCTTCCAGATTCACAGGGAGACAGACTGTAGCTGGCAGTCCCAGTTTTACAAGTCCATTTCTCAAACACAAAGACAAAAAATTTAAAATATGGTTTTGTTATCCATCAAGGTAACTCAAAACCTTCCAAAGACTTTCCCAAGTCACCATGCCAATACTTGGTAAGATTCAGACTTCAGACATAGCTCCCATCTCTGCTATATATTATTTATTTACTAAATTTACTGTGCCATTAGACTAGGCAAGACTTGCTGTGCTGCTCATGCTTTGCAAATGTTTGAAACTCTGAAGTGTCAGGTCTGGAGGATCTATTTAACAGTGACTTTCTGGTGCCAGACCTGACTGCAAAGGCTTTGCTCAGGCTCTGAACCCCTTTCTGTTTGAGTCAGGTCCTCTGCCATGCTCCCTACCAGAGCCCTGACCTCCCAAAAAATATGAACAGGCTCCTAATTCACTGATCTACTTGAATAAATTCCAAACCATACCTTTAGGTACCCAAATATTGCTGTTCATCTGAATGATAGGGTATGGTATTTGCCTTCAGAAATCATTACAAATTCTTCCACTGATTTTGCCGTAAGAAGAACCATATTCTTTCTAAATGCAGCAGCCGGTTTTCTATTATCATAAAAGAAAGCAAAATTGTGGCTAAGATTTAAAAATTATCAATGCATGACTCCAAAACAACCCATGTCTCCACAAAGGAAAGTCAGTCCTGCCAGAATACGGACATCTTGCTGTCACCAAACCCAAGTTTTGTACGTCAGCACAGCTAAGATGGATAAAGTGGTCTTTCCTGCCCATTGATCACACAAATCCAATTTGTAGCCTTGTTTTCTCTACATGACAGTTACAGAAGACAGACCTGATTAAATATTTCTGTTCTGATCAAGGAGCTCTCACATGCAATCCTGTGACAGCACACTAAATCCCTCTCCAGAGCTCAGCTGCACGCTCTGCCTGATGGCTGTGCTTAGCTATGCTTCTTCCAGACCTGTGACACATTGTGCTTTGATACTGACGCACAATGTGTTTTCAGTTTTAGGAACAGAGACATATTCACTTTCACACTCCTATCCTTGAGATCCAACAAAGATTGCTTGCAATCGAAGGACACTTGAGGCCTTCACATCTTTCCTGAAGTACATACAGACACGTGTTCATCCACTCTCGTGCATCTCTCCTCAATGCCTCCCAGTTAAAGTCCTGACTGAGTGCTTTATTAATGCCCAAACAGCCAGATGTCAAGGCTCCATGTGGCTGTCTGTTTATCAAGCAGCACCAAAAACTATACCAACAAGTCTGAGGATATTGAACTTGATTTACATTTCAAGTGCAACCTGTTCCCTATAGGAATGCTCCATCACAGGCACGGAAACAACAACTGATGGAACATATTTCTTGAAGCTATGCCAATGGTTATTTATTTGTTTTGTTTGTGGCTGCTCTGCAGAGGAGATTATGGCCCTGGTGTTTCTCTCAGTTGAACAACTGAGGATTGATTCCTTTGAAACCAGTGTGGTTACCCCAGCATTACATTTGAGATCAGAATTGGCATTAGGAGAGCTGAATAATTAGAGACAACTAATCACACAGGCTTTACTGTTTTCTCCAAAAGACTGTAGTGCAGACCCTTTCGGATGAATATAACTCAAAATACTGTTCCCACCGATGCCGGTTGACACCACTGCACTTAATCTGGTCCGGAGCCTGGTATCTCGAAGGCAACTAGAGCACAGTGGACTTCCCAGGACTACCACAAATTCCAGAGTACATTCTTGTTTCTGCTTATCAACCTCTCTGACATGCTTAGCCCACTGCTGTGCTACCTCTGACCAAATGGTCTGACAAGTCTGACAGTCTACAGCTCAAATAATTTCTCTCATCTTTCAACTTCTCATACAATATTCTGACCTCTTTTCATCTCACTGTGGAACACCTGAAGTGTTCCCTGACACAGTTACTAGGTGGATTGGAAAGAAAATTCCCCTGAAAAAAATCATCTTTGAAAAAGTTCTTATTGGAAAATTTTAGAGTTCCCAATGGAAACAGGGACAGTAGGAGCAAAGCAGATTTCATTTTGTTTAATGTGTTATATATGTTTTTGATTCCAAGCTAAGTTTTACATTTTCATAAATGGAAACACAATTTAGATTTTTTTATGCCAAAAGGATTACTGTTTTCCTTACAAAAGACCTCATTTTAAATCATTTTTCTAAAATTACATTTTTAGACAGACAAAATTTTCAAAAAATAACCTCAACAACAACAAAAAACAACTCACTGGATTCATTTTAGACTGTCAATACTTCTGACTTGAACTGAAAGAATAACCAATAAAGGCACTTTGTGTCTCTCCTTTGTTACCTTTTAATACAATCTGTCCACCAATCCAATTATTCCATCTGTTTCCAAAACAAAATTGCATTTTACTACTAGTATATTCTTTATCCAAATGCTGAACAGCTTGTAGCTAAGTATTAATCCATAAAAACCTGAAAACAATATCTTATTAATTCACAAAAATCAATATTCCAGTACACTTTTTGGAGCCAGTTCATTACAGTTAAGCCTAGATTTATATGATGCTCAATGGAAAACTATTCAAAATTTATCTGTTTACCTATAATGAGACAAACTGGTTGCTAAACCTCATTCCACCAAAACCAAGCTTTGTGACAGGACTCTGGTTCAGAGAAAAAGTGATCTTGATGCAGTAGTTATTTCTTCTTTAACAGAGGATAACACAGGTTCCTTTGGTTTTCTTGATCTTCTTCCCCTGTGGCCAGGACAATTTTTTATAAAAAACTCAGCTCTGTACCTGTTCCAAAGACAATTATTCATATGGGCCATCTTTCAATTCAAAAACCTCTGAAAAGGATGTGGCATCAGAACAGGCTTGATTCCAACAGGCTGAGTGTCTCATCGCGTTCCTTTCAATACTGAATCCTACAAAGGCTGTTCTTTTCAAATAAGTGTAATTTCTTCAGATATACATGGGGGGGNCTGCGGAGCCTATGGCTCGTACATGGTGTTTTTTACTAGCAGTCCAAATGCAACAGCTATTGATACTGATAAGAATTTTTCCACTGGTTTCAGTATATCTAATGTGAGATCCTAAAAGTAAATGAAGCCTGAAATTCCCAGAAATAGAATTCTGTGTCACCAATGAAAATATATAGATACATGGATTGTATGTATGTATATACGAGATAAATTATTTCATTTGTTAATAATGGGAAAAATCTCTATATTTTTATTTATTTATGTATTTAAGTTTTTTCATTACTGACTACTGAAGTCTGATCATTTTTCACATGGTGACATCAAGCTTTAAGATATTCCTTTCTCTCTAATTCCTGGAATGAAAGTGGCTCATGAATCATGAAGGTTAAATACAAATAACTTGCAGTACCACTCACAGCAGACATGTGGTTAATTGCTGTCTGCCTTTATTGTTAATTGCTGAGCACCACTGTACTGGCACACCTACCAAAGGCTTCTGAAGATAAACAAACACAGCATGTGCCCTAATTGTTTGTGTTCTTTTTACATCACCTTTTCTTCCAAAACAACAAGGGTAAAATTCACAGATCCTATCCCTTAATCTTTTCTTCTTTATGCTAAACATGTTAATTCCTCTGGCTGCTGACTCCTGCTTTACACTAAGGCAGGGAAGAGCCAGGCCAAGCAGAAAGACTTCAAATATTTGCAGTAAATTTAGACATCAGCCCTCCCAGATCAAAATTTCCTTCTCACTCCTTTCCCATACACAAGCTGAGTTAATTTTACTTCTGCTTCCATTGAAAATGCTCAGTTGATGTTCCTTCCACAGCCAGAGTATGACATGATCATACCAGACATATCCTGCACTGAAAGAAACACACAGGATGGAGAAAAAAAACCCAACCACTCACCACAGAATGTTTAGGGAGATGGAGGAGTTCCACCATTTGATTAAACACTTCTTTGAGGCTTATGTTCCTTGGAAAGAGGAAATTTTTCAATGAGGGAAGTGGTCATCCTCCTCAACTGTGCTGGTGTTTGCAGCTTTCCCAGGCTACCTGGGCCCTCCCCAGCCCTTCTCCGGGTTATGTAGGACATTTCTCATTGCTGTCAAGATGGGTCAGTCAGGCTCCCACAGCATATTTGCGTTATGTGAGACTGGGTCTGGGTACTCAAGAAGGAAAATATCTCCCTTGGAAATAAATATGGATCATGCCAGGAATTGCCCTCTAGCATGCGGCACTTTAGCCCTCCTGCAGATGCCTCAGCAGTTCAGAACCCCAGCCTCTGACTATGCAAATGCCATTTGATTCATAAGATGAGGTGCATTTTCAAAGGATCTCTGAGAAACAGGGCTGCACAGATTAGATACAGCACATTCCTCAGATCAAATGAATGGATTCAGACAGGAAAATAGCCTAAGTATTTGCTGGGATGATACACCATCTGCCTGGTGTTTCTCTTGAGTTCCCATATCAGGTTCTTGTTAGCTTGCCCAGTGCTAACCCTCACAGGCACTTTTTTGTCCCTTTCTCATGACATGAAATGAGTTCTGCTAGAGATCAAGTGCTTCTTCTCATCACATTTTATTTTCTCTCTGTAGAAACAGACTAGCAAGAATCACATTTTCCAGCCTATTCTTGGCAATGCCATGTTCCTGACATTCAGGCTGAAAAACCTAGAAGGCAACAACCTTGCCAAAAAAGTTGAAGTTGGGATGCAATGGAGATAAAATCAGTAACTGAAATGATTAAGGATTGGTAGGTGTTACTTTACCAGGAAAGACTGAAAAAACTAAATCTGTATAACCAGGCTGAGTGATAATTAAATCAGCACATCTACAGACTATGGAAGCACTAAAGGCCAAATCTTCTAAAACAGGAAAATAAGAGGATTTGGCCACCTGAATGACTCTAAGAAGTCAGGTGAATAAGGCAGATTATTTTTTCGTCTCCTTAGGCTTTTGAGGATAATTTTATTTCAATATCACGCCACTGGAATCAGTAGAGCCAATGGAACTTTAAATAGCTCCCTACTTATTATGGAAAAAGCAACAAAATTACAGCTGAAGAAATTAGAGGATATTTAGAGTGATATGTGGAGATGTTACCAATTAATGGGGTAAAAGTGGAAGAAAAAATCCAAAGCATAAGGTAAGAACCTTATATTTGCAGACTACTGACACACTGAAAATTGCAGTGGCCAAAAGATGAACAAGGGGAGTGTTTCCCTTGAAAGTGTAGGAATGTTTATATAGAATTTTGCATTTATTAACTGGTGTGTCACTCAGCACACAGTAGCCATTTCTTTAGAGACAGGAAAGAAGAAAGGAGGAAAGAGAGGAAAGAGTGTTAGGAACCCCAGAAAATTAACAGTCAAGAGCATGTGTGGCATGTGTGGCAGGTGTGGGAGGCAAAGATTCAGATCCTTGCTCTGCAGCACTTGGACATTCGCAAGGGAGATTTTTGGAGATCTCACCTTCCCATTTTCCTATAGTAAAAAATGGAACACTGGACCTTGTAGTTCTTTACAGAGCAGAATTCCTGGTTCCTGGCCAGTCCTGCCTTGCAATCTAGCTAGCTTGCAGAGCTGGCAAGTAGCAGTATTTCCACTGCCCAGATGGAGGCACAGAGGAGGGTGCACTGACTGACCAAGGTCATCCAGCAGGCCAACAGCAGAAACAACAAGAGCTCCCAAGTCTCCAGAGTCCTGCTGTGAACCTCCTGCCTCTTCTTACTGGCTGTTTCCATTCCTGATACCCTTTGCTTGTTACAGATGTCATTAAAATCCAAATAAAACACAGAAAATACTTATTATTAATTTCCAAAAGAATACAGGCCCATTTTTCCCATTGATTCTTGGCAGATTCTTTCTTGAAATTTGCCAGATTGGTACGAAAACAAATACATATAAATTAGCAATATACGACATGACATGAATGAGAACATTCATTCTCTCTAATCATTCCCACAAGCATTTTGTCATTTTTCTGTCAGTTCTGTTGATAGGAAAGGAAACTGCTTTGCAATTTTAATCTCTTTTCCCTGAGCACATTTTGTTCTTAAAGTTAGCTGATATAAAGTGAACGTATTGGAAACGGGGGAGGCTGGTGAGAAATATGGAAGAGCTCTCTTTGTTTCTCTCTATTTCAGAGTGAACAAATATCCATTGGCACTTTTGCAGGCATCTCACTCCTCCCCCATCTCCTCACCTCCTTAAAATATGCAAAGACGTTTTCTCTTTGAACCTTTCTGAAAAGAGAAAGGATAGATACTTCAAGTCAGTCCTCTTGATTAATCCAAAAATTTTGAACACATCCACCAGCTGGCCTTGATGTCAGGCTCAGAACTACATAACTGTATTTTCACATTTTCAAAACTAGACCACTTCAAAGGCATCTTTGTTGTCTAGCACCAGTCAAATGAAGAACAGAGGCAGAGGAGAAACAAATGGTGAGTTCAAGAGTTGTTGATGAGCACCATGGCCTTGCCATCCTCTCTGCCCAACCCTGGTGAAGTCTGTTGCCATGCTTGGATTTCAATTCCTCACGTACTTTCTTGCACACTACAAAACAAGACTGGAGCTCCGTACAACATATCTAAGGATGATCAAAAACATGATTAATTTATTATAAAACTGATGACATGATGCAATATGATATGCGGCAATAACATGACTATTACATTGCATAGAAGGGACCAAGAATGGCTGGGAAATATAAAATTATACAAGATGCTACTATTTGTTTGACATGAACAGAGTAAGGTATCACAAGAAAGGAAGCAATGAGGAACTTCACCTTGTGCCCCAGACGTCAGAATGACTCACAGCAGCTGCAGAAGATGTTGGATGGGGCAGCAAGCGATCAGTGAAGCAACAACAACTTCTAATTAATTGGACCCAAAAAGCTAGTGTAGTCTTTCAGAGGGAAGTCTAGGTCCAATGATCATGAGCCTGGGTCCATGAAATATGGAATTAACTCTGAGAAAGGGATACTTCCATGTAACATGTTCAAAACACATTTTACAAAATACAAAGACAGTTCTTGTGAAAGTACCTGTTTAACCATCCACCAAATCAGTCATCTAATAAAAATCTGCTCTTTTATCAGTTCAGATCACATTTCTTGGCTAACACCCATCTTCTATGAATATAAAGTATGTTTTTGTGCCTATTGCTTTATCTTTTTCATGCCTCTCAGACCTAGCTATTATCCATCTTGCCAATAGTTATTTATTACTTTGTGATTATAGGCAAAGTAGGTAATGACCTATTAAATCATAAACCCACACTTATTATCACCAAGCCCAAACTCCAATTGCTAGAAAAGAACTGCTTAATTTCATATGTGGTTAAGAGTTTACTTTCTTTGCAGCCGAGATAATAGATGGTCATTGCAAACCTTTTTCCCAGGAAACTGGCAGTTGGAGTAAGTACTCAATAGCTCATGTTTAAACTGTAAACAGAGGAATTGTTTGATACATATTCCACACACAGAGCTATACCCATGGTAGCAGAAAACAATAGCAAATATATTTTAGGTTTTATCTTACAATGTTCTGTAAAAAAGTGCTGGCATTTGTCAACATGCTGCTTTCTCCCTTTGAGCAGCTACAAGCAGGTTATGCAGACAGGTACAAGGCAGGTGACACACACACTCTTCCTCCAATCATTTCAAATTCTCCCTCAAAACCAGTCATGACTGCCCTGAATGAGGGCCAGATCCAGCAGAGATATGGGCACATTCTTCCACTTGAAACAGGGAGGCAAAAAAGGGGTCCCAAACTTGCACCACCTTTCCAAGGAGATGGTCCATTTACCGAAGAGAGCCAAGTGTCAGCCTGCATCACCACTTGCACACTGATGTTTTCATGATTCTTGATGAATTATTAGTATTGGCTCTGAAATGTACACAAAATCATACAGTGGCAAGAACAAGCCTCCGCAAGGAAAAAGCAAGAAAGAATCATGATAGATACTTAGATCAGGTACTAACCAACTGTATGTGTTTTACATGAGAAACTATATTTAACTGGTAATCAAATAATTACCCAGGAGAATTTGTTAGCCAGAGGTTAAAAAACTTTACTTGGAAAGAATTCAAAATCAGGGCCAAAAACACCCAAACTGTAGTTAATTTTGACACACTTACATGAAAAACTTTTGTGATAAGTAACTGCAAGTCTTCTACCTGACTGACCTGACCATCTACAAAAAGGTTGTGTTTGTAAAGGTTGCAAGCAAATCACTGGCTCAGGTCTCCATCCAGAAACCTATAAAGTTGAGAAAAATCTTTGCAATGTTCAGTGACTTATTCTCCCCACTCCCCACTCCCAACGGCAACCTGTGTTGAAAAAAAAGCATTTTGTGCTCAAAATAGGAAATCTCCACTGCAGTAGATAATGCCATCATATAATATCTGTACATCATATCTGGTTCTTGAGGTATAATTAAAACTGTTTCACAGTTTCTCCTCCAGCAAGGTAATTCATAAGACACCTGGTTGTTATCTTCCTTTTGCAATACCACCATCCTCACAGGTCAGGACTCAGTCAGCAGCAAATCCTAATTTAAGTCACCCCTGACGGGGCACAAGCTGCACCTCTGCTGACAGGCAATTCTCGCTCCCCTCCACCTGGGCCTGACCTCCCCATGGCAGGATTGCTCCCACTTGCTTTCTCAGCAAAACCACAGGAGCCCCAGTGCCTGCACACACAGAACCACCTTCAGAGTCAAGTTTTGCTTTTCAGCATCCAAAATCAGTCTCAGATTTCTCTTTTTCAGGCTCAAACTTTTGCATCCTAATAGTAGAAGCCATTGCCTGTCTACATTTAGGGAGATATGAAGCATGTTTGGGGATAATAAATTACACGCTAGTACAGCGGAGAACCTCTCATCATTACATGTCCCCTTTTTAGCAGAAATTTCTCTCAAAAAAAGGAAAAATGTTCATGTTTTAGACCCTTTGTGTCCCTACATTTATCTTTCCTTCCCTCCACCATAGTGTTTTACCTGTTTTAGGATCCTCTTGCCTCTGAAAAGCAAGCTCTAGGAAGGGAGTTGGGGGGTTTGATTTATTTTGTTTGCAATGCCCAGATGTGTGCAGCCTAAGATAAAAAAAACAAGGGAACAACATTCCTGGCCATTTTTGATCCAGTTGTGCAGCTGCAGCAGCATGAGATTTAATTTCTTGTGCTGACTATAAAGACTGAATCCTCAGCTGTTATGAGCAGGCATAGCTCTGCTTTGACTTCTGCACAAGATGTCTGAAGGAAGTATGTCTCAATAGGACTGGAACCCAAAGTCAGGTGTCCTTGTGTGACCCCACATACAGTCATGCAGAGAGAAGGGTATATTAATATGTTATTAATTTCTCTTCCAAGGATAGCCCCTATGGACTATCAATAAAACAGCTTTTTCAGAAGCAGTTAGTAGTACAATGGAACACAGAGATCCAGAAAATCTCCAAGGTATCAGCAGAAAACGATGAGAGACCTCAGCCCAAGGAAGCACATAAAACATGTTAGTTACAGCATGTGGAAAGTCCTCCTGGCTTCTTTCTAAAGAGCCCAAAGGGTCTTAGATTCCAGGAAACTATTTGCAGTTATGAGTTTTAGTGTTGATGTGAAATCGGGGTGTTTTGGCTTTGTCTATACAAGATCTAATGGAAAGCTTAACTGTCATGTTTTATAGAGCCAACTGCTTGTTTTTCTTCTCCCCATTCTAAGCACTTTCAAATATGAAGACCTAGAAGTTTGTGCTGGGGGTTCCCAAAATCCTGCAGCTGAGAGGAAAGTGCAAAGGTATTATTACTCTTTATTTATTTGTCTTGAAATACTGCCCAGAATGTCATACAATACAAAATGATGCAGGATCTCTGAAGAGAATAATTCACAGCCTAAATAAGAGACCAGCCAAATGCCTTACTGGATGCTCACACTGTGCCAGTCACTTCTCAGATGCACCAACCCAGGGGCCACAGCCAAAGTGCAATAAACACTGATCTTCACCTTTTCTTTGTGCTACAGAAAGAGACACAACAGAGACAGGAGAGAAAGTCAGACTGGTGAAGCCCAGAAACACAGGCTTTCCAGCCACAAAGCAGAGGCACTCCTTGAGCACTCCTACATTTGCAGGACTGTCCTGGCAGTTCTTTCCTGTCCTCCTCACCAAGGAGCTGGAGGATCATTCTTCCCAGCCAAAGTTATGTGGAACTCATGCTTGCCATATAGCAAAGAAATAAAAAATTATATTTTCTATTTTTAATAGGCGATATAACATTTGCTACACAAAAATAATCTTTAGCATAAAGGAAAATACATTTACAAGTTACAGAGATACTATAGACAACATGCCTTGGTAAATTTTCTCTGCCCATTAATAAAAGGAAAAATGTTGCAAGCTCAACAAAAGAACTGAAAAAAGTTTACCTCCACCCTGCAAAGCTCATTGTTGGCTGTAAGTTTTTTCAGGTGACTCACTGGGAAATTTTTCAATAAAAATATTTGCCAGGACACTGTTAGATTTTGAACAGTACTCACAGAACCCATCCAACTGAGACACAATACACAGAAATATTTATTCTGTGGAGCCTAAATTCAAAGGTCATGATATTTATAATCTTATAACATTACAGATATATTTTAAGTCTTAGAATTTCTTAAGGAAAATCATAGATTAAAAGACTGATTCTGAGAAAAAAAAAAAGTATGTGAAGGAGCTCAGGCCTTTTGGAATCCAACGTATACTTGCAGGTGAGTGACTGAGATATTAGCTCTAAAAATGCCTCATACTTTAACAAAAGCACGCATCTGGAGGGTAATCCATGACATTAATGTCTAGTTATTTCAATTTCAGAAGAAGGAGTTTCCACAATTATACCCCTTTCAGCCTAGGGATCTACACACTATATAGCACATGCTCTTTCATACCTAAACGTTCTAGATAGACCCAACTCCAAGAACCCTCACCCACCTCACCAAAAATTTTTAAAAAAAGGAAAAAAACTAAAACAACAAAGAAATCCACATATTTCAGTCCTCATCTGGTCAGTGTATGGCTGCACCTCTGTAGATCCACACCACCAACGAAAAGCAATGCCTTGTTACAGACCCAGTCCATCCCCCTCAGCACCTCCGAGGGTGCTTGAAGCTACCCAGTACCTGCAAAATTCAACTTGCAAATCCAAAATTACCAAATTCTCTTTAAAAATACTTTCTTTTTGCTTTTCTGACTCTTTTTTCAGACGAGGCAATTATTACTTGTCATAAATAAGAACTGCCAGCTGTGAAAAACATTCCATTCACTTTTCTAAAAATGCTTTATAATTGTTTCTCTCTACAGCAAAGAATTTTCTAACTATTCTGTGGTGCATCCAGTCAGTCAGAAGATGAAGTGGGAGGATTACTGATAAGGCTATCCATCACTGTCAGTCAAAAGGATTGGACCCCCAGAGTGCACTTACTAAGTAGAAAGTGTATTTGCAGCACACTGGCAAATCTCTTAGGATTACTTTGCAGATGAGGATGCTCAAGAAATATCACCACATAGAATGAAAAATGGTATCCAACATGTTAAAATCACGCCTTTACCTGAGCTAGGATGTGGTTCTTTGCTTTTAAACTGTCATTCCCAAAAGAGCATGTGTTGGTCTTGAAATAAATTGGTCAAGAAATAAACAAGTGTCTTTGGCAATTAATGCCTAGGACAGGGCTGAGAACGAAGAGCAAGGCTGAAGAAGACATTATGATTGCAGACAGTATTGTCTGCAGATGAAGGCTGCAAGAAAGAAGTCAGTTGCCTAAGAAAATAACTCTTGCCTTAAGTAACTTTCTTGCAGTGTCTGAAAGAGAGCTGGTGCATGGGAAGAGGAGCTGCTCAAATTTTGCTTGTCAAATAACACATATGAATTCAGACATTTTGATTTGCAAGAGTTTCACATTTCTAGATTTCTCTTTTCTATTTATAGATCTAACAATCCTAAAATGAGAAGGAAAAAACGTCTTAGCTTAAATGGATAGGGGTCCAGTAACTAGAAGAAGTGATGTTTCATTCATCTTTGAGTCTCCTCTGAGATGTGAACTTTTTGGGAAAGCCCCAAATGGGGAAACATTTGGAAAAATGAACACTAATGAGAGGCTTTACTTTGTTCAAGCTACAAAAGAGAAAGGCAGTGGGACAGGCTGATAGCCTTCTTTACTTTAAACATTATTAAAAAAGGATGGTAAGTCCCAGGTTATACTCCAGCTTAGTGACTAAAGAAGTGGGAAGGATGAATAAGAAAAAAATGTGCTTTATTAGCAGCAAAGATTCTCTTTGGATAGTAAGAAAAAGATTTTTATTAAGGCAGTAAGGGATTGAGATACTCTGCCTTTGGATCTGCAAAAAAAACCCTCACTGCAGTTGTTGAGAGCAGTTAAGCTGTGATATGTCTTGAGAGCTGTATGAGCTGACTTGATCCTTCCTCGGAGCAGCACCTTGAGCTAGAAAGTCTCTGGAGGCTCTCTCTAGCCTTTCACTTCCAGCTTCCTATGATAGCCTGATGAAATATCAAGAAGAAACATTAGGTTTGCCTTCCTGTGGCCAAAATTACAGTGGTAAATATCTGACCAGGGAATTGAGAGGAAAATATCTTCATGCCCAGTGAGAGTACAGATGACAAAGACAGCCTTCAGGCCAGGGCCTGGAAATGAGGGAACAATCACACAGACGCTCGCAGCAAATCCAGCTGTAACATGCAGCCCAGAGTCCGAGCAGAGGCAATATAGCTCTGAGGGACAGGGTTTCAAGAGGAATTAGTACCACTGTGTAGAAAGGCACAGCTTCTGCCTAGTGAAATGAAATAATCCCAAATGAGGACATGATTCCCACAGCCAGATTTTGATGGGTGCACAAATGCTTGCTTACACTATTTGGAAAATGTTGGCTGAGGAGGTAGATTGAGTGTTTCTAATGCTAGGTCTCACTGTGCTGGCAATAAAATCAAAGTACTCCCAAGGGAGGAGAGCTAGCCCAGTGCAGCAGAGCAGTTCTACAGGTTGATTTTTCTCCCCTGGGGGAGCAGGAGTTTCAAGCACTCACTCCACTGTCACTGCAGCAGCCGTCTTTGGTGTGTCACCACCTGGAAGTCCTGCTTCTCTCACAGAGCACCCTGGTTGCTGATATTCAGTCTTCTCCCACAGAAAAGGAGAATGGATGTCACTGCTTCTCTGCTTGTTTGCCAAGAGGTGGTTGGCTGTCACTGTTCCATCTTATCACTGAGCTATTCTTCTATCCAAACCTGTCAGGTCTCGTAGACTATGCTGGCTTTGACAAAACACAAGCAGGAAGCAATCTCTCCCTCATACCAGGCAGCAGAATCACGGCACAGCCACATTCATTGTACCTTCTCACAAAACTTTGGGATGAAAGAAACACTAATTAGTCATTTTAGCGTGATGATAGGTAGATCTGGATGAGAGCCAGGGTGTTCCCAGATTTGGGAAATATTAACAGCTCCATTTGCAGAAAGCCATAGGACCTCATACTTTGGTGAGAAATGCATTAGGATATGTGTCTGAATGTCAGAGGTAGTGGAAAAAACACACTCCGTGAGGGAGTGGCTCACACTGCCAGAAGCCCTCCAGCACCCTTGCTGACTGGGTATGGTGCATGATCTATGTGCACTGTCACTAATCAATGGCAGAGCTTCAGCTTTGAAAGGCTCATGAAACAGTTTAACACCTCAATGGAGCAGCTTAATGCAATTCATTTTGAAGGTGCTCTATTCCCACTCAAAGTGATGACTGGGCCATTTTGACAGTGAAACTGCATTTGTTCTTATGGCACATGCTTTCAGATACTGAGGAAATGTAAATTTTGTGTCAGATGCACACTCTCGGGATGGGTAATTTGGCTCCAAGCACCGGGCATGAGGAGATACATTAGAGCCTACAGGAGAGCTCAGCATGATGCTGATAAAGGCAGAGAGGGCTGAAAATATTCCTGCTTTTCTCACCCACGGCATTTTTGCTCCAGCCACACCACAGCCCCTTGCCTGTGGCTGCCAGAGTGTCACACACAAAAACAGTACTCAGCCAGCATTCATTTATGCCCAGTATTCCCAGCTGTGGAGATCACACAAAGGTACTGACAGTATAGTATCACCTAAATGGGATGCAGAGGAGTACTTCAGCAAAGATTACATAAACCATGGCAAAGGAAAGGACACATAGAAAAACACATCCCTTTGCTAGGAAACCACAGAACATCAAGAAAATATGTTAGACATGTATGGGCAATGCAGGAAAAAAGGTCTTCTCAGTTTGGCTCCATTGGCAGCCACCTGATGATTTGACCACATCACTCTTCCTCTTCTTCCTGTATGATCCCAATACACAAGTATCTCATCTCAACACCTTCAATGCTTTGTTTGCCACTGACCCTCCATGCCATTCCTCTCTTGCCAGCCTTCAGGGGGGCTGAGGGGGTCTTCACTCTAAGGATAGTCCAGCTGTCAAGGTCATCCTACCCTCTTTATGTATAGCTTTTCTAAGCCCACCCAAGGGGATTGCTGGTCTGGGAGAGAGTAACATGACAAAAACCCAACCAACCAGAACTGCACAGGCAATATGGGCATACACAATGAGGAAAAGTGCAAAAAACGACAGGAATATTCAAATACTTCTTTGATGCAAAACATAGGTGGAAAGGAAAACATCTAAATTGAGCATTTGTGTGTGGAGAGGGTGGCTGCTGTGTCTGAGGGTAGGCTACTTATTATGGAGGCCTATCTGTAAATATTCCCACTGTTCAGGCATATAAATTCTCATAGTCCTAATTTCCAATGTTGCTCATCACTTCTCATTGATTTAGCAGCTTCAGGGAGAGCTCAGTAAACACCTGACTGGCAGGGGGGCTTTCTGTTTGTTGTTTTGCAGACTGTGATTTGAATCCACAGCCTTTTGAAGGCTCAGAAGGCTAAAATCTGCACTGTCAGACAGGTGCAATTAGTCTCATCTGCTTCTGCAATACATTTACTAGTTTGTGTAATTTCTAGTACAAAACTGAGCTTGAGGGGGGAAAAAAGTTATTTCAGAAAATCATTGTTAGAAAATAGAATTTGCTGTTACTGTAAAGGAATCTTGAGTGATGGGACAGGAGGAATAAAACATCACTGTGCAGTCAAACCTACTCAGCAAGCAGCTCAGACAGTCCTTACATGCACTGCCAGATCCTGGTTAAACACAAACTGCACAAAACCACATGGCTGATCCTAAGACCTGATGCATATGATGCTATTACTGCCCAGTAATGAATTCTGCAGTGCTCAAGCTCACCTTGCATTCTGTTCACACAAACCAGGACCAGTCTTAGTCTCTTCCTGGCCTCCCTATCTGCTGGTACCAAGGATCAAACTACTACCCTTAATTCAATGCTGTTATCTGCGTAAAAGGAAACTGAATTAGTAGTAAACTCATGCTTTGTAAATTTGGAATGAATTCAGCAAGTATTTAATCAAAGAGGGAGAAACACTGAAAGCCTACTGGTCCTACTTCATATTTTCGAGAGTCATTACTGATATTACATTTCACAGAAATTTTGTCCTTTTTTTCAAAGGAAAAATTAAAAGGCTTAGATAATTTGAAAATAAAAATTAAAATAGCTATTCATTTCAAGCTGAATAAAGCACCTGGGTTAGAGTGATGTTGAGTTTTCCTTTCACAGGAAAGCTAAAACTATCTGCATTTCCCCAGAATTAATTTCATTGCTGATCTCCTTATGAGAGGCAACAGCATGATAAAACCACCCATTGCCTTTCAAGGAACCTCTGCTCATGCTGGTATGCAGGGTTTGAAGCCAGGAATTCAAAATCTTGTTCTATATTTATAAATGGATGCACAAAAGCCTGTATGTGTATGGCAGAAAATGACAGCTACTCTCTGCTCTGCTTTTGTGAGGAGTGAAAGGGGAGATATGGGTCCATGTACAGCTTAGATCTAGTAATACCTCCATTTGTTTTGTGAATCAAGTCATTTCACAGATCCCTTCATCAACTGCAAAGAATGGATCCTACCACATCATCTTACTGGTGTTAAAATCAACTGGTTATATTTCCATTATGACAAAAAATTCCCAGAAGGTATTACAGCTGCTATAGGAAGGTTTCTATTCTCCTGCACCAAAGCACTCAAAGTACTATTTACATTGTTATGAGTTAGCCTATCTTGGATACAGGTGCCCGCACTTTTTAAGATGGCAGAATGATTGCAAAGTTATGAAGATGCATGGGATGATCCGAGTCATCTCTGTGATACACAGCATTTTTGAAGAAACAGTGTATTGGTTTTTCCTGTACCCAGGCTTTGGTAGCAGTGGGGGGGGCTGAGGGGGGCATTTTAGAGAAGCTGCTGGAAGTTTCCCCATGTCCAGCAGAGCCAATGCCAGCCAGCTCCAGGCTGGGCCTGCTGCTGACCAAGGCCGGGCCAATCAGTGGTTGACAGAACGCCTCTGTGATAACATATTTAAGAAGGAAGAAGAAAAAAGTTAGTTTAGGTGAAGATGGCTGGCAGAGAGGAGCAGAATGAGAGCTTGTGAACAACAACGCAGACACCAAGGTCGGTCAGTGGAGAAGGAGGGGGAGGAGATGCTCCTGGCGCCGGAGCTGAGATCCAGCTGCAGCCCATGGGGCAGACCATGGTGAAGCAGCTGTGCCCCTGCAGCCCATGGAGGAGCACAGGAGTGCAGAGATCCACCTGCAGCCCGGGGAGGAGCCCACACTGGAGCAGGTGGATTTTGGAGGGAGGCTGTGACGCTGTGGGAGGCCCACGTTGGAGCAGGGTCCTGGCAGGGAACTGTGACCCGTGAGGAGAGGAGCCCACACTGGAGCAGGATTCTCCTGCTGGGACGTGTGGCCTGTGGGACCCACGCTGGAGCAGCCTGTACCTCAAGGACTGCACCCTGTAGAATGTGAGCCATGTGGCAGCAGTGTCTGAAGGGCTGCTGCCCATGGGATGGATTCTCATTGGAGCAGTTCGTGAGAGGGATGGTCTCCTGTGAGAGAGACACATGCCGGAGCAGTTCGTGAAGAGCTCTCTCCCATGGGAGAGACCCCATAGGAATGCACAGCAGGCGGGAAAAACAGCTGACCATCACTCCCCTCCTTGTCTCCCTGCACCCCTAGGGGACAGAGGGTTTGATGTGAAGGAGGATGGGGGGGGAAGGTGTCTCTGCACCACTAAGCATTAAGGATGGATGAAAGCTCAAAACTTTTCCTTCTTGATAACAGCAGTGATTTACAACAGCACAAAAGCTCTGTAGAGCAACTTAAAGCAAGGCTCCACAGAGCCACGATTAGTTACCAGACAGCAGAAGATAGGAGTCATCAATTTTGTTCAGTCTGGACTGAAGTTCTGGAACTTTCCTGATGTTCAAAAGAAACACAAAGGTGTTTAAGCATCATTTTTTTATTCTATTGAAGGGAAGATGTTCAAAAATCACACAGGTAAAAAAAAACATCGCTTGGCTTATGCTTGGCACTTTGGCTTATATAAAAATTTTAGATAAATAGTGGCTGAGGAGAAAGTTCAGACTTTTCTGTTTCTCCTGGGGCTACTTTTCACCATGCTTACTGCCATTAGGAGACCTTGTTCCTTAAACAGTTCATGGTGAACAGCAAGATTATTCAGAGGAAAATAAAACACTTTATACAAGAACCTAGATCAGACTGCAGGAAAAGGCAGGATTTAAACAAAAGGGTGCTTTAGGCAATTGGACTTCAGCAGTGCTGAGCTGTATCCTTGGTTTCTCACTGCTTAGTGTGTCAGTTGCATATTGTCTTGTTTTATCTTTAGTAGGTGAGCCAGAAACAATGTGAAGAAGCAGACTGAAGGAAGCAATGAGTGATGATGAGGGCTTTGAACAGGAAGGGGTTTGTAGTTATGTTTTTTAAATAAAATGCTTTCACAAGAAGGTTTAACAAAATTTACCTAGGTTGTAATGCCCTGCTAGATTAAAGGCTTAGGCACATTTGCAAAACAGAAATGAATTCTGTGTTTAATCATTGTATTATAATATTCATTAATATTGCAACAGCTTTGAATTACACAATTACACAAATATTTTGCATTCTATGATTTGATTCACTAATCTCATTTATTTTAGATTTTATTAGCTGTTTGCTTCAAATTCGTTCAGTCAGATACTCATTTGGTTTTCAGCAGAATGGGAAGGATAATTTCTTCACCCTAACGGGAAGAACAGAGCCAGTCCTCATATCTCAGGGCTGCTCTGGAGACTAAGTCTCTTCTCCCTGGAGCATCGTTCCTCTCACACAGAGAACTAAGTTAATCTCCTATCTTTCTCTAATTTTCTTAAAGTAGAGGAAATATATTGAATAAATAACTGGTATTTTTTGCTTATGGAAGTGTTCCCAGCTCCTCAAGGTCTTTGCTGGTCTCTTCTCTCATCTCTGCACCCACTGCTGTCACACAGCTTAGATACAATTCCTAACCTCTGCATTGGGCATCTCCCCCACTTCCCTAATCATTTCCCCTCCCTCCTCCATATCACAGCATAGATCACGTCCTGATGTTCGTGTGCAGAAGGAGGATACCTCAAAGTCAGAGATTTCTTCAGTCCAAGGTTTGGAGGATTTTTGATTAACTGTGAAAAACTTATACACAGTGCTGTCGCCATTCTCCGCCCAACCCACAGGGTTTGACCAATTTAGCTGATTAGTTTAGGTTAACATTACAAGTAAACAAAATGAAAGTCCCCATGAGCAGACCTCCACAAACACAAATACCCATCCTGAGTACCTGATCTGGGAAGCAATTTGTTTTAACAATCAATTGTGAGTTAAATATACAATATTGGAGTGTATTTGTAAAAGCAATGTTTCAATTCCCTTGTCTACTGCTGAGGCATCTCCAATTTAGAGATGACTTAAACATTTGGGGCCAAAGATCACCAGGTATAATCCTTCTATGGTCTTAACCAAATCCTTAAACAGATAAGGCAAAGCCTGAAGAAACGATCTCTCAAACAGGTCAACCCACGCAGATATGCACACACACAAGCACACACACACTCTCATTCTCTGTTCCAAAGGTTCAGAGTATTTTGTTAGCTGGAGGTAGGATTAAACAAGAATTTAAGTCCCTCAAAGCCTCTCCCTGAACATGAACATGTGATAACAGTTTGAGTTGAATCATCAAAAGCAGTGAAAGTTGAGACTGAGAGCAACAAAATCAGTACTGCAGATTCACATGAGTAATGATTCACATGATTAATTCTTTCTAGGGGTTAAAAAAAAGGATAAAGCAGGATTACTGCAGCCAGCCTTAGGCTTTGAGGGACTTTGAAGGCCCACACAGAAAGAGACACATTTCCAAGGTAGAAGGCTTCCTTCTGACTTGAAAGGCAGAGGGAGGAAAATAAGAAAATAACAGGTGTGATGTTCTAGTACATTGAAAACCGAAAGCCTGCTTTCCATATTCATTACAGAAGAATAAACCTGGAGTCATAAAATTATATACCCACACAAAATTAATGAGATCTGCATTCTATAAAGGAGTTTAATCCAAATTTTCAAGCCCCTGTAGGTATTTCTAATTCATAATAATTATGTGTTTCCTTAAAATAGTTTGAATATACACCCAGCCTCACACCCACCCAATCGAACAGACAGCAGAGATGTTAATCAGAGCATAAAGCTCTTTGCCACCAGCTGCTCTGTCCTGTGCAATGGGTGAGGGCTGACCCTGCTCCAAACAGACACCCCACTGTGCTGAATTGCAAACACCCTGCAGCACTCACTCGGCTCTGCTTTCTGGCCTGCTGGGAGTACCTGGGCCATTACCTACTGCAGACCAACCTCGGGAAGCTGCTGAGGAGCAGGTCATCCAAACTGAACTGTTTAGGCCACTAGCAACAGCAGCTTCTCCACTCGCCTCCATCGGTTTGTCCTGCTGCAGAAACAGCACCTTTCAGAAAAAATACTGACAAATGGACTAGACTTAATCCACATCCTAAGGGAAATTAAAATCTCAAGGAAGGCTTGGAAAGACAGCAGTGCCTGTCAATGATGTCTCAATTGTTATTAATTGAAGGCTGTATCACCGTGGAGCTTTTCGTCTCCTTTTTTCCTTGTTAAGGCGGTATTCAAAACTGCTCCCAGTACAGACTTGTGGTGCTACAAAGATGGAGTTCAGAAAATAGCAAAGGGTTCAACAAAGTTTCACAGTGAGGCATTGGTGGGAATAAAATGACTACCAGTTCCTGCCTTTCCCAGCTGCTGCCAATGTTTTCCGATGGCCTTCAAACTAAGGCCAGTACAGCCAGGATACTGTTCTGTTATTTAAAATCTCCACTGACCTTGGGAGGTAGTTCACTTCTCCCTGATTCTCAGGACTGCAGGATGGATCCAGCATGCTTCTTCAAGTGCTGTCCCCTGTGAGCAAGTCCTATCCCTTCAAATGAAAATAATCTATAAATATGTAAGTGTGCAGCATTTATCTGAAACACTGACAAATCCAAACAATTGCTACAAGATCGCTCAGGCAAAATTTCATAATACTTTGCATCACCTCTTCTCACTGAGAATCACTAAAGAATTGTTATTATTGCCCTTGCACAGCAATTTTAAATGGTTCAATTCTATTGGTTTCATACACAGAACATTGCATTTTGATTTAGAAATTACACCAAGATCAGTAAAGATCTATTTCTTGAAGTTCAAGTTTCATTTTTTCACTTGACCCAGAGTCACTTCAAGGCAGGCAATCTCTTCATATTGTGTATGAGGACCTCAGCCACTGCTTCAAGGGAGGGAAAAAGACCCCACCACTTCCATCACCTCAGAGCAGCATCTCTGCCAGGGATGCAGGGCCTTAAGGTGGATCTTTTTATACACAAGGAGTGGTGGCTGTGGCTGAACAAGAATCAAGCCTATTAATTCTGTCATTGAAAAAAAGCTGCAAAGTTGATGATGAACTTAAGCCTGCAAATTTGGGATCGTTGCCTCCCAGCACACACCTACCGAGTGCTTCCTCTGCCCAAGACCCTTTCCTGGTCCGGTTGCCATAGTACCTGAGCACCTCTGAAAACCTCCCGGCCCTCCTAGCGTGAGAAGTGCTATTACCTGCACTTTATACCTGGGAAACGAGGTGCAGGGAGGCTAAATGACTTGTTCAAAGTCATGCAGGACAGGCTTGAGTTCCAGATTGCTAATATCAGCCTGGTCAACCCCTCCTTCACGTTAGCTGCTCTTTATATAGTATCATCCAGCCATTCTCAGCTAAACGAGTCTTACAGAACCAGGCATGCATGAAAAGAAAATTACTGTGCAATAGAGGTAGGGGGTTGACACTAACACATATTTGAACTACAAAACCAAAACCAAATTAAAATTAAAGCTCCCTTATTAAATTTCTAATTGTCACGTGACACTGGGCAATCATTTTTAAACCACTGACACCTTCCTTTTTATGTTAGACAAGTGGAGGAAAATACGGGCTGAATTCAAGTCTTTGGCTTTATTATGTGCCATTCCTTTTTTAGCATTCTGAGCATTTAACCTTGAAAAATAGTGTTGTTTTGCTGCTGTGTTTTCTGATTGTTAGTCTCAAGGCATCTCAGTGGCATCTTTATAAATCTGCTGTAGCTGGTAAATATTTCTTGCGGTCCAGTGCTGAAGACTGAAGAACCCAGATCACTTTTAGCTGTCAGGCAATTAATGTAATCCAAAGGAAATGAAAGGTGTGTGCAACTGGGACTGCTTTTAATAACAGTGGGTTCCTGACTCATGCTTCTAAGGGGAACAAACTAAAACATCAATAAAACAAAGCATAGAGAGAGTGCTGGAAAAGATCTTCCAACTCTGAATGTCATTTCATTGCAGATTGTGTGACAACTAATATTTTGAGAGAAAACACAATATATATATTTACTGATGACCTGTTTAAAATGACAGCCATATTCTAGAGACACAGGGCTGCATCATCTCACATCATCAGTTTCTAATTTTTCCTCTTTCGGGTTGTTCCTGCATTTTAAGTAAAGACAAATACAGGAAAGAGGTACTTGTGTTTAAAGATGCAATGCCAGTATTGATTGCTGTGTTTTTAGCCAAAATACAAGGGGGCAGAAGGAGCTAAGCCAGTGAGATACGAAGGTAATAAGGCACAGGATCAACAAACTGCATATATGAGCCAAAACCTGAAACAAGTTCCACACTCTATGTGGGCAGAAGGATGCTAATGCAATCTAGAGTGCAGGAGTGGGGATTTTAGCATTCAGCCAAGTGGTTTCACTGTCAGCAACCACCCAGCAGGTACCACTCAAGGCCACAGGAGAAGCTAAGTGTTCAGCACTTCAAAAGTCAAACCAAAGTTTAGGGATTTGGAAATCTAACTGCAGGTCCTATTTACTTAGTAACCTTATTATTTGATCAATAACAATTCCCAGTGCCACAGAACACATGCAAAAGGAGTGAGCTCAAATGCCTCTTTGGCAGAGAGTAGTCCAGCACGCCAGCAGTGTGGAGGTGAGTAAAGTGAGGGAACAGACTTTGTGCTATTCACAAGGTCCCCTGGCCCAGCTGGGAATGTCACTGCCTTAGAAAAGAAAGGCAAAACCTGGTAGGACACAGGAGTGAATCTTCCACCTCAACAGTCTCTCTGAACAGACCTTGGAGAGCACCAGTGCTTGTGCACCTCTTCCATGGGTTTTCCATGCACCTTGGAACCTCAGAGCCTGGTGAACCTTTCCCCGCCCAGTCCTGCCCTGACCCCTATGTAAACAGACCTCTGTAGCATCAGCTTAACTTCCATGTGCATCTCTGCAAGCCCAGAGTCACGGCATTCCCATTTGCACCTCCTAAGTAGTTCAGCCTACATCTAATCTTTCTTCCTTCCTCTGGAGTCAGAAAGAGTTCTGTCCGCATTAAGCTGGCAGGATCAGGCCCATTTATGATATGCCAATATAGAATAATTAAAGCAAACTAAATGAATAATTCCAGCAGATGAAAATTAATTCAGCCACATAGGCAGATAAAAGCATCTCCTGTTATTTGAAGTGTCTGTGGAGCTGCACCTTTAAACACCATGGCAACCAATGCCATTACTGAGTTCTTTTTTAGATCTCATTTAAAATGTAGGAAAATGGATGCTTTATTCACTCTGAATTTTCTTTTTTTTTAATATGAAAAAATTTTGATTTGAGTATGGCCCTGCTTTCAACAAATAAATAAATCCCTTTTCCTGTAATAGCTTTCCTCATCCTTCTGCACACAGGTTTTCTTTCTCTAGTTCCCTGCAGGTTGACCATTTAACTATCACCAAACATTCCTTTCCAAGAGCCACTTATTGATCTGTTTTCTACTCTTTAACATACCCTGTCCCAGTTCCAAGGGCTGCATCTCCACTCAGAGCTAAGAGCAGTGGCTTAGTAAGTTTCTTTCTTGGCACCTGATTCTCTCAACAGTCCACAAAAGCTATGTGTTTTTCATCAACAAACCAATCATTATTAATCCTGTTTACTAACCTGGAGCCAAGTATGCTCAGGGCTATAAAATAGCCATCCTATATCCCCTTTCATATAACGCAGGTGCGAGGAAGTGGCTTCCTTAGCACGGTATCACACAACTTACTTGTTGATTTGCTCTGCCTGGTTTGTATATTCAAGTTATGGTCAGCCATTTGCTTTGAAATATCAGTGCAGGCATCAGTATACAAGCAGAAATATAAATTCTTCTCCCAGATCTATCTTTAAGCACAGTAAGGCTGAAAACTACATAGGAATTACTGTATGGGATTCGCCAGCCAAGTCAAGCACCAACTGACTGGACCCAGATATCTCAGGAAAAACTAATTATTAACAACCTGCCATGGGAATGGGCAAGTAGCTTCTCCATCATATTCTACTACACTTGTCCACACTATGACTGTGCTGGAAGATGTAAAAGAACTGCCAAAATGGATCAAGTCTCTGGCTTGCACAGGTCCTGCCACAGGACATCAGACAACTTCAGCTCCATCAGAGACAGGTCGTAGCAGGACACAGGAAATTCTCATTCCAAAAAAGTTTCAACCAAGTCACTAATAAAGTTTACTTTACAACATGAAGGATGGCATACCGGTTTCTGTTTAAAATGTGCAAACATCAGCCTTCAGGATGTTTTTGCTAGTGTAACTACAATTCCAATCCCCTTTTTATTCTTGCTGTATCCTGGCTGCAGTGATGCTGCTCCAGAACTTAACTCCACTGTTTCCACTCTGCTTGATGTCATTGTCTAACTGTTCATATCCTGCTGAAAAGGCCATAAATCTGTCATAGCTAAAATACACAGGAGATAGTTTATACTACAGTAAAACATACAGGCCCCTTAGGTCCAGCCATGAGCTATAACAGAGCATCATACATCTGAGTCAGACTGTTCATTAAATAAATGACTTATTCAATAAATTTAGCCCTTCTTCAGCTCATTAACCATCCTTCCAAAAAAAATCTTAATTTTTATATGTTTGTTCATTACTCACAGCTGATTAATATAGTCAAGGAGGCAGACTGCTCCCAAAGTGGCCATAAAGAGAACCTAAACTGTTGGTGGCTATTTGGAGCTCTGTGTTTACCTCTGTGTGTCAGTTGCTATTTGATATTGATTGTCCCAGCTGAATTAGACATTTCTGATTAATCCTAAAATAATTTTTGGTTGTTCTTTATACATATTCTATTTCATCCAACCTACACAAAAAGTTTGTCTCTTCTTGAAAAATTACCTAAATTAAACTTCAGCCATACAGATGTCCATATACAGTAAATTGGAGGAGGAACAAGCCCTCAGGTGCCTCTGGTGACTATGGGACTAAACTTATTGGCTTTGATTTTCTGGGTAACATGAGGTGTATCATTTTACAGTCCTACTTCAAGGTTAGAAAGTATAAAGGATCGACTGTTGCATAAATCAATCAGGATGACAATTTGACCCTGTAAAATACTAAATAAATGGCAAGTACAATTAATGGTGTTGAACATATTAAATCCATAATTCTACCCATCAACAAGTTTTACTCTGAGCCTCCCTGCCATGGGACTGATTTTTGCAAATGTGTCAGCACAATAACCTCAGAGAGTTAGACCCTTTACAGGAGTTTAAATCAACAAATAATTTCTATTTTCTTCATGAAATTTGGCCTCACCAGCAAATAAGTTACAGCAAAGCTTATACAGGTCTATTTTGTCCTCCAGAGAGTTAAAAAACTGCTGCATATTCTGTTATTTGCAGATTTTTGCCCACTTAACATAAAAGTAATGACATTTTCTACTCAATTCTGCACACTCAGAGCTAAAGCAGCAATGGCCAGCTCTGAGCTTTCAGCTCAAAAGGCTGATGTCAATCTTTGCCATAGAGTGGCAGGAATTTTCAGGGATACAGTTTATACCTGCTGGATTGTCTACAGTGTTGCCTATTAGCAGAGAATATATATCACTTACACAGGTGTTGTGTCTAAGATCAGGTACTGACAGAATATTTTCCCTCCATTGCAAATGTTTTTCAGGAAACACTACAGTTTTTTTGTGAACACTTGATCATCCAGGATCTGAATATTGAGAAGAAAATTACAATCAACAACCCTTAAGAATTTCTCCTGCCTCTTTCTTCTTCCAGGAAATCTGATTCTAAGGCATGGCTGGAATCAGAGCCCAGTACATAAAGCAGCCCCATGAACGGTACAGCAAATTCTAAGACCAAAAAAGAGGGCTGAGTGAGAACCAGGGATATCCTTTAAATGGCTGAGTTTTGGAGATTTATTACCAGTTATCAACAAGATATTGGACTCGTATGGGCTATGCTAAATATAGGGACAGGAAAAACAACTTTATCTTTGCTGTTGGAACAGACAAGGCCAGTCAGACTGGGATTATCTCAAAGCCATCTGCCTCCTGATGGCATTGGTGACACGGAGCTGAACTAACATTTTCAGTTGCCATAATTGTCATACACAGTACCAGTAACTTTTTTCTGTAACAGCTTGTTTACCAGATGAGCTATTGCACTCATCTCCCAGCAGCATTTTAAATTTGTTGTTAGCACTTTCTTTTTAATGTCACTTGACTGAGTGACCTAAAATATGTTTGCAGCCACAAAATGTACACACAGATGTATTATTAGAAAAGATTCTAAAGAACTGAGGAAAATGAAATATTGTACTATAAGCCAAAATGTAATCTTCACAGACCATCGTATTAAAATTTGAAAAGCAGCCTTTTTAGTACTCTTCCTTCTACTGATGTATGGAGAAGTGTCTAGGATAGTATATTAACTCTCAGAGTCATCCACTTCGTTGTTTTTATGCCAGGAGCAGCACTCCTTCTCCCATAGCCAGACAATATATACTGCATTTACGGCTGTTTCATTGCGTGCACTCATAAACAGTTGGCCAAGTTTAGTCTTGGAATATACATGTCATTACAATTAATAATAATCAAACCTGCCTTTCCCGAAAAGGTTTGTCCTTTTGTCCTTAAAACTGGATATTTTGTGTTAGAAAGTAACGTACCTTCGTATAGCTGACTTTGATGCCTGGATAGAAGAAACAGAAAAATAACAAATTATTTACTGACCTTTGTCTACAGCTGGTCAAAAACTAAGATGATTGATACATTAATATCTGTTAATATTGAAGAAAACCCTGATATCATCTGGATTTTTTCCTGAAGAGAAGAATTAAAATTCTTCTGGAAATACTTTGATTTTCTGAAAACAGAAGCAAGGAGTTGCTTGGGGATTTTTGTTTGAGGATCTTGCATTCGCAATTTACAGGAGAGTTGCACCAAATGAATCCCCACTAAAAAAGCAGCATAAATGGATAAACAAAAGCCACAAAATACAGTAAGACATCCTTCAGTAAGCTAATTCAATGTAACTTACTATAAAACCCACACACTATCTTGCATAGGTGAAAAAATCAGTTTAAGTGAAGTCAGCTTCCTTACAACTTGCTGACAGCTCTGTTATGATGTGCATATGTTTCTGTAGCACAGAAACTCAAACATTGGTGATGTGTCCACCCTTTTTCATGCACCACATTAACATGCAAGTCAATCATTCATAATTACTTCTGCCATAATGAACAAATCAGATGAAGTTTCATTACAATGATGTTTCTATAATAAATAATTGACACCCATAGAACACAAAATATTTCATCCTATGTGTGTAGACCTAGGTTATGCAGCTGCCCTTAATGAACTGCACAACTGCACTTAAACTAAGTAGAAAAGTTCCCATAACCAATTAAGACTCATATGCCCACAGTAACAAAACATATATTAGGTGAGGTAAGACAGTGTTGAGATTTTACAGAGGCACAGTGGGATATATAAAAAGTTCTGTGCTCCTCCCCAGTCCCTGCTAATATCTACCTCCACAGTAACTCCTTACTCTCTTTAAATGCTTTGCAAAATATATGTGATTTAAGGAATTTCCAAGATATAAAGGGCAAGAGGAAACCTTGGACACTTTGAAAGTATTATTTGGCCCTGCTGGTTCTATTATTTCTCTGTAAGGTAGCACATCTATCAAAAAAACACCTTGTTATTGCCAAGATGCCTTACTCGGCAGGTTCTTTCTAGGCCTGGTGACACAATGCCCTGGGAGTAGGACCTGATGGCATCAACGGTGACAGAAAAAAAAATATTTACTAGTTACCTTTTGAGCTCCAAAACAAATAGGTTTGGCCATCACAAATATTGCATTAGAGAGCTCCCAGCCTTTGCTCAAAGCATGTAAGAAGGCAGAGGGAGGCTTATGGATATAACTGGGAAACAAGCCACCAGCATCTTCCAGACTGAGCAGAGAAGGAAAGGACCAGCACATGTGGGAAGGGAAAGCCTTTGGAGACAAATCAGCTACTGTGCAGAGAAGGATAAGGGGCTGAGACATCCTATTTACCTCCAGAAAGGGATCACTAGCCCCCTTCCAATAGAGGTCTGATTCTGCCCAGCTCTGCAGCTGTTTGCACCATGGTGGTCCAGGGCCTTGGAACCAGCAGCATGTCAGATAATTTACCTGCCTATTTCCCCATGCATCTTCTTTTTTTTCCTTCTTTTAAATCACTCTCTCAGCTTCCTGCTGCACCATCCCCACAAACAGCCCTGAGGAAAGGGCCTCTTTGCAATGGGATTTTCTGCCCTGACAGCTCACTATAAAGTTCCTCATCAGCCTGGCTCCATTGCGCCTGTGCCACTTCACATCACAGCTTAAACAATAGGAATAAATCAAGTAAATGAAAATATGCATCCTGAAGGCCTAATGCAAGCGATTTCATCCATTTTAAGAGTCACCAGCTGTGATTTACCTTAGAACCTTCCTTCTGCCTTGAGGGTGCCTCTGAAGTACCCTGTGACTAATGCTCTTATTTTTAGTTTTGTAGCAGAAGCCAAGGAGAAATTAAAGAAATAAAATGGAAAAAATAATGAGAGCTCATTTCGGCTTATAATGGTATTTTCTCAGGTGACTAAACATTCATTTGACTTTTGGTAGTGTTGAATTTGTTCTCCATTAGGGCAAATATGATTTGGAGGCTAGCTTGACCTCTGAAGTGTAGAACTTTTCCTTTATCTTTATTGCTCGGCTTCAGTTATTTATCAGGTCAGTGTGCGTGCCCAGATTCCAGGAAAACTGAGCAAAGAAATGAAATTAGCACTGAAGACAAACAGAGTCAGAGAAGCTGGTTGTTGACTCAGATGAGCAATTTCTTTCAGACTGTCACTAGCCTCAATACATGATGAGATGCCTGTCAGAGCCCAGTATCTGTCATCTAAAGATTCATTTCACTGTATGATGGGAATAAGAAAAAGCATTTAAAAAAAATAGAGTCTAGTCTGCAATAAGTTTTCACATACACCTGCTCCCTTTTGCATGACCCTACAGCACATGACTTCCACAGAATTCTTTTAAAAAAGTCTTTAAAAAACCTAGGATACATATTTTTAAGAATTAAAATTGCTGTGGAAAACACATTTATTAATAAATTTAGAGAAATAAATGTTCTTCTTGAAAGGAAAAGTCAAATCATTCATTGAAAGTGAACAGCTTATTCTGCCTCTTCATTTGTGAGAGAGAAAGAGAGAAAAAGAGGGACTAGTTTCAGATCCTCTGTGAGGAAATGATATATTTTTCTGATTCAGAACACAATATTTCTTTATCTCCCTGGCAGGTCCGAGGCCACATGTTGGGTAGTGGCTGCATTGAGGTTTAAATGTGACACAGCTTCTCTCTCAGTATTTCTTACATTACCTTTGTCACAGACCTACTGTAGTGTACCAGTGAGTCTGAATGCATCCATGGGGGATAAGAGATTCTGCTAACTAGAGCATTGCTAACTTATTTAGCAGAAAGTCATCCAGGACAAAGACCTTGCTCGAGCCTGTTTTGCTGAGGGTTTGTGTTATGAAGGGAGAAACTAAAGTGGGTTGCAAAGCTATTAGTAATCCTGCCTCTCTCCCTTGAGAAACACTAAGCCAGATTCAACAGGGCTAAGAAGCTCTATGATACAAGTAAAAATGGTTTCCAGCTGCAAGGGAAAAAAAAAAAAAGCGCATAGTCCAACTCTGGCTCTGGCAGTGGGAAGTGCTCCATTTAGCAAATTCAATTCTTAGAAATGCAAAGTGCAAACTATAATCCTCCCTGTTGAATAAGCAGCACAATTGGCTATGTTCAGCCAGCCTATATGAAAAGTGACATTTTTCCCAGGAATATCTCTTAGAAAATTAAGGATTTTTGGTGGTTATTTTTTCACAGATCACAATGGGAATTTTTGCACTGGTGAAAGGTGCCAAAAGCAGCTGCAGATAGTCAAATTCAATTTATTCCTCAGCATGAACAGCGAGCAGCAATGCAAGCCTCTGCAAACATGCCTCAAATATGTCCTTGAAAAGGCCATTTTCAGATGTGAGCAGGGAGTTGCAAGTCTCAGCTCCATCAAGATCTGGCTTTCACAGGGGTTTGCCCACAACGGTGACAAGTACAGCCTCCACAGGGCACTGATGTACTCACAGGGGAACAGGGTGGCATTACAGCAGATTTCACCTAAAGGGGAATAAAGAAAAGGTGTTTCTCAGGCCCTATCCAGATCTGCATCAGAAGGTCTCATGCAAGTCAGGCTTTACCAGTGGACCAAGGATCTGAGCTGCCGCCTGGGCAGCAGGTTGACAAGTTATTCCTTGCTCCCTGTCACTCTCCTTCACCTCAAGGCGGGAAGAAAAGAGGAGGCTTTGAGTAGGAAAGAAAGAAAGAAAGAAAGAAAGAAAGAAAGAAAGAAAGAAAGAAAGAAAGAAAGACAATCATCTTCATTAATTGAAAATAAATGGTGTAAGGGATGATTTCTGGGTAGCTGTTCTTCTCTGAGTACACATTATTTACCTGCTGACCCTGCTGCAAGAGCTCAGGGATTCATTTAGATACAGTGTTTTCCTCATTTTTTTTTAAGATATTTTCCTATCAAACTACTAACTCCCTTCTTCTTTGTTCTGTGTGAATCCCAGATCCGTCTTTTGTTCCAG
Source organism: Serilophus lunatus (assembly GCA_013399895.1). Lineage (NCBI taxonomy): Eukaryota > Metazoa > Chordata > Aves > Passeriformes > Eurylaimidae > Serilophus > Serilophus lunatus. The sequence goes on from VXBA01000621.1 coordinate 523,356, forward strand.
CACAGTAAAGGAACAATGACAATTTTTACACCATGTTGTGTCCCTATGCAACAAATATACCCAGCTGTGCTGCTGATTAATAGGTAACACACAGGCTTCTTTGGCAAAGTGCTGCTCATAGGAGCAGGGGTGTTTTGTAATTAATGCTGAAAGGATAAGGAGGATCAACTTGGCTGCTGCACCAAGGGCCAATATATGGCAGAGCTTTGTTTGAGTTTCCCAGTTAGATAGAAGAGAAATTAATTTTCTCAGAAACATCCCCTTTGGGAAGACAGGAATGACCGTAACGGCTGTTTCAGCCTCTTGCCCCCATGAAGCTCAGCAGTCCACAGAGCAGTGGGTAAGATCCCCTGCTCCAAGGGCAGACTCCAAAACATCAGGACCACAGCAAATCCTGCAACCAGGACATTTACTTTTTTAATCCTTTTCACAGACATGAGGATTCCTTGCATCAGGAATTCCTTTGTATGAAAACACTAATTTCTTGACTTTTTTTAAAAAAAATAACTGTGAAGGCAGCTATCCTGCTTTGGAAAGGATTTCAGCTTTTGATAGCTGCTCCTTCCACTTATTTAACAATGTAAATTATAGTCACAGTGCCATGTCTTCATTCCACCAGTCAAAGGATTTTGCCTCCCACAATGAATTAGAAAATGCACATTAGGAAAAAGCTGGCAGACAGATTATTGTGATTATCTTAGCAGCAGGTATTTAAAGCTCACTGTCACTAAAGCTTCTTGCCAGTGCCCAGATTCTTTGCCACAGTTGTAAGGTCTGTGCTGCTGGGATACTGCCTTGACAGACATCATCTCCACTGGCGATGCTTCTTGTTTGGACTTTCTGCGTGCAGCTCAGCAGGCACTGAAGCAGTGCCACGGTGACACAGGCTATTCATGGGAAGGAGACGTGACCTGCCATCTGCTCATCCTGTATTTTATGGTCTTTAAATTGCACTGTAATAATTTCCTGGCTGTCACCCTGGAAGGAGACACAGGCAGAGTGAGTTCAGTCAGCCAGCAAAGCGAGGTGAGCAGAGCTTTCAGGCATTAAAGAGGAGAATTGTTCAACCATCAGGTGCTGGAAAGATGCTTTCATCATATACATGGGTAAGACAAAAGGAAAGGAATTATCTTCTGGCCTCCAACAATGCAAAATTTGTCCACCTTGTACCGTATTATAATATGAGGTGTTTCTGAAGGGGACACTCAGTGGACAGAGGCAGGTCTGGATCCCACCCAGGAGAAGCACAGTGACAGTGAAGTTACTTGAAAAGGGTTGAACAACTGCCACTCAAATATCTGGAGTTTAAAAGTATGCTCACCCTGAAATTGCAAAGCATACAACAAATTACAAGATAGTTTAGGGCCAGCTTTGATCACAGGACTATCATCTTCCATTGACCAAGTGTGAGGTTTTGAATAATAAAAATATACCCCAGATACAGCTCCAGGGAGTGTGCGATACTGTGGTCTGTTGGGTGCAGAAAGTTGAGCTGGACCATGACTGTGGCTACTGAATACAAATGTCAAGTCAAAAAGGCAGTGGGGAGAGCAGGACATGAAGGCCTGATGAGAAAGAAGAAACAGCCTGTTTGCCTCTACACAAGGATGCAGTGGATGCACAGAAGAGGAGCTGTGTGCTTCCAGCAGTCCTCCAGACAGGGGTTAGCATTTCCAAGGGTGAGGGGGAAATGTCCTAAAGAGAAAATAGTCATAAAAGACTGAAGCCAGACAAACCAGATTTTGATTTTTGCTTTTTCTATTCTTTTTCCTTATTGAACAGAGTAACAGAAATTATGAAAGATCAAATGCTAAAGGTCACATTTTTAAAGAGAAGCAAGAATAAAAAAGTAGCCAACTTCCAGGGAAACACATAGTTCCTAACAGTACAGACAAAGAAAGCACTGGAGCAAAGCCTAAGGAAACATAGGATGCTGGCAAGAGTTTGGGTTTCCTTTGATTTTTTAATTTCGTTTTCCCTCTGTGAAGGCAAATTGTCGGCTTTAAGGATGAGAAAGTATTTTTTGTTTGCTTATCAGAGAGAAGGAGGGCTTCACAAGGCATTTGTTCAGAATTGTTTAAGGTCATGTATGGTCCATCAATGACTTGCTCACACCTAGATCTGCCCCTCAGTAACTCCTGCACTAGTGTATTCCAGCACAGGGGGGCTGTGCACAGATTTAGTTAGCATCTGCTCTCAGCAGCTTTCAGGTGCTGACAATATTATAAAGACCACAGGAGCTACAGAACTGGTGGCCCTCACCTTCTGGCCTCTTGCTTATTCAAGGTCACTGCCTTGGTAGTAATTTTGAGCTAAATTATCTACCAGTGTCAATGAAACCTTCTCTGACCTTTGGTTTTGCATACAGAAGAGATCAATTATTCAGTGTGCTTTCAGGAGTGGAGCTGACAGCACAGCTAGGGTGATGACAGAAGAAAAGATCTGCCCTTTTTCTAAGGTAAGATTTTGGGGTGGAAGCAGCAGGAGCAGAAAACGTCCTGTGCTCAGCAGAAGCCTTGACATAATGGTCACTCCCCTGGAGAGCAATCAGTGGTAATAGCAGGTGATAACAGCCACTCGTCAGTGGACGGAGGAGTGCCAGCAAGCACCGGCAGAAATTAGCTTTTTCAGAGACCTTGTGGGGACAAGGAACATTTAAGCCAATGTACAACCTAAAGCACCATCACAAAGAGGAGAGTGACCAGAACTGATACACTCCAAGGAAAATCAGCTGTAATATGAGGTACACAGAACTCCACTCAAGGAGACGGGACCACTCAGGTCACCCATGGACAGCAAAAGTGTCATTGGCGTGTCCCACTTGCATGATTTGAAGGAAGGGGTTGCTTCAAAGATCTTAATTGCTGTGGTGCCTCCTGTGGACATTCACACTAGAAGCAGTTAGTTACACTCCCTGCCAGTCCAGCTCTACCATCTGAGACAGCATTAGGCAAACATAGAACCTGATCCTCCTCTCTATTCATCACAGTCCCAGGCCACAGTCAACTGGCACCATTAAAATACTCCCTCATTTATGCAGGCTTCAGCTCATACCTAGTAAATGCCTATCCTAAACATCAGTTGACAGATGGAAAGAGCTGGAGATGCATATTCTCATTATTTGCGCTCACCTCTGTGTGTCTCAAACCTGCTTACAACTGCAATGAGAACACCAATTCCTTATTCTCAATGTAGACTTTTTCTGCCTCCCAGAATTTGGGTCACAAATCCATCACTTCAGCATCACAGCTTCCCATGCAGGCAACATTAAGAATGTTTCTTCTTTTTTACAATGATAAAGCCAAGGCCAAATCAGAAAATGTGGGTTTTGATAAAGGCACCAAGTAGCAGCACATGATGGTGTGAAGGCTTTCAAATATGTTTTAGTAGCTATGTAACCTGATTCACTAGATTTGACAACAGAACTACTAACACTGAAAAAAAGTCTGCCAATTTACTGTTTGGGGGTGACTCAGACATGTAAGCAATGAAATACTTTAAACAAAGACATCTAAACCCACTTATCAATAACTCACATATAATCTGGAACACTGCCATTGAAAACTAAAGACTTGATTCAAATTGAAGTTTACCTCCTGTGAAATGACAGAATATCACTTCCAGACCTTAATAGTTGTCTGCTTTTACAGATAATTAGTGCCCAAGCATTTAATAATTTTGCCTATTAACTACTGTGTTGAATCTAATCTCCTGAAATACTTGGTTAACAGCAGAAAAATCAACAAGAACTATTTACATAAGAGAGATGGAGAAAGACAACCTGGAGCCGGCCAGTGATTTCCAAAGCTCCAACATGCCCCTGCTCTCTCTGGCTTCCCTTCTGGTCCCTGGCTGGCCTGCTTTTTTTGCCAGATATGAGCTTATATGTATACATAAATATACTTTCTCATTCAAGAAAGTCTGAGCTTAGGAGTAAAGAAAGGATTTTTCTGAGCTTGGAATAGACTATGTCCTCTTAGCAGTCATCTGCAGCACTGTATTGGACTCCTATCTAAAGGTGTAAGCTTTAGATGTCCACCTAAATATATTACAATTGAAAAAGAGGAAAATACCATAAGGAAACCTCCCTTTGTGTTTATTTTTATGTCTACATACATCACAGAGGTCCCCAGCAAGAGAAGATTATGAGCTGGTAGAGCATGCCACCAGTGTTTTTCTCAGGGTACCTGCATCATCTATCAGAAAGCAAAAGGATTTCCTATTGCTATTCAGCCCATAGATTTGATCTATAAATAGATTCCAGTAAGGTCTATTAAAGCACATCAGACAATCACAAAACTACTTGACATATTCCACTTAAGCTACAGCAGCAGTTCAAAGGACAAAATATTTAATCAGAAATACGTTCATAAAAGTTTAGCTTACTAAAACAGCAGATCTTTTTTTCCTGGCATCTATTTCAAATAGAATAAAATGTTCTTCAGACCTCAGCACTGGTTCTTTTATCATTATTTAAAGTACCAGTTCAACATCCCATGCTCACTCCATACTTTTATTAAGACATGCCATGCTATTAGACCCTATGACTGAAGACCACTGCAATGGAAGTGAAGTTTCCCAACAATTTCAATCAATTTTGCATCAAGTATGTCTTATATTTCCAAAGGGCTGGCCAGTTTTGGCTCTCTTTTTCTTTTGTTTTGTTTTGATATATTCTCTGGCTTCACGTTGGAAATCAGATTTTTTTTTCCACTCTGATACGTAAGAATCAAAAGAGAAACCACTCCCATGTCATGTCAGGGTAAATCTAGCGGAAGAGAATCAGGCCCAAAGCCTTCATTATTAATGATGAAGTCAAAGGCTCTGTACAAAGGCATCTGAAGCAGAAATGGACTCTGAGAGTTCAAAGGGATCCCACTGTCAGCATCAGCTTTTCTTTAGAGATAAAAGTGCTTTTACACAGCCTTTGTCCATCAGCAACATCTCTCTTGCTTGGGCAGAAATTCAGGTAATATCTAGCAGCGAATATCAAATGAGTAATAACAAACAGTCCCAACTGATTGCAAAGTACAAACACCATAAGCATGGCATGCTGTGAACATGAGAAGAGGGACTCAACCCCAGGAGCGCAGAGCTCTCTCTGCTAAAATGTCCAGTCCCTGTATAAGCACACATGGTCAAGATACTCATTTGAAAGCTTTTCTTCAGGAGCTCCTTGAACATCTGCCACACCTGCCCTTCCAGGAATGTGGCAGGGCTCAGCCTGATGCTCCTTTGGGGGCTACAGCACCTCACACCAGCTCTGCACTGTGCTTAGAGGGAACCAGGTTACAACAAAGTCAGGTTTTAAGAGGGAGGAAAGGAAGGTGTAAGCTGTGAGTCTACTGATGTACAGTTATGGGGCTGGGACTGGATCACTACAGGTACCACCTCCCACAGCATGTCCCCCCAGCAAAGTAGAAACGACGGCAAATGCTGGCATGGGAATCACTCCTGCTGAGCGAGACTTTAATTTCAGTCAAATTAAGAGAAATGCAGAGTGAGAGCTCACAGGTTATTGCAGCTGGGATAACTCTTTGCCTCTCCTTGCCAGAAATGTCAACACAAGCAGGGTGAGCTATGAACTCAGGAGAGTCGCTGGTATTTGCCAGCTGGCTACATCAAACTTCATACAAGATGTGATAACAAACACGCCACTCTGCCTCTCACCAGCCAGCTGCTGTCAGCCTCATCACAAGTAAAAATTAACACTATTTTTAAAAATGTATGTATTTATTTATTTGTCTCTTCCTTTTTGGGAATCTGTGCAGAGAAATTGAGAGTAATTCTCCCTGTTCCCACCCTTCAAATAAAAAGAGAGCAAAAGAAATTAAGAATCCAATGAGAGGGATTCAGACGCTACAAAATAGGAATCACCTGTGCTGTGCCTGACACATTAAAAATGTGAGGTAAAGAGGTGGTATCCTGTGATAGATGCAGGTTAGTCATTCCTGTAAAATGTGGAAGTGTTTCAGGGTGGTTGATCCACTGCACAGAAATTGAGGCAGCCCCTTTCTCCAGATTCCCCAGGACTAACCACCTCTGGCAGACTCAAGGGTATCAGGCCGTACCCTAAACGACATGTTGTTTTGTTCCATGTCACCACCGTGTCAAGTCCTTTATCCCTGTCGGGGCAGATGAATGTCCCCCCCATGTTGATGACCAAGTAGGTTGTGATGAAACCTATTGTTTGAAATAAACCATCATTCCTGTATTCATTAATTTAGACACTTTAGCAGTAAAGGAATTTACAGAGTATGTATCATGATACATTTGTGCATACATTTACAGAACATGCTATGGTGCATTTTTGTCTACCCAATGAATCACACAAACTGCTGCTGTGTCTCATGTACTCCAATATATTCAATGCAATAGTCTCTTTTATATTCTTTAGCACAGAGGAGCATCTCACACTGGCCATGGAGATTGTTCCCAATGCCATTGAAAGTCAGCAGTCAAAAATCCCAGAAGTGCTGAATGTCAGTGGCAATATTACAGTACATGGACAAATGAACATGATGTCAAGCTCTGTGTCTGCTCTAGAAGCTGGAAGAAAAGTATTGCTTGGAGAACAGAAGCCTGTGCAGGATGGTGAATGCCCAGCAGAGGGATTCCTGGAGCTGCTCCCATGATAACTATTAAACAACAAATCCTCATTTTACAGCAATGCTAGATAGTTTTCTAGGAATCATCCCTTAGGAAATGAGGCAGTGAAGAACTGGCTACTCTGTAAAGCCATATTGCAGTTTCCATCCCTCGTGGACATGCCCAGGGAAAGGGAGAGGGGAAGAGGGGCCAAGCCTGGTCCCTCCGCAGCCGTGCTCCATTAACTGGCTATCCCAGGGCTGGCCCTGCGTGGGGAGCACAGGGCTGGGCTGTGTTCTCTGGCCCCTCCCGCAGCCCCTCAGCTCTCCCTGCACTCGCTCTTTGCCAGAGGCAGGCCGGGAACGGACAGAAGACCAGGAGCGTTCCCATGGCCGCTCCCTCAGAACGACTCAGGTACCTGCAGCCATCCCCTCCTGGCCTGGGTCTGCTCTCGCTGCTCAGCCCAGCGCTGCTGTTGCAGCACTCCATGGGACACCTCTCTCTTCCCTGCCCTTCGTTCTCCTGCAGACGGTTTTCAAATTTATGGGCATTCGGCGTAGAAACACCACAACGTCGCCGACCGCAGACGTGCCAAAGCCTGACACCAGCCTGACCGAGTTCAAGGTGAAGCCTCGCGTTAGCACCGCGCCGATGGATCGGCCCAGCAGCTGCCACACCAACCCGACCGACTGCCCGGCAGCCTCTGTCACCGCGCTCACCGAGACCACCCCGAGCTCCGACACGGCGCTGCCTGATGGCACCTCAAAGGCTGATGCAATCGCAGATGAGGGCATCGCAAACAGTGTCACCACACCCGCTCAGAGTTTGATTGATGCTCCCAATCGGGATATTTTTGAGGAGAAAAGTGTCTCCAATGAGACGCAAGCAGCCTGTGGCCAGAGCTCCAGCCCCTAGGGGTCTTGTGGCCCCTCAAGCTGGGTCGGCTGGGTTCCCCAAGCCTTTGAGGCCATCCCAGTGTGCTGGGAAGGGAATCTCTTCCCAGGGGAAGCTGGGCACCTTACTCGCTCTGGCAGCGCTCCAGCTCTCCCCCATCCCCGCTCCAGGCCACAACGTGGCACTTGGTCACATGGAGCTTTTCCGTGGCATCTCCAATCCCTGTGGCAGATGCCCAAGAGGCCATTCTGCAGAACCCTGGGACATGGGGTTTTTCTAACGCATCTCTCTTGCAGGCACCCCCGAGGCCAGACTGTGAGATAGTGGGGAGACACTCAAAACTCTGCAGGCTCCTCAGGGGGAAAAAGAAAAGCAAAGGCCCTGCAGCTCCCCCAGCACGACAACTCGACGAGGTGGAGCAGTTCCAGCCCCTGCAGCAGGGCGAGTGGCAGAGCTGGATGCCACAGCCAGCTTGCCTCCTTCCCATCCCCCGGGGACATGCCCAGGGAAAGGCAGTAGGGAAGAGGGGCCAGGCCTGATCCCTCCCAGTTGCCATACTCCACCCGCTGGGCATCCCAGGGCTGGCCCTGCCTGTGGAGCACAGGGCTGGGCTGTGTTCTCTGGCCCCTCCTGCAGCCCCTCAGCTCTCCCTGCACTTGCTCTTTGCCAGATGCAGGCCAGGAGTGGACAGAAGACCAGGACCGTTCCTGACACCACATGGACTGATGACACACCAAATTCTGACACCACCTTGACCGATGAAGCTGCAACCCCTGATGCTGCACTGAGTGATTGCTCAGCAACTTCTGAGAACAACTTGACTGACGACACGACAAACTCTGACTCTACACTGATGGATCACACAGCAACCTCTGGCAGCAAACAGACAGAACCCACAGCAAGCTCAGACACTACACCACCTGATTGCCCAGCAACCTCTGAGAGCGCTACCTCCACACCAACTGAATGCATGGATGCCATGTTGACCCGGATGACACCTAACTCTGACACTGCACAGATTGAACACACAAGTTATGCTGACTCTCCTGCCCTCAGCTGCCTCCTTCCAGCCCTCAGGCCCGGCCCCTTCTCCTAATCCCAGCTCAACCCTTCCCTTTCCCCTTTTTTTAATAAACATTGGCTTTCTCCCCATTATCTACGTCTCTGTGCAACTGAAATGGCATCTCTTCTGCAGCCCTGTGAAACCAAAATGGCACAAAACCAACTGAGACCAGAGAGTAGGGACCAGTCCAGTCTGTCTTGGACATGCTGCAAAAGAGCCACTGCATCTTCCTTCACCTCTCCTCGGGCTTTGCTGACACCAGAGCCAGCCAGGTTGTGCTCTCTTGTCCAAAGACTGTTAAGAGCAGGCATGAAAAACGCTGCATGCACAGCGGACAGTCCTGGAGGTTGCTTCCAAGAGCATCCTGTGGGAACAGAGACCTGGTCTCTTGCTGAGAACAGTCTAGTTTTGCTGCTGGGAGCACAGGCAGGAGCTGAAGGATGTGGAGATGGCAGCACATCTGTGCTGTGTTTTCAAAGCACCTTGGCTTGTAAGTGTGAACTTGGAAAACACACTTGAAGCAGTAGGTGCTAGAGCTGGAGGGCCCGTTTGGAAAGGACCAGAAGTCATTCAGCTTTCCCAGGGGTTCTGAGGTGTGTCTGGGTGTTCCCCAAGAAAACTACAGGTCTGGGTAATCCTTTTGGAGGCAAGGGTCTTGCTTCTCCAGTTAAGTGCTTCCCCAAGAGTTCTCAGTGAGGTATGTACATATGTCTCTCTTTAGCGATCTGTAGTTCTTTCACTCCTTGTGTGCCATTGCTCTTTGGAGATGGGCAGGGGAAGGGGGAAGCCTGTTAAGAGGAGAGTTGTGTTCTGCCTGTAGCTGCAGAGACCCAAAGTTTTTGGTGAGAGCTATGAATTTAAAGGCCTTTGTGCACACCCTTATCTCTTATCTATCTTGGCTTTTTAACTCATGGCAATATGCTTCTGCCTCTTGCTTGGTAGAAGCTGCTCTGGGCCAGTGCAAACACAGAGCTGGGGTGTATGGTCCAGGCATCATGGAGAGTCCTTCTTTCTGATCTTGCCTGAGCTTGGTGTGTGTCTGGCTTCAGGAATGTGCTGGAAGCTTTGGCTCCCAAAGCTTTCTGCTGCTTGGCTCTTCCTGTGCATCTTGGAGAGAACAAAGTAGGCATGTTTGGCAGCTGGACATTAGCACACCTTTAAGACAGGGTGTGTTCTGGAGCAAACACAGCTGAGACACCCTGAGAGGAGCTGACACCTCAGCTCAGTAGTAATGAAGAATGTTTGGAGGGAACTCCAAGTCAAAGTCCAAATGGCCTGTCCTCAGTGAGAACTGAGTGTAACATGAAGTCAGAACATACCCTTCCTACTCTCCAGATGTCTGTGCAGTTTTCTTCAACCTGCAGTGCCCTGATACACAAATGAGAGCAGAGACACCCAGAAGTGCATTGTTAGTGCTCTTTGGAGACGGGGTCTTCCAGACTCCCTCCAATCCATGTTAGACCTGACTGCTGTCACAAGACAACTATCAGTACCTCAGAGGTGGGGATATGTGAAGTGATTGTGATTTACCCTCTTGGAGTCTGGGCGTATTTAATGAGATTGAAATAACTCAATTTCTGAGCTATTGGTCTTTCTCTATTGCACTGCAGTTATTAATGGTACTTTTAAGTTCTCTCCTATAAAGGCACAAGGGTACTCCTGGT
>VXBA01000622.1:0-16900 GCA_013399895.1 Serilophus lunatus
TCCTGTGCCCTCAAGATCTCTGATTTGAAGGATGCCCATCTTTCCCGAACACCTTTGTTTTCAAGGACTGTTTCCCAAGGAACTCTCTGTATAAGTCTTCTAAACAGGTCAAATCCTGCATTTTGATGCTTTTTGCCCATTAGCCTTTCCCACTTTCAAGTCTTCCTCCTTTTTTTCCTAGCAACCTACAACCTTGTTAACATACTGCTATAGAAAGTTATGAATTTGAAACCTATCAGGATGAGTAACAGTCTCAATGCAGCTTTCTAATTTAATTAGAAAATATGATGGTCATTTTAGAAAATGTAGATTAAATTGTCATCAAAATTTGCAACTTAAGTACTTGATGTACTGTTGTATATGTATCTAGACTCAAGAAAGGCTGCTAGTCCCTGGTTTCAAAGTAAGTGGTGCTTCTCATTTACAGCTTTGATCTTGGTACATGGGCTTACAAAAAGAGGGGAATCAAAACAGCTTTCTATGTCTTAGTCTATCCTGTGAGGTCTCACACCTCTAAGTATGATCACTACTGATCATGGCTATGGCCTTTCTGAGGTGCTATGCAAATTTGAACTATTGCATCAGCTGTGATAACTAGATCCTTAGATACTGAAGTACAATTTATAGCTGCTTACATTTTCTGTTGACTTGGTATATCATATAAAAAGCTTTGTTAAGAATGAAATTTAATGCTCAAGGTGGAGTATAGATCACACAAATTTGCGTTTCCAGGTTATAGAATCAGGAGAGAATAATTAATTTGCTTTTCAACTTGGTTACAAAACCTTTAAAAATGGTTATATGACTTTTTGGTTTTTAACTTTCACAACGAAAGTGGAAGGGCTCCTACACTACACTGGCCATAGACCTTTCTCCCCCAAAGTTCTTATTCTTTCTTAGAGGATCTATGTTCTGTGCACAGGTTGCAAAAGAATTTGATGATAAAAATAGTGCAAGATCACATAGCTAAAGACTGTATATATACACAGATGGAATTTAATAAATTACAAGGAAAATCTAGGTCTAGGATTTCCTAACTATAACAGCAACCTAAACCAGCATTTCTAAAGCTGGCTTTTTAGTAACTTGTTTGTTTTGTCATTTTGTTGTTGCTGTTTGTTTGTTTGTTCCTTTTTTTGTTAACAAAAGAAGTAGAAGAACACACAAGCATCTTCATGTGCTGCCATTTCTTTTGTCCACCACTTGGATGTAAGACTGAAACTTGAGGATTCACGGTATACCCCATTGCCAGTCAAACTGATAGAATAATTGATAGCAAAAGGAAGTTCTTAATTTTTATGTGGATAATTGCAATAGCAATTGCATACTCTCTCTGCAAAAGGATTGAGGAACTCAAAAGCTGAAGGGATGGCAAGTCTTCAGAGTCTTCTGCTGCATCTGGTCTTCTAGTGACAAACAAAGATTTATGTATTTTCTTTTTAATTTTCCCAAACATTCTTTTGTTACATCCTCATTACATTCTTTTTGTATTGAATATTTTTTTCTCCTTCTCGATATTATTATGGCTTTTTTTCCCGCTTTCCACAGTCTCAAAGGATTCCTGACTGTCGTATTTAAATCCTAGGTTCTCTACCCAGTGTTACTTGATTTAACTGACTTCTCTTACCATCTGCCTCATTGATTTACTCACCAGGTTACTTGCTGTCCATTCTTTCCTATATCTTGTCCTAGATACTGCCAAAAATAAAGTAAAATTTTCCCCTAGTTCATTAACAATTTCTTGGACCTTTCATTCTTCTATTTATTTCTATTTCCTAATCTTGGAATTTCAGTATCATTTACACCTTCCTGTAGCTCCTTTGTCAGTTTTAATAAAATCACCTCAGCTCCCAATTTTACTTTGTTCTCTGACCTGTTTCATCAACTGCTGCCAAGTTGATGGTACTATTTGCTATATTTAATGGGTCAGCAAGACACTTTAGTTTGAGTAATTTGTTCAGTCCATGATGGGAATTTGTCTTATCTCATCTCCTCTCTTTCTTAGATGCACATTTTAGAACAAGGTGAATTATCTTCCAGACATGTCTATTTCTCTTCATTGAGTGTAACAGTAGTCTAAAGTGGCTAGTTCAGATTTAAATGTTCAATTTATATGTTTAATGTTCAATTAAATTTGAGGAAATGAACATCATTTGAAGTCTACATTGCAAATTTAAACTGTTCTAAAAGGGTAAAATAAAAGGATAGAATTAATTGAATCTTGGTACATTTTTATAATGCTAGTAAAGATCTTTTCTCTCAATAAAAGTGTGGATGCTGCTCCAAAACATGGGCCCATTAAATGCACTAGAAAGCAAGACTTGACAGGTTTTTTGGTTGTTTTATCCATGTACTTTAAACATCAAAAAAAGCCCAATGTTATTTTTTTCCTCTGGACTTATTTTCAGAAATACTTGGACTATTTTGTAAGACTATCTCCAAAAAAATCAACATTAAAAAAAGTTTTGGCAATGAAAATATCTGTTGCACAGAGAGTGATTAAATCAGTAAAATACCTCTAAAACTTTGGTTCTTTTAAGGGTAACATCAAAGAACATTAGAAAATGGAAATGCTGTTCAACCTTTTCATAGTAGAAGTGAAAGCAAGTAGCGAGAAATACAGCTATCTTTGGAAAATCCAACTGATGCTGAATCTTTATAGATAAGCCTCCAGAAATACTGTTGGCTGTGATCAGTGAAGTTCATTTAATTATTATGCATGGGAAAAAAAAAAAAAAGAGCATATTGTTGGAATCTGTTAAATTCATAAGAATGATGCTGATACATGTAGGTTAGCATATTCTTAACACATGCTCATTGCTTTCTAGCAGCTACTTCTTATCCCCATGACACATATTTTTATATATCCTGTTGCAAGTGGTTTAAGAGTTTGCTTTTTCCTTTTATATCTCAAGCTTGCATTTTTTTAGGTGAAAACTGCTCCTTAAATGTTATGCTACGATATTTTGGCAGAATTTCCTAGTACACAAATTTCCTGGTGCTGTTTGAACAATTTTTTAAAATACAGGATGATGACCTAAAATAAACTATTTACTCTAGGGGAATAACTAAATGTTATTAAAAATTTTGGAAAAGGAAATTTATCCTGTAAAACTGAAAACTTAATTTCAATAGTGCCTAAAATTTCTGATTTTTTATTTCAAAAAATTGTAGCATCAATAATTTAAGACACAGTTCCAAAATACTAAAATATTATGATTATTTTGGTGAGTTTTACTAACGCTTATGATTTTGTTCAGGTGTTTTTCCATTAGTATTCTATACCATTTATTTCAAAATTTGCAGGTGTATGTGACACTTCAGATATTCAACTTTCTGTTCTTAGGTAGACATCTGACTGCCTACAGAGATATAGCATTCCCTTTATGTTCTAGACGAGTCAGGTGCATCACAAATCAGCTTTCAGACTGATCTGATTCACCACTTTTTCTTATATTCCTTTGTGAATATCTGAAAGATTTTTTTTTATAAACTTATTTATATTATAGAATTTTATTATACTATTCATCATGCTAAATGTAAACCTTCTGTGTGCAATGTCTGGTGGGTCTATGAAAGCTGAATTCTCTTCTGTCAGTTGTTTTGTCATAATTTTTACTATTAACTTATCCACAAAGATAACTTACTTTTTATCAATTATCTGAAGTTCAGAACAAAAATACCCCCTAAGAAATAACACCACACCCTCTCCAAAAATAGTAATGTAGAGCACAATGCCAAAATATATGAAAGATTGAAAATAAAGGAGAGAGGAAGAAGAAAGGGAGGAAAATAAGTAAACAGTATGAAATAAACCATTCTATATTTTCAGGTAGTGGGAAGAATTTCAGTATTTTTAGTCTTCTGTTGGTAGACACAAGGACTTTAAACTACAGCCACAATTCAGATTTTTTTTTAATAGAAAAAACTTCATTAAATAATTGTATGCTAATAAACAATGCCTTCACCAACACACTTGATAATTAATCCTCCTGAATTAAATTTTGCATGTCTTGACTCTATTATTTTTGGTTTAGAAGATTAAAGACTTTTATTTGAAAATATAATAGTCTTTGAGAGGATTGAAATGTAGATGAAAGTGAATGGTTCTGTATACTGTTCATCTGGTATGGAACTGGAATTTCATGAAAACTGCTATAAAAGGGATTCAAGAGGAAAGCCTCGTTCACATGCAGAATTAAAAACAGTGGTTTTATCAGTTGGAATGCTTCATGCATTTCTTTTGCGTCCAGTACTTTCTTTCTAGTCAGTAAGGACTAAGTAAAGCATATGCTTCTTAAAAATAAAGATTAAAAGAGTCTTAGACAATTCACTCATATGTTTCAGGAGAGAATTAGAATGCACAATAATATTAGGGGAAAAAGACATCCTCTGGAGAAATGAATGTGGAATAGTGCAACTTGCTATTCTGTCATAAGAATAATCAGCAGAGATATCAAGTAGGATCAAATGTCACTTCTGCAGAAGTGTTGCACTTAGTACAAAGCAAGTAAAATATGAATCAACTATTCCATACTTCTATTAAAATTTAATCACAGGAATAGGTGAACAGTTATTTATCCCATGAAACAAAATTCCTATTCTCCGATCAGTTTTGGTAAAGCCTCTGCTCCACTCTATTGTCCAGGACAATCAATAAAGGTATGGATTGGTTGGAGAAAGTCTGGATAAAAAAATCATTATCATTTTAGAAATATGTTGTATCAAGAAAGGATTATCGTAGGAAAGAAACTTTATTTTATTTTACAAACACTGATGTACAGCAACAGATTTCTTGGGAGTGGCATGGACTATTTGATATCTGGGATTAAAAGAATAAATTGGACAAACATCTGTCAATCATAACATGTTTAAGTATGACAGTCCTTTTTCCTTGAGGAAAAAAGCACATCAAATAACCTCTCACAAATGGTCGGTCACTATCTATGAAAACGTTGCCCATGCAGATGCTGATAAAGATTGAAGAAAAAATAACCTTTCGTATGAGGACTAAAAGTTTTTTATTATCATCTGATTCTTAGAACAATCTTTGAATATAGCTATTAGAATTTTAGTATGTCCTCTATTTATATTTTATGGCTTCATCATTGGAACTGCTTTTCCACTGGGATACTGTGGTGTGCCAAAACTCATGATTGCATAACCAAAATGAGTCTCCACCATGTTAGGCATTTAACATAATGCACATAGTCCTATCTTAAAAAATGTAGCATTTAAGAAAATTGTGCTAATTGAAAGTAAATGCCAATACTGTTATTTGTGGGAGGGTTATTTGTTTGTTTAAGACAGGACACTCAGGCAAAAATAACTGAACTGCATGGGGAAAGTGATAAACTGAAACTAGCATTTCTGTGTCTGAGGCATGCCCTATATCTTCATCAAATAAATGTTGTAGTAAAATATGTTTATCCCCAGTACTCATAAAAAAAGGTGTTTAAGCACGTAATGAAAACTTGCGTGTTTAGTTTTTCAAACTCTTTATAATTATGTGAAATTTAGTTTGTTCCTTTTTGTGCAAGAACTTCATTGTTATCTCTCCAATTATCCCACTCAATGTCCTATTTCTCATTATATTATCGTAAAAAAAGATTGTGGAAAATATGATGTAGTTTATTGCTTCCAGATAGTATATTAGCTACAAAATAAAGACTTAAAATGAGTTTGTATATTTTCGTAAAATAAATGAGTAATCTCTAGTGCCATCTTTCTCACCACCATGTAAGCTGTTAGGTTGATTTCTTTTCAGGTGACACTGTTTTTATGATAGGCTTCAACCGTTACTAAAACTGAGAGTTGAAACAAGATCTTTTTATGTTCTAGGCTCTTAATCCTCTCATAAGAGAATACCCACCATTAAGAGTATAACTCACAGAATCACACATGGTATCCTGATCAAGGAGATTGCTGTCTAAAATGTACTGTTTCCTTTGTAGCAGTGATTGGGAATTATGTAGCAAAAAAGAGGCAGACAGTAATTAAAGAAGGGAGGAATGTGCCTTGTTTTATGAGCTCGTATCTAGAAGGTCTACTTCAGAACGAAAAATTCATTGGTAGGTTTCTTTCCAAATTTCTGTTATTGAGAACTGATACAGGTGTTTCTTAAATCTTTGGTCTAGTGTTGAAATTAATTTCTTTGTCAATGACAAGAACATTTTGAAAAGATCAGTGAAAAATATTCCAGATACAGAAAATTAAAAAGTAATGACATTAATTATTCTCAAAAATGAAACTTGGAAAGAACTTTTCTTCTTCTTTCTTCTTCTTTCTTCTTCTTCTTCTCTTCTTCTTCTTTTCTTCTTCTTCTTCTTCTTNTTCTTCTTCTCTTCTTCTTCTTTTCTTCTTCTTCTTCTTCTTCTTTTTTTTCTTCTTCTTCTTCTTCTTCTTCTTCTTCTTCTTCTTCTTCTTCTTCTTCTTCTTCTTCTTCTTCTTCTTCTTCCTTCTTCTTCCTTCTTTCTTCTTCTTTCTTCTTTCTGTTCTGCCTTTTTTTTTTTTAATTAATTTTTTGGCTCCTGTGATGTAAGTGTTCTATTGCAAAAGAGATGTATGCAGGCCTATGTTATTTTACAAGGTGAAGTCAAATGCATTCTCTCTTCAGGGACTCGTTCTTCTCTTTTGCATGTTTGTGTAGTCTAAACAGAGCCACCCAACACTCATCACTGTACTGTAGGAAAAGCTCATTATACTTCAGGATTTTTATTTTAGTTTGATTTTTATGTTACTGTATTATAACAGGAATTGAAAAAAACCCAACCCCATCCAACAGATGGTTTGTGTGTTCTGCTGCAAGTAGATAATACGTTCTCTGTCTAGTTTATGCAGCTAACGTTGTCTCCTAAAATTTTTGAAGAAAGTATGATTATGGCCTAAATTAGGCAGAAAAATGTCATATGTCTTTTTTTTAACATTAAATGTTGAGGAGTCTTCATAGTTCAACACATGACAGTTGTATGTTTCTGTGTATATAAATATAGACAGACGAACAAGAAACAATGCTAATTTCCGGAAGTGTTGCTGCCTGTCTTTTCAAATGTCAGGTTTTGATTATTTGTCACAAACTTTGCAACTTTTGTGATTGAAAACAGATAAGGATTTCAATAACAATGATAAATTTTAGACAGATGAACTTTAGGGTATTCCATGCCTTTTGAAGAAATATGTTTAATTAGTCTTATATTAAAGTTTATAATTTACTCTCAACATAACATTTCAATCTTATTTTCCATTACTGCTGATAACTACTCAGTAAGATATAGGAATGAGCCGTAGCAATCTTATGTAAGAAATACTGTTTTTGTTAAAAGCTTAATAGGGCCAAAAGAAGCAGCATTATTCTTCAGCTAAAACTTTTGTAACATGCTGTGTATTGTCCCTGCTTTATTACCTTTTAAAATGGCATTTCATTTTAAATCTCTACATTGCATTAGAAATTAATTTCTGAGATTAAAATGATAGTATTTAGAACAACAATGCTTAGAAAATTTAGGAGAAATGGCATGCAAGCAAGAGAAGTTCTAGATTTTCAGTAAACTTCTGACTACTGTAACTTTTGTTATTATTTGTTTCGTGTATTGGTTTGTTATTATCGAAAACAACTCAACAAATGTTCTTTGCTAAAATTGCTGGCAATCAGCTTTGATGAAGCTCTTCTAGCCTTGTTTTCCAGTCAGATATATATATATATATATGGTATCTCTAGTTTACTAATAGGACTTTCCCCAATTTAATTTTACTCCTTTAAAAGAAAGATATATAGTTCAGTAGTCATCTAGCCAATATAATGTCCTCAATATTTGAATATAGGTTAACAAAAATGTGGCATGTACTGCACAAGATGAGACTTCAAATGACTATGCAAGTGTCAAAGTGCCTAGCATTCAACAAGGTGGATGAATCTTGGATACTAGTACTCAAACTGTACTATTGTAAATCTGCTGGAGAAGTAAAAGTTGCAAGATAATTTCATGAAATAACAGTGTATGAGCATACTACTTCAACCACTGAACACTTTAAAGTGTGTATTTTGGGTTTGATTTCCCTTCAGATCAGATTTTATCCTATATCTGTATAATTTTGTGTTGTACTTCTTGCATCCCAAACATTTCTGATTATCATGTGTGGCTAGGTGGTAGAATTAATTGTCTTCACCATGGCTAGTATAGGGATATGTTTATTCAAAATAGAGTGTTCAGGAGATAAATAAAATTTTTAACACTAGTTTTGCAATTGAAAGTGTTATTTGCAGTTCAATGAATGTATTTTTTTACCTATGGAGAAGTTAAAAAAATACTTTTTAACACTGCTGAAACTTCTACATTCTTCTGTTTGAATTATTTTAGAATATGCTTAAGAACTGCATATAAGAATTTCATAGAGAGATACTGCTTAGAGATCCTGGATGAACATTTCTGGATTCAAACAGAATGTATTCATACTGAGGCCCAACTGTAGAGAGCCTTGTAGCTATTGACAGTTCTGCTGCCAGTATTGACTAAAATACATTTGATCTCTTGTGACCACTAGTGCATGATCACATTTTGAGATTTGCCAAGTCTAAATAATTGAAATAAATTTCTAATAATTAAATTTCATTGGAACTTAAAAGTTATTTTCCTTTCCCCCCACCCCCCCCTTCTTATTCATTAACCAGGAATAAATTTAGCATGAAGGGAAAAAAAACACAAAACAACAAACCACTAGAAAAGCAACTCTGTAAAGCACTAATGCAGTAACATGTATGTTTCTTTCCTTTTAGGTTGATAGACTTGCTCTCTTTTAAACAGAACTTATCACAAGTTCAACCCTTGTCTTAATATTTTATAACCTTAAACCTTATAAAACTTTAACTCTCATATAAAAGTTTAATACATAGCTGAAGATAGTTGCTGAATAAGAATGTTTTGAAAGGAGTTCTTTAGCACAAAGAAAAAAAACCACTGAAGTAATTTGTGAATATTTCATGTTATAAGAACCAGCTTCAATGTCAGCCTTCATTTTTTTTGACAAAAAAATGCCATCAAAAGGTTAGTTATAACCTTTAGAAAAGGTTACTTTAGTAATACCAAACAGGGAAGTGTATGAATGCTTGCAAGCCTTTGTATTTTTAGTATGCATGTTTCTGATGTCAATTAAAAATATAATCACTCAGGGATAGGTACATTCTGAAATAAGCATTGTTAAAAGCTTTATTCTCTAGAAACCATTTTAAAGGAAAATAAATAAGGCAGAAATTTTTAATATGTATTTCAGGTTGAAGTCTGCAAACGTTTTGTTATGGGAGTTAAACAGTAGCAGTTGAACTAGTTTACGGTTAATTCTGACTGACTATAACATTTTGCTTGGCTTCAGTGGTCTTACTAAAACCAAAACAAGTCATGAATGACAACAACAAAGTCCACTGAGACAATCGTGCCTGAAACCAAAAGTATTTGATCACAGCTGGATAGGGTAGCCCATTTATGTCAAGTTCTGCCAACCACAGGTAGGCTGCTTAAAGCTACATTTGATGGTTTTATGTTGATAATTTTTTGCCTAACATTTTTGTGTCCAATCCTCAACTCAGAAGTAGCTTCAAGGACTGAAATGAGGGACATTTTGTTTTGATCTGTCATTTCTTTGCTTCCTCTCCAGGCCCCAGTTGCTCTGTAGTTTACAGCACTGTCAAATACAGGTCACCTTATCACTGACTATGCAAATTGTGGAAAACAGTATAAAGGAGTGTTTTGTTCAGAATGAAGGAAACAGCTTCCCAAATGATCTTCCCATCTTCCTTCCTTTCTCTCACCCTTTCTCCTTCTTTTTTATTTCTTATTCCATTACATTGAGCTGCATTGCTGTAGTAGCCATGGGAAAATACTACTTTATAAACTGCAACATAATAACACCTCTGGTCATGACAAATAACTCAAGTCAGTCTTTCCTATTAAGTCCATGTAATGGCTGCAGTATGTACTGTGCTGTACTGAGGAATAAAGGAGTATAGCTTCTGCAGGAACTATACTACCATTTTTTTTCCCCAAGTAAATCAGACGACGACAAATTGTCTTCTTCTTTAGGAGTGTTCATGAAGTCTCTACTGTACACTTTCTCTGGAGGCAGATGTTGCCCAGATTGCTGGAACTTTGCACAACTTCTATGTACTAGTTTTTCTTTTATTAAGGTTTATTTCTAATTTCATTGCATACAAATTTTTATGGGGACTTTGAGAAGGTTTGATTCAATTTTACATCTGTGAAGAGTGGAGTTGAAAGATATTACCAATAACTGACTTACTAAAGGAGTACACAATAGAAGAAATACAGAAGGATGGATAAGATTTCCACTGAGGCGACTGCTCTGTATCGTCTGAAATCTATCGCATGTGATTAAAAAGGTGATTATAAGAAATACTTACTTTAGATACAATCATTGTGTTGCTATGTTACGCATTCTAGAATACACATTCTCACAGAATAAAGATACTGAAAAACTGTTAGACAGAAATTGTGCCTGTATATTAAACTTTCAGAAAATAATGGTCTTTATTAAAAGAATGCTAAAATGAAAAGGATAAAAATTAAATTACTATCATATCACGTTTTTTGAGAAGTTAAAGACAAAAACTCGCTGACAGATCAAAGATTCCAACATATGACTTAGGAAGTGGCTGCTAACAAATATTAACATAAGGAAAGAGTATCAAATGCTATACTGTATTTATTAAGAAAATAAAATTATCCACAATGAATCCAGGGTTTTCTTCTAAGTCAACTTTTAGTCAATTTAGAGCCTATTGTTTCCCAAGCTTGATTTTTCCCCAGTTTCCTTGATTTTGCAGTTGTCAACACTGAATTTAATCTACCTTTGTGAACATTCAAATAGATTAATCTCAGTCATTCAGAAGCATGAGCTCTTTCTTATGTCTCTATGATCAGGTTAAATTTAGTTATTAATAATTTAAATAAAATATTTTGCATTTTAATTTTTCTTGGGTAAATAATTAACAACAAACTCTACACACAGATTGTTCAGAAATTGCTCTATGGAAATCTCTTTATGAAAAATGACCGTTCATTTCAATCCCTTTCCATTCCAATCTTTTAGCTTATTATTAATTCATGAAAGATCTTCATCTTCCATTAAAGCAGGATAACTTCTTTCAGAGGCTCTGAGGGGAGACTTTAAGAATTTTTTTTTCTTTTGGGAAAAAAAGAGTAGATATTCCTTGCATTGTATTCAAATAGTTCCTGATCCCTTTACATAACTAAAACTTGTAAGTTCAGGATTTCTTCCATGGAAGCCATTCTGAGACTTCCAAATCTAACTTGTGTATTCATATGCATCTGAATCATGTTTCTTATTTTATTTTTATACCAATTTACCTGTGAAAAAGGTAAGACAATGGCTAGATCTCTTTTTAAAATTGGTGTCACACCAATAGCTTCTGTCCATTATTCTGATATCAAAGATGATTTAAGCAGATTGCTGTGTATTTCATAGGACATTAGTGGATGAATAGCAAATTACCCAGGCAATTCATTGTTTTCTATTTCAACAATTTATTCCAGAACCTATTCTTTTAGTAGTTTCATTTTGTGACTTCTTGTCAAATTTTGTTTCCAGTAAAAAGAAGACATATGCTCAGAGAGCCTACATGTGTCCCTCTGTGACTGAACTCTCATGTAAAAAGAATATGAGATAGGATAAATGAAAAAACAAAACAGAACAAAACATAAGATTTTTCTATATTTTTAAAACCTTGATAAATGCATATTTTTAAAGCACTTTTTTCCCAGATATGATTCAATCTTTCAGTCTGTTGTACTCCAATATTTCTGCTGTCCATTTCTTGTTCTTTACTAGAAGCATCATCTTTATTTAAAAAGTAAAATGGAACAACCATCCAAGAATTTGAAACTAAAGGATTATTCTTTTTTAGAACCTTAATTCTGTCAAGCTTTATTAAAATGCATCAAAAAATATCAGTTTATAATGATAATAATAATACAAAAATAGAATAGGAAGGAAGATTTTTTTCATTTTTTCCTATTATGGTGAGTATACAAGGCAAAGTGAGAGAGAGGATAAAGACAAAGACTTAATGTTTAGTAAGCAAATCCTAAAATGCATTTTTTCAAAAATGCCTAATTACGGAATTAATTATATTTACTTTCTCTTATCAGATGGTTAATAATGACCTTTAAAAGCTCAACAAATAGCCTTCTGCCTTTGTCAGTACAAGGACATAATGTGACACCTCACACATACATTATTTGATGCTCAGTGAATCTCATTTGAGCTACTGAAGTTTTATCATTTATTTAGAAAAAGGAGAGGATTAGCTTCGTCATGATTTTATATTACTCATAAGTAACAAAGTATCTTTTGGGACGGAAGAGCAGAAGGGAGGAAAACAGGTGTCTTATAAATGCTATATAAATGTTCTCAGTATTTGGCTAACCTCCACATGAAAGGTCTACTGAAGTATACCGTCTCCAAAGATAAAGGCTGAAGGGGAAAGTCCAAGCCTAGGACATGCATCAGGACATAAGAATGCCTGTTACTGACTAGATTGGATGTATAAACTCTCTGGGTATGTGAGTCTTTGTTTGGTTGTTTTTTATTTATTTAATTTCTAAGTTACTTAGCCGAAAAAAATCTGCTTTGATGCCAGAAATCTGAGAAATTCTGCTATTTAACTATATTGCCTCTTGAATATTCTGGGAGCTTCTATTTTTTTCTTAAAAATGCAGAAAAATAGTATGAGAAAGAGTCTCTCCTTTTTGAAGATGTCAAACTAATTTGTTTATTAATCTTGCGATGTCTGTTCGTACAATACTATAATCACTAAATAATTGCAGAATTACAAGAACTTGCAATATGATGGTGAGTTAAGCTGCTAATGAATTGTCTGCCCAAGATTTTCCTGTGATAATTTTAGTCTAATTAAACTTAATCTTCAATAAAAAGCAATCACCTACGTTGTAATTTTATTTCTTGTTTTAGGAAAGTTTGAATATATCTCTGAATTACTTGTGAAAGATTGTCTTTATTCTTGAAACTGTTTTTAATTTTTCTTTTTTTTTTGACTAAAGGGTTATAAAGGTCTTCATAAACATAATAAAGTAGATTAAAAGCATAATTAAGCAAATATATAGTCACACTCATTTCTTTTTCAACTTAAAATGCACCTAATAGGAAAAATTATGAGTAACTTAGACAGCTAACATGAATCACATTAATATAAATATTTTTTTAGGTCAGTTATGTACATACAGGTATGAATATATATATATATATATATATACACATACATACATATGTGTCTTAGTGGTCAAATTGTACCTTTTTATTATGTGGAAACTCTGTATGGAAAATAGACTTGGATGTTGTTACAGTAAACATTCACTTCTGCCACTAGCGATCATCTCTCCATTGGAATAGAGGGCTGGAAGACTGCTGAGGTGGAGATTGAATAACCCCATCCAGTCATGTGGAGAATATCTGAAAGTTCAAGCTCATCTCATGACCTATAACTTGAAAAAAATGAACTAATAATAGTACAAAATATTTTTAAAACATTATGCTACCTCTACAATAGTTCTAATTTTTAATTTTTTAAAATTAGTTATACTATTTAGCTGGGGAAATGTACTACAATTTTAAGAAAACAAAGAGAGAATGGAGATTTGTGGATGTACTCAGGAAAACAATGTTCTGTGTGAAACAATGTTTTGACTATTGTAGATCTCAAGTTTCAAGTATATATTTATTCCCATCCAAATATTCAATGATTATTCAGCCAACTCACTATTTCTTAGTTTAAAAGCACACAAATTGTTAATAGTGGCTTTGATGTCTGCACCACATTGTTCTGTACTGTATAAGCAAACACACTTTGGATAGCTGAAGTAAATATAACTGGATCTTGTTTCTTAACTTCAACTTGTTTAAAAAAACCCAAAGGACAATGATTTTTCTAATTGTCTGTAGTCTGCAGATGTTCTTGTGTTTTGAACAGCCTCAGAAACGGCAAGTAAAACCCCCATTTTTTTCTCTCTCCTAAGGGCTATTTGCTTTGTATTAACTAATACACCTTTCAAATCCATCACAGAAAATAAATCAGAAACATAAAAGTGCTGTGTTTGCCCTTTCTGAAGTCTGTGTTATCATTCGGGAAATATCTTTCAGAAAAGTTAATGTTTAAGTCCCACCAATTTATATAAGAATGTATTTTCTTTCCTTAATAAGAGCTTGCATTAATAGAATCTTCATTTAAGTTGCTCTTCAATAAAAAGGAAAAAACTAACACCTATCTATGATTCCTTCTAAATAAGTTTCTTACAAAATATCTGTAATGTTTTTATTTTTGCAACTAAAATAGCAAGTAAAATTTTACTTGCAACTTCTGACTGCTGAGCTAAATAGAATTGAAAAAGCTAACCCTCTTCCTTCATGAGAGCTCAAGGGAATAAATAATGGATAGCTTAATTTTTTTTTAATAGATACTAATATTCAGAATGCTCTGGAAACAAAACCAAAATAATGATTCACTAGAGATGTCTTATGAATATACAGCTTGGAGTCCTTATTCTAAAAGGGATTAAGGGTTGTTAAAAGTTACCAGTAGTTTTCAATGTTGTCAAGAAGTATGATAAAATGTATGTGTGAGTTTGAGGAACAAAAGCACTGTTGGTGTTCCTTATTCTGCGAAATAGGAAGTGGTGGCAAAAGATATTTCCCTCCTGTGTGTCTCCCCACTGTGTTCCCAAGGGAGCCCACACATGGCTCTTAGCCTTTAATAAGCACACATCTGATTTTAACATCTAGATGAAACATACAACTGAGGAATATGAGCATTTCCAATAATGGTAGTAGAAAAAAGAAAAGTATTTCCAGGTAATCTAGCACATTTTAGGTCCATTACATGCAGCTAACTGTGTGTGTTAAGTTGAGCCTTTCCTCATTAGCACCTTCAGGTTTTTGACTCCTTCACAGGAAGGTGAGGGAAAAGTAGGGGAACATATGGTAACATCAAAGGTACAGAATCAGCCTCCATTTATGGAGGTCAGGGAAGACTGACAAGTTGCTCCCAGCAGATGGCTCCTAGTCTGATTACTCTAAACAATTGCTCTCAGGTCAGTAGTAGGCCATGACATGCAAAGTTCTGCTTAAAGGAAACTTACTTGTGTACTTCCATGTGTCTAAGATTATTCTAGAAAATTAGATTTGCTGTGGTAATATCTTTTTAGTTTTTTCTTGTCATCTTCTCTTTGTTGTACCTTCAGATGAACCTGTGACATGAACATTGAAGGAAGATGCAAGTAGAATTCAATATCAGGCAAATTTGTAAACAGTTTTATTTTTATTGTGGACAAAATCCAAATATCTATAGATTTTTACATTCTAATTTAAAAGCATATATCTGCTGACCTTTAATGAGACTGCTACTGTAACTGACTTGGGGTTTCAAATACCCTTTTGAGAAATGTATGGAGTTTTAGAAACTCAGAAACAATTGTGTTTTTCTATTAATTAAACTGAATAAATTTTGTGTTTCAGCCACATTATATTCTGTGTCCTCACACACGAACATATGTAGAGCATTCCAAGGAGTGAAAAAAAAAAAAAAGGAGTGAAAAAATGCACTCTTTGGATATGCACTGAAATGTTGCAATGGTTATTTCTTGTATAAACATGGGCTAGCAACCAAAAAAAAAAAAAATAAACCAAAGAGAAAGTCTATGGAAACTTAAATGTTACTGAATTAATAAATCTAAACTAAGTAAATCTAACCTGCCACATATTGGAAATCCTTGAATGAGGGCTACCCTTTAATGTCCTAAAATTTCCTATTCGTGGATTGAGGCAAATTAACTGCTTCTACCATTTTGTTTGCCTTAAGGATTGTTGATTGATCTATCAATCCACAAGTATTGCAGATACCTCCTTAGAATGAATTTTGTAAGCAAGCTTGTTATCCTTCAGCATTAAGTGAGAATTGCACACTGGTGTACTTAGCCAGCTAAATGTCAGCATGATTCACCAGTCAGGGGTTGATCTATCTGAGTCTCTTCAAACATCTCTACTAAGAGACTTTAAAAATAGTATCACTAATATTTCATTCAACAGAATAAAACACTTAAACTTCTGTTCTTTTATTTCATATGATTTTTTTTAAGCAAGGGAATCTGCTTTGGAATTCAGATACAGATATTATACTTCAGAAATACTCATTTATGTATCACTCCCATGAAGTGATGCATGAAGAATCATAATATTGTCATGTGCTTGTTATAAGAGACAGATGATGGTTTGGGTACCACTGTCTAACAACTACATACAAATAACTTTTGCGGATGACAGTTGTGGTACTCCCACTTAGCAGCTTTGGTGGGACCCTCTCAGCTTCAGCAGAATGTCTTAAAGAACACTTGTGAGATATGAACAGTTTGGAGAATATTTATCCGTTGACTACCTTATATATTTACACAGAATTTACACACAGAATTAATAAGGTTGGAAAAGACCATGGAGATCATCAAGTCCAGCCTTTACCTAGGTTAACAACCTATCCAACATCAGTCTAACATCTATACCATCTAAACCATTTAAACCATCTAAACCATACCACTAAGTTCATCATCTAATCTAACCTTAAACACATTTGGGGATGGAGACTCCACTACATCCCTGGGAAGCCCATTCCAGTGGGGGATCACTCTCTCTGTGAAAAAGTTCCTCCTGATATCCAATCTAAACCTCCTCTGACGCAGCCTAAGACTGTGCCCTCTCGTTCTGTCATTGGGAGCCTGAGAGAAGAGACCGACCCCTGCCTGACTACAACCTCCTTTCAGATAGTTATAGATAGCAATAAGGTCACCCCTGAGCCTCCTCTTCTCCA
>VXBA01000622.1:17594-45399 GCA_013399895.1 Serilophus lunatus
GGCTGACAGGTTTCTCCGGATCCTCCTTCTTGCCCTTCTTATAGATAGGTGCCACATTAGCCAATTTCCAATCATCTGGAACCTCTCCAGAAAGCCAAGACTGTTGAAAGATGATGGAAAGAGGCATAGCAAGCACATCAGCTCTCTCAGCACCCTAGGATGAATCCCATCAGGTCCCATAGACTTATGAGGATCCAGGTGGGACAGCAGGTCTCTAACATCTTCCACCTGGACCGTGGGGGGGGCTACACTGTTCCCTATCAACTAGTTCCCTATCAACTAGTTTAAGCAAGCACTTGTCATGTAAACCATCAGTTTTACTATTAAAAACGGAAACAAAAAAGGTATTAAATATCTCTGCCTTTTCCCCATCCTCAGTAACTATATTCCCTTCCTTATTTAATAAAGGATGTAGATTATCCCTATCATTTCTTTTACTATTAATGTATTTATAGAAACCTTTTTTATTATCCTTAACAGATTCATAACAATTAAATCAAGGAGGGACTACTACATTGACTTAAGACCTGGATGCCAAGTACCCGCTAAAACCGCTCTCTCTCACTCCCCTCTGCAAACAGGCAGAGGAGAGAAATATAACTAAGGGTTTGTGGGTTCATGTAAGGAGTGAGAGAGATACCTTACTTATCACAGTCATGAGCAAAACAGACTCTAAGTGGGGATATTAATTAAATTTATTATGAACAGAATTAAACCTTAAGAATGAAAAGTACAATGTATCTTAAAGGCGCCTTCGCCCACCCCACTCCTTCCGAGCTCTGCCTTCTCCCCCACAGCACTGCAGGAAGACAGGGAACAGGGATGATAGTCAGTTGTTGATGCTGCTGCTTAGAAAGAGGAGTACTCCCCCTGCTTCTCTTGGGGTCTCTCCCACAAGAGATGGTCCTTCATGAACTGCTGCAGTGTGAGTCCATCCCACAGGCAACAGTTCTTCAGACACTGCTGCCACATGGATCAATTTTTCACTGCGTGCAGTCCTTCAGGCAGAAGTTGCTCCAGTGTGGGTCCTCCACAGGCCACAAGTCCTACCAGGAAATCCTGCTCCAGCATGGGTTCCTCTCCCACAGGTCAGCAGGTCCCTCCCAGGACCCTGCTCCAACATGGGCCTCCCACGGAGTCACAGCCTCGTTCCAGCATCCACCTGCTTCAGTGGAAGCAGCTCCATGGGCTGCAGATGGATCTCTGCACCCCTGTGGTCCTCCATGGGCTGCAGGGGCACAGCTGCTCCACCATGGTCTTCACCACAGGCTGAAGGGGAACCTCAGCTCCAGCACCTGGGGCGCCTCCTTCTGCTCTGACTTTGCATTGTTGTCTGCATTGTTGTCTTCATATGTTCTCACTCTGATCTTCTCTGGCTCCCATCTTCATCTACCCATTAGCTTTTTTTCTCTCTACTTAAATATGTTGTCACAAATGTGTTACTATCACTCCTGATAGGCCTGGCCTTTAGCCAGTGGTAGGTCCAGCCT
The DNA here is from genome assembly GCA_013399895.1 of Serilophus lunatus. Taxonomy (NCBI): domain Eukaryota; kingdom Metazoa; phylum Chordata; class Aves; order Passeriformes; family Eurylaimidae; genus Serilophus; species Serilophus lunatus. Next base: position 19,085 of record VXBA01000622.1, read on the forward strand.
GGAGCTGGCTGGCATTGGCTCTGCTGGACATGGGGAAAGCTTCCAGTAGCTTCTTAAAGAAGCCTCCATTATAGCTCCCACCACTACCAAAACCTAGCCACAAAACATTCACAGAATTTCTTTGAAGTACATTTATGCTTGTAGTGGTTTAACCCGGGCTGAGTGCCAGGGGCCCACTACAGCCACTTTTTCACTTTCTCATGCTCAGCTATAGAGGAGAGAGNCCTATGAGATTAGGATTAAGAGATAAAAGCTATTCTCCTATCACCAATATTTGAAGAATAAATCATGTCTGACTATTCTCCTTGTTAGACTGACTTTCCTAGTGAATTAAAACCTGGGAAATATTTTGATACTGATAAATGAACTAATGATATAAAATGGAGGTATAATCAGCCTCTGTTAAAAAGTCACTCATAGAGAAGTTATTAAAGGATTATTGTAAGCTATTGAAAGGAAATTTATTACAGTTGTGTCCTGAAGCCAGTTTCATTCACTTGCTTGAATAATAAAATTAAAAAAATGAATACAAACTGCAGGTGAAGGTCAAAAGTGATTCCAAATCTGGTTATATATATGTCTGATCTCCCATTGATTTTGAATCATTTGGAAGGAAAAAGGAAGAAAAATGAAGTCTTATTGTTGAAACACAAGGCTCAGACACACAAGCAAATTACCCATGGGTACTGCTTTAATAGTCAAAGATGTGTACACCCACAGCAAATGCAAGATAATTGGAATTAACTTATTTCACTTGTAACAAAGGATAAGCTATTTCAGATGTCTAGTGTCTGTGGCTAAGAATAGAATTTTCGGTCAGCTAATCTGTACTGTCTTTTGAGAACATGTTTAACTAGAGATACAAACACTGAAAAAGATTATGATATCTGTCTCAGAATCTGGTTGACTGAAAAGTTTTGAGTTTTGAGAATTAGGCAGACATTTTCAGTAATTGTCTAGATGTGCTTAATTCATACTAGGCACATGGTTAAATAATTTTTTTAGATTTATTTCATCTTAATATTTACATCACTATTAGCATTTTTGCTCCAGCTACAAGAACAATTTTGGTTTCAAGTTTTTATCCTGCTGGGGGAATCCAACCACACTGACATCTGCTGGAAAAGTAGCACAACCAGCTGTAGACAGTCCAAGGCCCTCCTGGAATGCAGGAAACATAACTTCTTAAGCCAGGTAATAGACATTCCTGCCAGCGAACATGTAATGCTGGACCTGACGGTCACCATTGCAAGTGAGGTAATCAGTGCTGTCAAGACTGGAGGCAGCCTGAGCTGCAGTGTTCATACACTAGTGGAGTTTGGAGTCTTAAGGGATATGGGTCAGGCAAAGAGCAAAGTCAGGACCCGTAGGAAAGCAAACTTCCATCTATTTAAGGAGTTAGTCAATAGGACCCCTTGGGAAACTGCCATCAACATCAAGGGAACAGAACAGACATAGCAGATTTTTAGGGACGCTTTCCATAGAGCACAAGTGTATGAGATCCCCAGGCATAAAAATTTGGGCAAGAAAGGCAAGAGACCGGCATGGCTGAGTTAAGATCTGCCAGTCAAACTAGAGGGCAAGAAGCAAATGCACAGTGAAATCGTGGAAGAGTGCAACAATGTTGCTCATTTGCGTAGGGATGAAGTCAGGAATACCAAGGCCCAGCTGGGGCTGAACTTGTCGATGGAGTCAAAAAATAACAAGGGCTTCTAAAAGTATGTTAGTCAGAAAAGGAAGGCCAGAGAAAGCGTGTATATTCTGATAAACAAGGCTGGCAAACTGATAAAAATGATTGAGGAGAAGACTGAGGTTCTCAAGAACTTTTTTGTCTGTGTCTTCACTGGCAGTCTCTCTTCTCACACCTTTCATGTGAATGAACAGCAGGATGGGAACTGAGGGAGCAAAGTCCCTCACATTGTGAGAGATCAGGTTTGTGACCAATCGAGGAACCTGAACATACGTAAGTATGTATGATGCATAAGTATGTATGATGAGATGCTTCCCAGAGTCCTGAGGGAATTAGCAAATCCAGTAAGTTGTCCCAGTCTCACACTTGTAGTACTCACTGATAGTAACTTCTGAGATTTGTTATGGTTCTGGCACTTTGGCTGTCCCAGGAACATAGCAAGTCACCAAGCTGTCACCACACTGCTCCTGAAGTTGGGATTAGATCTGTTTTTATCTTCCCACCTTTACACCTTTCTTGATCGCTAGTGCCTCAGTAATTAAGGGACAGGCTGAGTGGAGATGGCAGTATGAATTAGAACATCTCTGTTTTGTTATCAGTAAAATGGCACTGAACAGTTGTAAGTTGGTTTTTCTGGCTCAAGGTGCTTTTCATTATGAACATTTATATGTTATGTATTCACATTTTTCAATCACTAATAGGAAGGACTATTCAAACAATTGCTTAATAAGCATATAGTTTCTCCCTTCTAAGTTAGAATTAGATGCAGTCGCAGCTAGATTATGTAGACCAAGGGTCCTCAAACTTTTTAAACAGGGGGCCGGTTCACTGTCCCTCAGACACTGTCGGGAGTCATACTATAGTTTGGAAAAAAAGAACGAATTCCTATGCACATTGCACATATTTTATTTGTAGTAGTCTACAAAAAACAGGGAAAAGAATGCAATATTTAAAATGAAGAACAATTGTAATCAACAAAAACAAATCATATTTCAATGTGAACTATGGGCCTGCTTTTGGCTAATGAGATGGTCACTGTTCGGTTCCATATCTGTCACTGCTGTCGTAGCGTGGGGAAGCCCGGGGGTGAGCCCCGCACTCCGCCCCCCCGCCCCGTCCCGCCGCGCCGGCCCCGCAGAGAGCCGCCCGTGGGACTGCGGGGGGACGGGGCTGTGCCCGTCCGAGAGAAGACCACAGACAGGACAGAGGCGGGGGGGTTCTGTAAATACCGGTGGGCAGGATTGGGGACCCTGGCGGGCCATATCCGACCCATGGGCCATAGTTTGAGGACCCCTGACCTAGACCAAACATATCTTTGTAAAGTCTTTCAGGAGAAAAAGCAAATGGAAATATTATTTACATTTTAGCTCCTTGTCTGCTATATCAGAATCATATATCTTCCCAGTACAGTTAATATGCTGAACATTTCTCATGTCCCTTGCTTGACCAAATGCATCCACGTATTTCGCACTTGTACTTACTCATCCTCCCACTCTCATGTCGCATGCCACATGTGACCTACAGTGACAGAGTGCACCGAGAAGACCAGGAACAAGAGTGTCACCCCTGTCATCCATGTTCTGAATTTATCAGGCTATTTAGTGGACAGTTAAACTAATCTGCCTTGTTTTCATAAGTGACATCTGTGCAAAAGCACCGTCTTGATATCAATGCTATTTGAGAGACATGAAGTCCTCAGCTTCCCCCAGCAAACTGATGCTAGGTCTCCTAAGCAACATGCTGTGACTCGTTTACTCTACCCACACCTTCCATTAGCCTTCATAACCTGCTGTCCAAGGACACTGTGAGTGGTGTATATCTAAAGCGGCACCTCCCAGTGCACAGCTAATGTGTGTTTATGTCTTCTTAGTAATCTCAGGTCAGTTTAGAATTGCTCTCTTACTGATAGTATCATTGTACAAAGAAATGGGCTGCAGCAATAGTGTGTGTGAGAAAATAAAGAAACAAGATTGTTAAAATATATTAGTATCTTACTCTATCTTTGAGATCACAGTATCAGTCTCCCTCTGCTACATGTCTTTTCTCATCGCATTACGTGATAGTTCAGTTATTTAGTGCTGTGAATATTTCAAGAGAACTTGTCCACAGGTGTCAAATTCACAGTTATCATTATTTTCATTAGTCATCTTCCCTTCTGATGTCAGCATCTGTCCCACAGGCTCACCCTTCCCCCTGACTGACTGCCTGCTTCTCACAGATTAGAAGGTGCTACTCAGTTCTCAGTTGTCCTCTACAGTAACACTAGGTTTCTATGTGCACTTGCCATTAACTGCCTAAAAAAGGAGCAAGAGCTCACTTTACTAGGTTAGACACTGGAACAAACTGGGAAGAGAAGGAGTGATAGAAAAAATATGTGGTGTTGTTATTATCAAGCCAAGATATTTCCACAAAGAAGCTCAAGAAGGAAAAATGAACTCTCCCTCTTAATTTGTACAGTTCTAACATCATCCTTAAAATTCTACTCTCTCACCCAATTTAGTGCGGTTCTGCACGCATGCATTTGTTTATTTGTACATAAAAATGCGATACAGAGATATTCTTTCAGGACAAGTGCAGGTCAAGTCATCTTAGCAAAAATCACCAACTACATCTAGATGGGGTCTGTACTGTTATGAATTAATTCTAAAAAAAGGAAAAAAGAAACCTAGAATTCGATTTTTTTTCTTTAAAGTTCAGAGCACCCTGACAAAGCTATTTACCATAAAGTGAAAAACCTCTGCTGCAATTCTGACAGTAAATTCATTTCTCAGCTCATCTGCTCTCTCATTCCATAAAGCAAGTGATGATGGAAATTATTTATCAGGAGTATACTGAATTTTTGTAGTTATCTTTTCTTATTTATTTTTATTTTCTTATTTATTTTTCACCTTTATTAACACCAGAGGGTTTTTGTTTTTTTTTTAATCACACCTCTGAAATATTTGCAAGAAGCAATCCTTTAATAAGCATATGGGTCTCTCCTTTTTAAGATACAGCTAGATAGCTAAGTAAACAATCAATCTGTGGATCAACTGTTTTCTCAGTTCAGCATATTTTCCTAGGAATCAGCATGATTCCTGCCATAACTGTAGTTAATGAACCATTACTTCAAAGTCCTTCCTTTTATTGTTATTTTGGCCACTGGTAAGCAGGCTATTGCAACTACTGCTTTACTCTGGTCAAATTTATTGGAAAGAAATTACAGTCCATATAGTTTTATGTTGTCAGCTATGAACTTCACAGAAGCTTAAATTTTTGTTTCTGAAAAAATCAATTGCAGTTGGGCAACCCTGTATTTTTGCTGTTGCTGTCGTTAGATCTATGTTGAAAGATGTTCACTAATTAAGAATACGGATATCAGGAATTTAATTTCATGTGGCATAAATGCAGTTTTGTTTTAAAATAGGTTATAATTTTATAAGTAGATCATATTAACAAATGTAGATAGTAATAAATAATTTATGCTGCTGCTTGTCCTCATCAAACTCATTACTTGCAGAATCTTTCATCTATCTCCCTAACCAGAAATATGAAAAATACTCCCAAAAGGCCCTCCTCATATCTATTCCCTTTCCCACCCACACGACTGAAATTTTCATACAGGAAAGGAATGAGAATAAGCTTACAGGACATGATGAAAACAAGATCTGGAGAACAAGCTCTAGCTTTCAGTTGCCGTTTCATCCACAGTAGTAATTTCTCATGGTCAAAACATAATTGTGTACAAAGTTCCCTGTGAAATAAGACTAGAGAACAGGGGAGTGTAGAATGGGAAATAAAAAATAAAAATAACCATTATCAAACACTTTTATGGAACTGCCTTTTAACTCAAACAGAAAATAGCCAGGATTATCTTAAAATTTTCACTTCAAGCATGAGTCTTTGAAAAAGGTCTTACTGTGAAGGTGTATCTCATATTTTTGGGAGAAGGGAGTTCAGGGTCTGTGACCTATGGGAAGGTGAACAGTGAGCAGAGGATTACTACAACATGGACAGCTGGTGGAGTACAGCTCTACAGTATCTGAATACCACAGACAAAGCCCAGGGCTGTTAATGGGATTATTGATATCCCCAACATGGCAAACAATGAGTCAGAGCCAGAGTGATTCAGGGTGATCAAGACTAAAAGGAGACAAGACCAGAGAGAGAACTACAGGCAAGGGTACAGTATAAACAGCAGTGGAGTTTAAATTTTAAAACAATTCAGCTTCCTCTTTCACTGTTTAAAATATGAACTATAGTCCTGCATGTCTGCAAAATCAGCAATAACTCAGGAAACTTAAATCAAGCCTATATGACCACCAATCTGTGTAGACATTCGAAGGAAGAGTGTTGCTGTCCACTTTCAACTCCCCCATGGAAATGGTCTTAAGGTGCTTGTGGGTCCTTCAATTTACATATAATTAAAGACATCAGAAAACTCCAGTCAGGACTGTAGGTGTATTAAGGAGATTAAAAACATCTATGAAAAATTCCAAACAGGACTGAGAAAAAAAGAATAAAATCTTTTAAATACTTGGAAGAAATAGACTTTGCTAATGTCAGAACTTGATAGGCAGAGCATACTGAAAATACAACAATCCGATGCCTAATATGGTGTATTTTCAGTTTTCTTTCATTGAAATGCTACCTGATCTTGTTTAATTTGTGAGATATTAATAATGAACTATTAAAAGTAAATAATAGATTGCAGAGGTACTAGAAGTAAGCTCTTTGACTGAATCTTTGAGTCAGTCTTTAAAAGAAAATCAGAATGTTGGAACATATCCAGTGGTCTAAGGAAAAATTTTTTTCTTCCAATATTTAAAAAGGCCAACTATATGTTACAGGCAAACGAGTCTCATATTAATTGTAAGAAAATAGTAGAGAAGTTGATATGGTAAACATTATAGCTGAATTAATTCAAAGCAGAAGGGCTTCATGGAAGATAAGTTTTATCAAATCAAGTCATTATCTTTGTTCAAAGCAAGAAATGGGTGCAATCTTGTAACACACTAATACATTTTGACACCTGTAAGGTTTTATATTAGTCTTCCATAAGATTCTAATCTAAAAGAAAATAGTTTTTGTGCTGTTTATTTTACCAGATAAATGAAGTATGACTTGCACTGAGTTAATTAATTTTCAGTGCTCTAGACTTGATGCTGTCAACATGCATAAATATACAATTGGTCTTAAAGAAAATATAGAAATTTATTGATTCAATTTGCAAATGATTCTGAAATTAAAGAATTGTATAATTACACAGTAATACAGTCAGCATCAATGCTAGTAATGGGATAATGCAAAGAGAATCTTTTGAATACAAGCCATTACAAGATATCCATGCATATCTGCTAAGAATATAAAATATATTCATAAGATAGGAAATAACATCCTGGAAGATAAAAATAAATAAAAGCATCAACAAATTTTGAATGCAGCAAGAAGACAAGATTAAGTAAGAAAATACATGGAAATGATGAATTGATCACGTCCTATGCTGGTATGCACTTTGAGAAAAGCATGGCTCTCAAAACAAAACAAAGCAAAAAATTATAGAGGAAAAAAAGAATGAGTCGGTAAATTATGCTCTGGATAACATTAACAAACAGGATAGTGTGTAATAGGTACACTGGAACTCATTTTCTTATGGTATTCTAGTCTTCATAAGTCAAAAGCATCACTTGCAATTTCTGAGCTTCTGGGTTTCAGAATTGGTATTTGAGTCCTTTTGTACATCCTGAATCCTTTCTGAGCAAGCAAAATATATGGGAATATTATTCACTTGAAGCATGTGCTTGTTTTTTCTAAAGTCGATTGAGTTCTTAAGTATGTTTTTCCAAATGACTGTGGGAAATTCAGTATTAATTTCATCATGCCCTTCTGCATTGTGTAATATGTTCACATGTGCATGTTTGCATACATCTTCATATATACTGCAGCTGTTGCTGCCTCTGTTGCTCTCAAACATGTTGGTAAATATGAATTAATGACAGCCTACTGTACTTTTGACTTAATAAAGGGTTTCTTCCAAGGATGTTAGTAACAGCCTGGACTCTTAAACATATCCAAGGAGGTGTGACCAAGGAGGCTGGTCTGAACCAGCTTGGAAGCTCCTGAGAAATGTGTTCATTAGATAAAGATGGCATGGATTCATACATATTTGGAGATACTGGTATTTTTTCATTTATTATTTTCATATTGTGACAACAATTCTATTTTTTGGTTTTGTGTGTCTGATGCCAACAATTTCTGTGTATATTGAAGGAAATAGCATTTTTAATCCAATAAAATAGATTGATGGAGGAAACAATGTTAAAAGAGCATGTTTTGGTTTTTTTTTCCCCTCTACCCCTCCTGACACTGTTGACTTCCAATGTTCTTTTAGAAGAAGCTAGGATTTTCTTATGTAGAAACACACAAATAACGCAATTATTCTGAATGGTTTGAGCGTTAAGATTTATTAATATTATCTAGTTCTGCCTTGTCTCCAGAGAAATAATGGGATGTGGAAAGGGAAGGAAGAAAAATTGGAGAGAGGACAATATATACTTACCTCTGATTCTCATTATACATTTACTGGGACACATCAATACTAATGAAAAGCATGAATTACAAGCCACTTTAAATTTTTTACTTCAGCGATTCCAGAAAATATTTAGCTAGGCTTATTTATTTTGGTTGTAGTTAACTTTGTGGAATACATGATTTACATAAAAATAAAGGATAGTTTTATCATTGAAACATTGTATTAATAGCCAGGAGATTTAAGTTCAGGTTTTGGCTTTACCTCAAGCTTTCAAAATAATTTTGTGGACAAGTCCCTTAACCTCAAAGTTTCCATAAGATCTATAATATAAAGATATTCTCATTTTTATCTTTTTTTAAATTGGAAGATGGTATAATTCTAATAGCAATAGTTTTTTATATACCAAATAGGGCAAAAGATGTAAGTCTATATCTTTGTAAACTATTTTTATTTTGGTAAGTTTCACTATTCCGTAAAAAATATACTTGAGGGAAAAAATTATTGAAGGATAGTTGTGTAAGAAGCAGGACAATCTGATAGATCATTCTTTTCAAATCAGAGGATTTCCTTAGGACACAGCTATGAATACTGATGTGGACATACACTTAGGCATTCAAGTTTCTTCTCCAGCTGATCTGTTAAAACTTGTCTTAAAGAGAGGCAGAACTTGAATTCATAGGATCATAGAATCATGGAGTCATAGAATTGTTTGGGTTGGAAGACACCTTAAAGGTCCAAACTCCCCAGGAGGTTGGGGAGGTTCCAACCTCCCCAGTCATGGGCAGTGACACCTTCCACAACGTCAAGCTGCTCAGAGCCCCATCCAGCCTGACTTTGAACACTTCCAGTGATGGGACATACACTGTTTTGGACAAATTGTGATTTCTATGAAGTACAAGTGAAAATGTTAATTACTCTGATAAAAAAAATTAACACTGAGAATATTTTGCAATTGTGAAGCCCAACTAGTTTCTGACCATAAAGTTATCAATTTAAATTGCATTTGGTGATCTTTTATGTATTCGATTCTATCGTTACTCTTTAAACATACCAAAAACCCAGCAAACTAAAATTTTCAAATATGACAGAATAAAAGTCTGGTATAAGTGAAAAAGAAGTCTGTGAGTAAACATAACTGAAAGATGCACTGTCATAATTTTTAACTGCTGTACATTGGCCTGCTTTTTGGCTGTGTATTTTTGAATTTATCTAATTAGTGCTTACCCCCCAAAAAAAGCCAAAAAGAAAGTGAAAAAATTGATGACACAAACTTGCCTGACACTGCTTCCTTGCTCATATTGTAGGAACAAGGTGGAGCAATGAGAGACCCACCAAAATGTACTAGAAGGATATCAGCAGTGGAGCAGATTCTTGAGGAATAAAGTAGTCTGCTTGAATTGGGAGTGATGAATGCAAGTGTTGACTGTTTATGATTCCTTTTCATCATCGAAATTCTTGATTCTTTTGTTAAAGGGTTTTCTTTGTTAAAAAAAAATAAAAGGTTGGTTTTGGTTTATAAAACTGGTTTTTAATCTAAAAAGACAGATTTCAATCAGTGGGGAACATGCTCAAACCTCACCTCCTCCAAAGAACAGTGTTTATCTCAATCTAAACAAGAGTGCTTCAAAAAGGCATAAAGTCTGACATTCATAGAGGTCATGAGGAGAGGAGATGCAGCCCTGCTAAACAATGTCATTTGACATTTATGCCAAAACATAATTTTGTATTTCGAGTATCCACTAGGCATTAAAACAGAATTTTGGATTATTTGCATTCTGCCAAGGAATTTTAAGATTATGAAATGGGTAATTTTAAATAGTAAGCAAGTAATGTAAGGTAGTTTTAAAAAAAAAATAAATTAAAAAATAGTGAGATGATTCAGCTGTGCTGAGAAGTGAATAGTAAAGACATGTCTGCAGAAGGGCAAATAGCTCTGAAGAAAAATAATTGGGAAAAAGTGATTATGGTTAAAAGAATTAAAATATATTTAAATATGTGTAGAATATTAAACAATAAATGCGCCTTTACAACATTTGTAAAAGGAATTGGATTAATTGTTTCCATCAAAGATGTGTTTGCTATTGACAAGATGGTACAGAACATCGTAAAAAGCTTTCAGAGATTAATTATGAATACAGGCTTGAATCCTTTAGAATATAGAGCTCATCAGTATACATAAAATGTATACATAAAACAAACGTCTTTTAAAAACACATTTTAAAAAAGCTTGGGAAAATTAACTCTGTCAACTGATGGCTAAATCTTTATTTCCAAAAAGCTTAAAAGTAATGTGGGGAGGCTGGGGAAGGCACAATGTTTCAGGTCCTTGGTCTTGAAATGAAGCATCTCAAAATGAAATGCTACTGTAATTAAATTGTTTTCCTGCCAACATTAGGCTTGGCATTGTATACATTAAAGTCTCAAGACAAATTATAAAGGCAGAGTTGTAAAAATGCGTTGTACTAACAATTCCATTAATAACCCTTCAACAATATGTTTGGGAAGGAGAATTTATGTTGACTTAAGACAGTCTTTCAAGTGATTATGTTTTGGAAATGTATAGAGAGCAAATGTCATGTGAAGTACACTGAATTAGGCTTTGTGCTCTTTGTCCATTTTTAAAGTAGGAGAATTATGAATGTACAGCAGTATAAGATCATTCCACAGAACATATACTAATGGATTTTTATTCAGATAGATATAATATCACTTACGCATAATACTATATTTCAAGCTCAGGAACATACCAATCCACTAACTGAAATTCTTTCTCCTACATGATCTTCTCTAAAGCCGTAAATAACACATTTCGGTTACATGATGTGACATAGTCAAGAGTCAAAGTCAATAATGTCTAGAGAAGGCTTCCAGCTCATAATAGTGTTTAATCAAACCAATAAAGTGCTTTCCTGGGCTAGACTGCTATAGATACAGAGCCCAAGGTTCTGGGCACAAGATCCAGATCTCCCACTGTCTGAGATTCCTCTTACCCTGAACAACTAGGAACTGTTACTCTTAATAGGTGGAGTCAATGATTTTAAAGGTCTTTTCCAATATAAGTGATCCTATGATTTTTCCCAAAGGCAAGTAGACAAATAAGTCCGGAATGGGTATGTGTCTATTTTTCTCTGGTTTATATTGGTGCTCATCTGTAGTCATGAGGAAGTCTCACTTACACTTTATGTCTTTCCCAATCATACAATATAAGGAAATTCAATCTAATTTCTTTCACTGCTAGTTCCTGCTGGCTCATTTAGGTGTTCCAACATAGAGTACCTTAGCTTTTATGAAAAAACAAGATATTTTTGTCTGCTACAACTCCACTTATAGGAAAATTGTATGCATTTATTAATTGCATTTCTGGAATTCACAGGCATTCTGTTAGGCACCTCGTTATATCTATGATTGTGATGAACTCTAATTTGAGCTTATATCCCTTGGATTTTGTTCACCCTGCAGCAGATTTTACTTGGCATTATTTTCTTCCCAGCTGTAGCCCTCTTCAACCATTCAAGGGATGAACTGATGAAAGGTCACAGTATCTGCTATCTTGGTTCTCAAAATCTGCTAGATGTTTAGCTTCACAGGTCAATCAGCCTGCCTTGTTGCACACATTTACAAAATTTATATAAGAGGCAAGTACCTGCTGAGACAGTATTTCTAGGAGTAAAGAGAAAGGGTAAATTTATGTTTGTTTCAGCCATTGACAGGACTTGGCAACAAAGAGCTGTTAAAGATCATTAGGGGTCATTTCATATTACACGTTTCATCTGTGAATTACTAGCCATTTAGGCAGCATAATAGAGCTTGATGAGAAGGCTGTATTGGCTCTGTTTCTCTTAGGTTTAAAGGGTTTAAAGCTCTAAATTAAAGTACAATAATTTGGAGTTAGGAATTTATCAATGAGAACTGGAATTGAATTAAGGTGCAAAGTTAATCTTAAAATATAACATAAATGTACTCTTCAATTGCATTTTGTTCCAACAATAGAATAGTTGATGGTTTTGTATATAAGCACAAGAATTATACCATGACTCATGTATGGTATGTGATCAAAACATCATTAGGGCAATAAGAACCTTCTCATGTTAGGCCGCTTTGGTGTTGTTGGTTACCTGTGTTTTGGTTTTTAATTAGAAGGGATAAGGATTAGATTTCAGTTGAGTTTTTAAATCACTTTTTTCCCTTAACAACAGCATCTTATATTTCCATTTTTTTTTTTAAAATTATAAAAGCTACTGGCATTTGAATGCACATCTATTTCCTCTGAGAGTGGAATGTTTTGTGTATAATCATTTTTTTTTGTGACAAAACTTTTAAATAGATTAACTGTATCATCTTTTTAAAATTAAGTAAAATCCTCTTCCAAAGAAACAGAGAAAAATAATTTTGAAGGTAAAATATGTTTCATAATAGTACAGAACCTTATGTACCTCACAGGTTATCCTGCTAGATTTGCAACTCTGACACATTGGAATTTTTTTTGCTTGTTGGTATTACAGTTATGCAAGTTATCCAAGTCTAGCCTTTTAAAATTATTTCGCAAATCTGTTTGTAAAATATACCTGTGCTAATGAGTTACGGGCTGACAGTGAAAAGTACATATTGGACTGTTAAGGAAAACTTTACTAGATGGATTCATCTTACAAGCTCTGAGAAGATAGGGGTCCTTCTTTCCCTTTGCTAATATCTGTAGCATTCTTTTTCCCTTTCCTTCTTGGAGAGCCTCCCTAGGTAAACAATGTCAGTGTGCTTGTAAAGAAGTTGGAACACTCAAGTGTCTGGCTATTTTTACCTATGACAAAGTAAATAAAGTAATCTAATGCCTTTTAATGTAATTTAAATGTTTTGATTCTTTTTAAATGTTATTTTCCATACATTGTTTTTGTTATTATTTTTAACTCATTGATTTAATATTCTTAAGCTGTTTGCTTTTGAGCTTTGAAGCTAGCTTGTGTGCAGCTCAGAATAATCTACCAGCGTGTCTGAACACGGGCTTTTGAGATTATACAATATGATAGTTGTAAAATCCTTTTTCTTTCTTTAAAAAACCTCCAAGAACTTTCAAATATAAAGCATCCTGATGTCAAACCCTATTGCTTCTCACCTCTAGCCATGCTGAAGCACAATGAAGGAATCAACTCAGTGATTAAAGTATCTTTTCCAACCCAAGTGATTTTATGATTCGACATTTCAACTATTTCAAGGCTTTGCGAGACAAGATAAATATATTGTTCCAAATAAAATTAACACGTACACAAGTGTTAATACTATAATTATTAAATTAATAAAAAATTGTGGGAAAGGTGGTGTAATTGAAAGAAATATCATTCATTTATCTTATTTTAGGTTTATTTTGTGAAAGCAACATACTAGTCAGTTAATTGTTTCTGGGATCTTCCATTTAACATGTTAGTTGAAAATTATATTAAAATGTAAAGACCATTTCAGTAGATACCTTTTTACTTTCTGTGTGCTCTGTGATGAACTTAGGATTCAGTGGGGAGTCATAGCAGCTGGCTGGGTCGGTACTGTAAACAACACAGACCAAGGCATAAGCTCCAGCACCCTCCTATCACCTATGCCATTTAGTTGCAGGCAAATTTCATTATGTGTGTTTGTTCTGGTACCTGGGCAGGATCCAAGAAATACCACAGCCCCGGAATGATTTCTGATAGGGAAAATCAGCATACTTTGGGGCAGGAAGACTTTAGCACAGTGGATATTAGCTATACTAAGGACAGGTTCTGATTTGTTTTGTTTACTAGTATGGATGAAACTATCAAAATTTATTACATTTGATGCCTACATTAAATTATTTGTGTAAAACACAACATTTTCCTAAAATACAAACATAATCTGCTTAATTCTAGCATTTATTGATTAATTTTTTCTCGGCCAAGTAATGGATTTTTGGAAGGACCATTTCATATTGTTGATGACACAGTTTCTCCATTACTAAAATGTAGTTAATAATGACAGCATTCATTTGAGAACAACGATGGTGAATGTGCAGAATATATCTAGGTAATACTTGAGCTTAGTGGAAATATTAGATTGGTAGGTGCAAATGAGTATGAAGTGTTGTATAAAGTCATGATGTGCTACATTAGTGTTATTTTTTTAATCTATTTTAAAGTGTAAGAAAACTAAAGCATTCAATTTCTTGCATATTTATGCCCTTCCTAAATGTATCACATATGAAAATACATTGTAAGAAATTATTTTGTTAATTTTTCAGTAATAGGTGAACAAAACTGTACACTGATGTACAGTGATTACTGATATCTTCTGAGAAGAAATATCTTAACCATACAATCCTTGAGACCCTTAAAAGCATCTTGAACTGTGTCAGGAATTCAATAGGCAGATGATGCCATTCACAATGCAATAAAGTCACAATCCTTCCTTGTAAGATTTTCTTTCTATTCAAAGCATTGTTAAGAATAACTAATTACAATTATCCAGTTTAGAGAAGGTCAAAAAGCCATGCTCTGGTCTGAAAGCTATGGTCGTAATTATTGTGCAAAATGCATGTGAAATAGATGAACTTCACAGTGAATCGCTTGAAACTTCACAGAAGATCACTGACCTTATTGAATGGCAATGTGCTTTTGCAGCCCAAAATGCATATACTGAGCTGCATCACTAGGTCGAGGAAGGTTATTCTCCCCCTCTTCTCTGTTCTTATGAGATCCCATCTGGAATACTACATCCAGCTCTGGGCTCTCCAGCATGAGGATGTGTGTCTGTTGGAGCAGGTCCAGAGGAGGCCATGAAGATGATCAAAGGTCTATAGCACATCTTCTGTGAAGTCTGAGACAGCTGTGGTTCAGTCTGGAGAAGAGAAGGCTTCAGAGAAACCTTATTGCAGTCTTACAAGAGGGCTGGAAAGGGACTTTTTACAAGGGTATGTTTGATAGGACCAAAGGGTAATAGTTTTGGACTGAAAGAGAGTAGGTTTAAATTGGATATTAGTGAGAAATTCTTTACCATGATGCTGGAGAGACACTGAAATAGGTTGCCCAGAGAAGCTGTGGATGCCCCTTTCCGGCAAGTGTTTAGGGTCAGGGTGGATGGGGGTTTGATCAGCCCAGTCTCTTTGAAGGTGTTCATGCAGATGGCAGGGGCACTGGAACTGGATGATATTTAAAGTCCCTTCCAACCCAAACCTTCCTACGATTCTTTGACTTCTCAATGTATGAAAGGACTCAATTAAGAAAATGGTACATATCTGTTACTTGGACATTCCCTGAGTGAGACCTTTTGGATCTGGGTGCACAGCTCTTCTCATTAAGTTCTTATAATGTGGCTATCAAAGTAGCATTCTAGTTTTTGGACAAGGCATTTACATATTAGAACACAAACTATTATTATTGTTAAAATCAAGCCTAGCTTAAAAGAAGAATACTCTTAGTGTTTTTCATATAATTATGTGTTTAAGTATGTGTAAAATATATTTAATATAAAAGAAGGAAAACAGAATCAAAATCTGTCAAGTTATCTTTTAAATTTTGTCAAGTTGTCTTTTGAGACAGTTTTTGGCATTTGGATTTAGAATATCTAAGATGCTTATTTATAAGCACTGATTGAACCCTATATTCCCTTACTCTTTTACAGTATTTATAAGAAAAATATTTTCATGCTTTTATAATAAAAACATTCACTATGTATTTCTGTTGAGTCAGCTTTACTATTTATTATTTGTTGTACTAATAAATAGTACTTTTAGCAGCAATATTAAAAGTAAGTTTTCTAAAATTTTGTCCGGTTTTCAATAAATGTTGTAAGTATAGTGGTATGTTGGTATGAACTCTTTTTAATCAACTCAGTGTGTGTTGACAGCTTTCCATCAGAATTCTGGGTTTATCTATTTTCTAAGACCACATTACAACATAATCAAAACACTTTTTCAAATTTGTTAGCAGCAATCTGATCTTCCAAAAAGTTTTGACTGTGATTGTCATCTGCCTCTTGTGGGCAAATAACATTTGGCTGATTTTGATTACTGTCAGAATTTTTTTGTTCTGAAAGGTAGATTTTTCATTCAAATAATTTTAAACCTTGAGATTTTTCCTGATAGTATTTGTTTATTTACAACTTGGTAATTTATGGAATCAGAGTGGCTAGGGTTGGGAGGGACATCTGGAGATGATCTAATCCCTTGTAAAGAAGGTTCATCTAGAGCATGTTGCACAGGCTCACATCCAGGTAGATCATGAATATCTCCAGAGAATGAGACTCCACAAACCCTCTGTGCAACCCACTCCAGTGCTCTGTCACCCTCTCAGTAAATAAATTTTTCCAATATTCAGGGGGAACTTCCTGTGTTCCAGTTTTTGCCTATTGCCCTTGTCTTGTCACTTTGTCTTGTTCTTTGGGCACCACAAAGAAGTTTCTCATCCCATCTTCTTGACACACACCCTTAAAATATTTGTATGCATTGATAAGGTCCTGTGTCAGTCACCTTCCAACAGGCCCAGCTTCCTCAGCTGTTTTCTCAGATTCTTCAGTCCCCTAATCATCTTCATAGGCTCCTGCTGGACTACCTCCAGTAATGCCTTATCTGTCTTGAACTAAGAAAACCAGAACTGGATACAGCACTCCAATGTGGCCTCACCGGGACAGCACCAGGATCCTTCTACTAGTAAGATCACCTCCCTTTACCTGCTGGCAATGCTCTTCCTAATGCAGCCCAGGGTACCACTAGCCTTCTTGACCATCAGGGCAAACTTCACAGTTGAAGTGTTTCGATAGTATACAAGTCCCCCGTGCAATATCCCACATGAATCTTATGATTAAAAATACATGTTTTGCCCTTCCTTAAAATAAAAATATGTCTACTGCTTTGTTTGTATTTTATGCGTTAGGAATTATTTTCTTCTTTCATTCTAAAATTTAGAATTTCTATTAGAATCAAAATGTTTTCAGATATTGCCATTGTATCCTAAATGTAACAACATAACACTAGAGCTGAGAAGCACTTAATTGGAAGCATTTAAATATCAAGGTAAATTTGTTATGTATGATCTGTAACATAAGAACATGGAATAGTCACAAAGAGTGAGTTCTTACTAAATAAACTATTTCATTGACTTCCTGAATATTTTTACAACCTGAGATGCTTGTGAAATTACACACTAAATTGATTTTTCTTACTTTCTATTTTAACTGTTTTATAAATAATCAGAAAAGATACTTTAAGGGGAAAAAATGAATAAATATAAAATATCAAACAAGTACCTTTTTAGTTCTTTTCATTTTAAATGGAATGATATCTTGTGTGAAATTTTTGTAGTTATGTACTTGTGCATAGCCATACACTTATATTACATAATAAAGAATTTACATGGAATTAAACATCATAAAGTCATCATTAATTGCTTAAGGAAGGTGAGCATAGTAATCTTAAAGCAAGGAAAGTGATATTGAAATGTCATTTTAAGAAAATTAGATTTGTTACAGAGACAGAATATAATGGCAAGCATGACGATTGAAAGTTAGGCTTTTTCGTTGTTTAGGGGTTCTGGTGGTGTTTTAGGGATAAGATTCTTCCAGACATGCACAAGAAGAATAAGCTTCAATAATCACAATTTTGAAAGAAGCTAAGACTCCCAGAGTTGTTTTTGTTCTTTTGTTCTGTGTTTTTTGTTTACTTGTTTTCCCGTCATAACTTGTACCTTTGAAATAACCTCAGTTGATGCCTTAATCAGCAGTGGTGTTTTAAAAAGGAAAGGTCTGTCCAGAAAGAATGACTAGTATTTTACAATCTCTTGCAATTACATGTTATGATTGTGGGATTTCAAATCATAAATGATAAATAAATCACTTTTTTTGACAGTGAGAAAAAAAGATTATGCCAAGCACACTGGAAGAGCTAATATGAGAGCAAATATGAGTCTTGAAAATCTGTGCCTGTCAATAGCATAATGCATACTTGACAGATCTCCAAATACAACAGCTGAGAAACCCCAAAATTAGTGTGCATGCACATATCAACATTTTAAATTGAAGACTCCATGATAGCAAAGCTTGACAGAAATCAAAACTATTAGCAGGTGTCATCATCATGTCTAGGGTTCACGAACGAAGATATGGGAAGGGCTCTACCCATGCTTGCTGCAAGCACGCTGATGGCTAAAAAGGCCGATGTGGGACAGGCAAGTCCAGTTACAAAAACCACAATGGAAAGTCTCCTTAGGTGATAGTGACGAGACACGGTTCTTTCTGCGTTGTCTTTTCTCCTCAAGACTGATTCTACATGCATTCTCAAAGGAGGCAGCAGCATTATGGATGGTGTGTCTCCATGTCTCTCGACTGGGGGCCAGAGTGGACCAATGATGGCAGTCCATATGACCAATACTGAGATGTTGTTTCAGGGAATCCTTGTATCTCCTCTTTGGATTCCTCTGTTGCGGCAGCCAGTGGTGAGTACATCATAGAGCACAATCTTAGGGAGGCGATGATCCTCCATCCTGGAGATGGATGGCCTTACAGGGCTGAACGAGCTCCATCTGCTCGGGTTTTGGGGTTAGAGTTGTCCTTCTCGTAGAATGGTTGCCAGGAGGCTAGAAAGCCCATCCTGTCCGTGAACACACTTAGTCTGACCCTTCAGGTGAGACCTGTCTGGCATGGGAGACCCTACTGGAGGCATATGCCAACACCAGCATAGCTCTCAAACTCGTAAGGGCACTCAAGCTTCTTCCCTGCGACAAGGGGGTGTCCGTGGAGAAGTTTAGCAGGTGTAGTTAATTAATAAGAAATTAGCAGGTGTAGTTAAATAATAAAGTCAGTCTCATACATAACTGTATCTAGTTTTATGATATATAGTATGCAATGCTTACAATTATCCAACAAAAATTTATTGATAGCTGCTTTAATATGGTCACACAGTCTACAGAGAAGATATACAGGTTTGTTATACTGTTTACTAGTAACTCTTGTTTTAGTTTCTGGCTACTAAAACATAATGATAGTTAATATTAGGATTGTCAAAATATTTTGGAAATAGAGACATTGCACGCTACTGAACATAAATGAAAAAGTACAGTTATGCTGCCTTAATCTTTCATTAGTGAGCAATTTAAGATCTACATCTACTAAAACAAAATGGCTCTAGTTTGGAATTTACTGATATGACATAAAGTTTCTTGACTTTTCATTGAAAATGCCAGTGTTGTATTCATAAGCCATGAAAGAAATGCATAATCAAGTAATTATTGTTAGCATTGCTTCTTGTTTAAAGAAAATATTGCATAGTGTAAAGTGATAGATAATTTATTTCCCTTTAGAAGAAGATGAGAGAAAACCTTTGTGTTTGTTTTACAGCACTCCTAATGAAAGTTGGGCCTTGCTTGTAGGTGTTGATTTACGTGCTAAGTTTGTGTATGCAAGTTGCTCCTGTGTAGGAAGAAAGCTGACTAAAACTCTCATAGCCTGGAGACATCTCTGGCTAAGAGACTCAGCTATAACATTGCCTAATTGTCACATTTTGCCCTTAAGCTTGTGGAGGATCGTTTGATGTATTCCACTTATAAAACCTTTTTGTACAAGTTGGATTTTTAAGTGACAGCTAAATGAAATGAATTCCACAATTAGGTCTCTTTGTAAACATTGTGTAAACTACTCATTTCAGGCAGCAATTTCAATAGTGAAAAATGTTTGCATCTATATCACTCTTAGAGGTAGGCTGATAATTATGGCTTTAATGCCTTCTCTTTTGTCTTACAGCCACCAAAAATATGGAAACATTCAGTCATGATTGGGAATGGCTTTTGAGCAAAATAATCTCAATCAAATGAATGTATATGACAGCAGATAATGCTTGCAATAGCTAATGAAAATTAGCTGTTGAATTGAATAAATAATGAATGTACCAAGGCAGTGCACAGGACCAGAAAGGCATCTATACAAGTCATAGAGCTATTTAAGCTGTTTCAGATGAGAGCAGTTGCCTATAGTTGGGGTTGGGTTTTTTAATTTTCTTTTTTCCACTTTTTTAAATTTAATTTAATTTTATTTTCTGTTAACTAATAGCAAAATTTCCTGTTAATTTACTTCTTCCCTCCCCCTCAAACTTCTGGTATGGAGTATTCTGGTAGCAAACAAACAGCAACAAACTCTGAGAAGATAAACTTGCCATGTTACTTTTACTGACATGGGATTGCCCTGGAGCTGTTCAAACTTAAGACCAGAAGTGAACAGCCCCAATGACTTTACAGATTAAGATTTCTCAAAGATACCCTATGCTAACATAATCATTTGAGCTCTATATGAAACACGGTGAGGCCAGTCATGAAATATGACCAATTTTGTTTCACCAATGAGAATTTATTGTAATAAATTCCATTTTATGGTACTGTTATGTGTGAACCTTGATTGAATTTAAAGTGATTGAAGAAAAGCACTAGTCGAACCTTTACATTGCTGTTGTATAGATTACTATGTTTGATTTGTTGAAGAAACAAATTTTTTGTTGTTCTATGTATGTTGCATATGTGGAATAACAATTTTTCACTTTTGAATGTTTAGTTTAGTTTAATTTAATTTAGTT
Organism: Serilophus lunatus; assembly: GCA_013399895.1. Taxonomy (NCBI): domain Eukaryota; kingdom Metazoa; phylum Chordata; class Aves; order Passeriformes; family Eurylaimidae; genus Serilophus; species Serilophus lunatus. Next base: position 39,839 of record VXBA01000622.1, read on the forward strand.
TAATTTGACAATTTTGAGGTTTATTAGAAAAGATAGGTGAAGGCAGTATATGAATGCATAACTGCTATTTAAACTGATGTATTAAAAAAATTCTAAATATGAATCTAAATGACTGTAGTACCTACTTGATTACATTCTTCATGATTTTTGTCTGTTTAAGTGCAGAATGATGTCAATAGTAGCTTGCTGAAGACTGAGGCATAGAAGACATGCTCTTTGCAGTAGGCAGGATTTTCTATACTTTCTGATTCATGTGAAGTAACAGCACTAAATATATTCTTAGAATTTTTTGTCTAAGTAAGATTACTTTCATCTAAATAAGCCTTAAAATGTCATTTACCAGTGAGTTTTGGTAATGTCTATATTCATTTAATGTAAAAAAATAATATTTATTTCTTTGCTAATTTATTTAATTTTTATTATTTATTTAAGGCATTCAAATGTTTGCTGTTGTATTTACATTTCATCCAAAGAATGACAAGGAAATCAATGAAAATATTTCTTTTTAATCTGTGGTGCAGATGTAAACAGTGTTACAGATATTTTTAAGGTAGGTTTATTAAAAGTATATTTTGATTCTCTCATTTTGTATTAATCTTCCCATTTCCATTGAAAATTAGGCTGATCAAGAAAGACTAATCAGTTATTATATTCAAATGCCCTGCTTTATTTTATAACATTAATAGAATATAATTATTGTAACATTTTAAGATCTGGTATTGTGTTGAACAGGACATTCATGACTTACAATTATATAAGATATTACTGCATGTTTTAAAATATTTTTCTTTTAATAAGTTGTGTAACTAGAGAAGTAAGCAAAGATATATTTTACAATCTGTGGTAATTTTTAATTGTCTTTCCAGAGAGAGGAGGTTTGATGGATATCCTGTTAATTACTTGATAGCTTTATAAAGGTTGCAGGGATTCTTAGAGATATAATATTTTTAATCCATTTCTTAATGACTGATATGAACTTTAATCTTTTGTCTTTTTAAATCTAGTTAATTATTTTTATCCCAAAGTTAAAGAAATAAGTAAATTTAAAAAAATCTACCCATCACAGGTCTTAAATATTATTTGCATAGTAATATAGTTCACAGCTACACTATTCTGTATACACTGAGTTTGATTCAGGTAGTTGGGGAATGGAAGGCTTTGCAAATTAGTTCATACGCACTGAATTTAGCTTGACGTTTGAAGACACATATTCAGAAAGAAAAAAACAATAACACACAGTAAAATAAATTAGGTAGACTTGGGATTTGACTAGGCAAGCATTTTTCAGGAGGCAAACAGTGACAGTATCGGTTAGTCTGGTATATAATGAGCCGGATTAAAAATCTTGCTCTAGGAATTAATTCTTAATTTTGAAGTGATGTAGAGTTCACTGAAACTGGTTGGAAGAGTGTGTTTACAGTTCTGCAGACCTGAGAAATGAAAGGATTACATATTTTGTTATAGAATCAGCTGTTTCTAAAACATCTGACAAATTCATGAATAATCCTTATGGATTAAAGGTAAAATATATCCAAGTAATCGTTGCTAGCATGTTTTCAAGCTGTCCTGAGACAGTAAGAGAATTTATGAAATTTCTTTTATATCTAGTCATTAAAGATACACACAAGATGCAAATAGCTGTTATCTCTCTATATATATGACCTGAAGTCTGTTTCTCTTGTTCTCTATATAAATAAAAATGGGAAAGGAAAAGAAAGAGAATGGCCTAAAAAAAAAATTGCTGTGATACAGTAGCCTAAGAAAAAAAAATCAGAAGCATAGCAGAAATCAGTGTTCTTATGAAATACTCCTGGACACTCCTTTCCATATACATTAGTAATTGCATTAAATTGCATGTAGATAGAAACATAGTTCAGAAATCTAGCCATTCCTTTTGTCATCCCTGAAGCTCAGCTTCCAAAGGAGACTCTTGCTGCAATATTAAGTACTGAAATACCTAAACATTAAGTACCTACAGTTAAAACGTTTAGTGCAAAAGGCTAAGTAACACAAAATGGAGATCCATAAAAGCCGTCAGAGTCATCTTAAACTAGCCAATTTAGGGCAGGTGAGAAGAAATACCTTTCTTAAAATCTTGCTTTTCTTCATGTGTATTTCTGGAAGAACCTTCATCTATATCAGAGTACCAGGCAAGACTGTCTTGTATCTGTATCTTTTTAATTATTTAGTTATTCACATCTCTTGTAATACCTTTGTCTACTTCCTGTGCAAAATGCCTGTTCACAAAGGTCTAGCTTCTCTGTACTGTTTGCAGTTAGTTATGTGGTCAAAGCACTCATGCTTTGCTCTTGATGACTCCTCCAGGGAAAGGTCTTACTTATTTTCGAAGTCTACAGACTAGTCTGTGAAGGTAAGAGAGAGTGAAATTATTCAGCTACTTCATCTTTCAAGAAAAATTAAACAAAAGGTAGAGGGGTGCAAAAAATAACTTCCCTTTAATGAGAAAAAAAAATATAACTGAATTCCGGGTTTTGTTCTTATGTTTGTGTCACAGTTTGGACAAAAAATGTAAAAACTTTCAAATTACAAACAGTAACATGAAAAAAGTAGATAGAATAGATAGTAGATAGTGGTTTAGTTTTTTTCTGTTGTATAACTTAAACACTAATAATGCCATAGGCTGCCCTGTAGCTCTCTGTAACTATACATTATATTGAGGCTTTCACTGAAGGTTCCATATCTACAAATTTTCAAATTAAGGGCAATATTTAACTTGGATGTATGTCTACCAATATTTTTATTAAATTTGGTCTAGCATGTCACTCTTGTTGCCTCATTTACTATAGATAGTAATTTTGCAAATACTGTGGTAGATAAAAGCAATATTAATGTCTAAGTTTTTGTGCTTCCATGCATGCATATGAAAAATTCATTAGATCCTTTCCATTGATCATGAGATGAAGAATATAGCTTGGGTATATGCTGGGTTAATGAGTGGTAGCTACAGTGGAACATTTAGTCCTTAATTGCTTGTGAATTAAGTTCCTAGGTTTGTAGTGATCCTGCAGTGTAGAAGCTGAAACCATCAAATTCATCTTAGACAGGATTTACCCAGTTGTCAATCTTAATTGCTGTTTTTAGGATTAACAAAAAATGAATCGACACTTTAAAACAGCAGGGCAAAATAATGTACAATATATTTCTTTATTTCAGACATATATTTCCCACTGATTTGCAGATGCAGGCAGGCATGTCAGGGCTGTGGAATTCATGAGTATCAACCACCAAAAGATGTATAACACCTGATAGATCTGTAACAAATAGGAGGAAGAGATTGTATGCTGCTTGCCACTGAATGCTGTGAAAGCTCCCTAAAAGCTGCTTCTTGCAAGAGGACTTGGGGTGAATCATTCATACAGTTTACTGAGGGGCCAGTGTGCATGCATGTGTGTTATGATCTCCGACCTCACCAAATGTAGTACTTAACTGAACCAGAATTTTAAGCTGGGAATTTTAAAGATTCAGCTTGCTGTGGTCTTTGGCATGATTTCCATTGCAGTCATAATATGTTTCAAGCTCTGACATCCTACCTATGTTGTGAAATATAAGCACGTAATACAATAGCATAATGAAATTTTATTGAAATGTATACTAAACACAATATTCATAAAATATTTGTTTGTCCTTTTTTGAATGCCATTGCCATCCCTCACATATATGATTTCTGTTTACATAAAGTCCCTACATCATAAATTAAATGCTGGGAGAAAATGTCTCTTAATAAAAGAGGGATCTGCATCCTTGTATGTATTTGTGCACACACTACGAATGAGTAACTGTGTCAGCTAATTTACCTAGTTTCTCCATATATATATATGGCCATTTGTCATGACAACATACTTAACACATGACATCGCTTTTAAAAATAATTCAAGCCATCCTTTCAGAAAATAGATCACTGTTACAGAAGGAAGTGAAAACATCTGTGATGTGATCAACTGGTGCTGGGATGGAAAAGCCTTTGTCTTGTTACACAATGTGAAGCATACCCTGTACCTTTTCTCTTTTCTGTCTTTTACGGTTTGTTTGTTTTTCTTTGTTTGTTTGTTTTTTGGGTTTTTTTGTAGTTGCTATTTTTGTTGCTGTTCTTTGTTTGGTTTAGGTTGGGGTTTTTTGTTTGTTTTTTTCTCCTTCTCTCACTTAGCCATCCTACTGGTAAATCCAGCACTTCTCTTTTATAATCTGAAGTTGCATTATTCCTAGAGTAGTACGGCACTAAGGTAGAAGAGTTCCTATGTCAGTGGCACTGACACTAGTTTTATGAACTTGACAAAGTCGCAGTTGTTGGAGAACTGCACACTACAGATAGCAGCAGCTAATGGAATTAGAGCCCGAGCTGCCTGAAAGATATGAGTTTTTTCCCTCCATGGCATATTAAAACTCTCCTGTATAGAGGTTGCTTCATGAATTTCTGAATGTGTCTGTATTTGTAAAAATCTCATTTTGTGTGGATGTACGTGCATAAATGATGGGTAGTGATAAAACCACAAGTTATTTTATGTGCATCACTTCTGAATTAAAATACTATCTGATTTGTCAACTCCTTGTTGCCTAAGTCTGAAACCATCCTCTTTAATTGTTCTGCCTAAGTTAAAATGAGTTCAGAATTCCACTGTTAAATGCTTTTATCATGTGACTATATAGTGTAGGAAATAAAATATTTAATATCATTTTAATAATGGAGATCAGCAAATCAAGTCAACACATTTTTCAGAATAACTTTATAATTTGAAAAAATAAAATTATCAGTGATTTTTATTTGTATGGCTGTTAAACCCTGTTAAGGCTCTACTGTGAAACACAGTTAATGTCTTTTAATTTTTAGCCTTTTGCCTTGACTTTCTTTCACAATCTACCCACTTGCTTAACTTACAGTCACAGAATAGTTATGGTTGGAAGGGACCTCTGGAAATCATCTAGTCCAAGCCCCGTGTCAAGGCAGGTTCACCTAGAGCAGGTTACATAGGAATGCATCTAGAGAGGGAGACTTCATAATCTTCCAGGGCAGCTTCCAAGGCAAGCTCAGTGTAAAGAAGTTCTTCCTCATGTTGAGGTGCAACTTCTTGGGTTTTGGTTTATGGCCATTACTCCCTGTCCCATTGCTGAGTACTGAAAAGAGTCTGCCACTATCCTCTTGAGATATTTATATGCATTAATGAGATCCACTCTCAGTCTTCTCTTCTCTAGATTAAACAGGTCCAGCTCTGACAATCTCTCCTCCTAAGGGAGATGCTCCAGACCCCTAATCATCTTTGTGACCCTCCACTGGACCCTCTTGTCCCTTGTCTTGACCCTTGTCTTTCTTGTACTGAGGAGCCCAGAACTGAATACAGACTTGAATTCACACAGTGAAACTCTAAATATTATCAATGACTAAGTGAATTTGATTAATAAAATAAAAAAATCCATGAATTATGATTATATTATAAGAATTATTCTGAAAAGCTCAGCTCTTCATTTATAAAATGCATCAAAGTAAGCCTATTCCCATTAATTTTAATACTGCTTTTTTTTTTTTTTTTATTTTGGAACATTTTTAA
>VXBA01000622.1:53176-69294 GCA_013399895.1 Serilophus lunatus
TTTTTCCCTTGACCGCTGTGGGAGAATAAGTTGAATGTAAGAAAGAGGGAAGTGAGGGGGAAAAGGTGTCTTTTAGTCTCTCACTCTTAGCTCTGATCTTGTTAGTAATAAATTTGACTGTTATTCTCACATGGAGTCTTGTTTTGCCTGTGACGGTGATTAAGAAAGAATTTGCTGTAGTCCTTATCATAAATAACAAAACCTCACATTATATTCTCTCTCCTCTATAGCTGGGCAAGTAGGAGTGAGAGAGTGGCTGTAGTGGGCCCCTGACACCCAGCCCGGATTAAACCACTACACCACCTGAAAAATAAATGTATTTGCTTTAACTAATTCCTACCTTAACAAGCTGCTATCTGAATTTAAAGCATTGATTATGCAGACAGAGCATGTGTAGTGAAACAGCAGTAGCTCCTGAATAGCACAAGTAGCAGGCTTTTTATCTAGACTTTCTTAGAAAAGAAATAAAAGATTAACTTATTGTCTTCTACTAAGCTTATTGCTTGCTAATTTTACGGATAATTTGAAATATGCTGGGCCTCTAGGGACTTGCTTTTGAGCAGTCATTTAGCGACTTGCTATAGTGACGGATATACTGAGTTAGCAAGTAGAAAGTGTTCATAAATGGCAAGCAGGAAAGAGGGAGAAATTTGTGGCAAACACTGTCTAGCAATTTAAGAGCAAAATAGACTAAGCTTATTGCCACACGGTCTCACTTCACAAGACTAGCATAAATTCAGTCAGGATACATCTCTTATTCTGACCTGGAAAAGACAGCATTTTGAATAGCCAGAGTCAGGACTAATATCCTATGTGTTTGAATGTAAACAAACTTAGACCTACCTTCTGAATTAACAAACAATATGAACCCATTAAGATCTGCTCATTACTGTTACTTTGTTTCTTTCAGAATTGCTGTAGTCTTTACTTCCAAATTACCTAAAGGAGAACAAGAAATGTGTCTATTTAACCCTAGCAGCCGCATTTATTAGGCACTGATTTATTTCCTGTAAGTTACTTGTCACTCTAATTCTCCAGCAATAAAACTAAAGAAATCTGTATAGGGCCATAATCAAAAAGAGGCAGGAAGAAACAAACAAACAAAAGACACTTAAATATCTACCCCTTACCTATTGTAATGGACTTAGCTCTATCATTAGAATTTTGTAGGAATGCATAGGAACACATAAACAGATTATGTCACTCACAGAATGAATATGTTTATTTTATCCGTTATGAGGAGATATCTGGTACAAAGTATTTGACAGTATAACAAGAGTAACAAAATTAAGTACATGTTCCTTTCTAAATCACCAATTTGTAGCTGTTTCCGCTGAGGAATCATGTTTAATAACATTTTGCCAGTTGAGTTTCCTATAGACAGATTCACACATAAAGCACAAAAATAGCAATATCTACCAATTGATGATTTTTCAAGATCCAATTTAATGTTACGAAAGTGAATTTACTTATTTTAAATAAAATGAAATTAATATAAAATAATAACTCATTCTGTTAAAGTAGTATCTGTATATGGCGCAGAATAGATGATGGGGTGAGATACAAAGGTAACTGTTGGTTCTCTGTGAAACTATCTATGCGCCACCTTCAGTTATGCAGGTTTTCCATTACTTGAAAGGAATGCTGTGAAGCCTAGCGATTACTGTGACAGAAAGATGGACCAGCCTTTCCTCCTTAAACCTATTGAGCCTCATACAATGACTGTAGGACACCATGTGAAACAGTTTGGGACAAAAAATAATTCAAAAGTAAATCACAAGCAAATCTCAAAAGTTGGGTGCTTTTTTTTTAATAGCTTATTTTTAAAAATTATTATCTTTATGTGCTTTTCTTTTTTTTTTTCCAGCACTAAGAGTGTAGACTGCATTTTCTTGTTAGTCTTTCAATATCATTCTTTGAATATAGTACTTTCTGAATTCAAACCATATGTAATGGAACTATAATATTATTGCTGTAAATAATCAAGATTTCTTATGTGCTCCTTAATATTTAATTTTCAAGAGAATATATATAAAATGAGATTGGTTTGAATTAATTTGTAATAGTCTTTCATATGCTGTATTAAAATATGTCTTCTATTGCTCTTCTATTGATTATGTAAACTGTTTTGTATCTATGTAGTTTAAGAAAAAATATTTATCTGTGAAATCCTTGATTTTCAGCATTACAAGTTTGTATATAATCTTGTGGCTTTCATTTGAAACCGTCTCATTACTTATTTTGAAAAGAAGAGTGTATCATCTGTAGTGAATAATTTGGAAACTCTAGCATCAGTTTCCTCAAGAGTAGGTGCTTCCTGATGCTTTTTCTTATTTTCTGCTGCAGCACTGCACTGTGAAACTTTGAACTAGGAATAGATGGCTATATAATGAAAAACAAGATTTACATTTTCTGCCATTTCTATTTTCTTGTTTGTTTTTGTTTTAATGTAGACATCATTATATTTGCTGGTTAAATTTTCGTTGTATTAATGATCCTTTTGGTTAAAAAGTAGCTAGGTAATTTATTCTCATGGAAATAGTCACAATTAATTACAAATTAAGTCAGTTAGAGTTTTATATTTCTTTCGCAAGTGGTGTAAAAGGAATATGAATTTGAGGAAGTGAAGTAGAATAGCTGCTCTCAGAGTCAGTGAAAAGACAGGATTTCTTTTTCCATTTCTCTCCCAAGAGATTTTTCTGTCTTGTACTTCTAGCAATGGGAAGAAGGGAAAGTATGCACTGATTACTTGCATCAGATTCTAGAAGCCTGTGATGAAGTGTAGATACCTGGTCACATTTTGTCAACATGGAGTTTCTCTTGTGGTTTACAGACTGTCAGGAGTCAGCCACCCCTTGCCACCCCACTGTGACATGGATTCGTGTAGCTCCGAGGAATTCTACCAAGCTGTTCACCATGCGGAGCAAACGTTCAGAAAGATGGAGAGCTACCTGAAGCAACAGCAGCTCTGTGATGTTATCCTGATTGCTGGGGATCGCAAGATACCGGCACACAGGTAGGAAATAAGCATAAAATATTAAATTACAAAAGTAAATGTTTTGGGTGTACATATTTCTTAGAACAGTGTTTTCTGTGCCCCTTATTCCTTCTTTCCTTTTGCTTTAAACACAAGTGGCTGCAAAATGTGTATTTGAAAGTTGAGGCTTTGAAGGTGAGGGCTTTTCTGTACAGATTTCAAAAGTTCAAGTAGCACTCAACTAGAAAACTGATTGTGAATGTGACAAACGATTGCCTCTGCTGTGATGCTGTTCATGTGTGAGGAGAATGGAAATTTCTGAAACAAGATACTGTATAGCTATAATGAACACAACACATTTTCTAGGTTAAGAGCCTGATACTATGGTAAGTCTGTTGTACATAGTCTCTCAGACTTTCTTCCCATGACCTCTACCTTTCAATGAACTGAAAAATGCCATATTTGCTTTTAATGATAATTATTGATATAAAATTATAATTACATTATAATTTATAATCTACTATAAGATTATCTGGTATTAAACCAAATAGTATAAATGAAACTACACCTAAATTTGGATAATAATTAGGGTTTAAAATTGTTATTCTTCATTAAGATTTTGGTCTTAGTGATAGGCTTTGATTTAATAAATGCAAATAAAAATCCAACATTAGAGTTTATATAGAGAATAATTAAGAATTTTCAGGTAAGTAAGTATTATGCAAATAAAAATCCAACATTAGAGTTTATACAGAGAATAATTAAGAATTTTCAGGTAAGTAAGTATTTTTGCATCTGAAATCTGAATAAGAATGCAAATCAAGAATGATCTATTCCTTGCTTGTGTCCTGATTTCTCTGCTGAGATACTAAATTCAGAGTAGGACTATGATACCCCAGCAGAAAATCAGAACAGCTGATGCATCTCTGAACCTATAAATTAACTTTCTGGTATAGAGGTATACTATTAGGTCATCTTGGCAACTTGGACATTATAAATTTGCTTTTACTCTAAGTGAATATAGACACAGAGATTATTTCTGTTTACAAACAAAAATTGTATATTCTATATTCCCATGACAATAAGTTAAAAAAGGTGCAATATTCAAGAATAAAATCCAAAGTAATTGTCCAAATGCTAAAAAGTAAAACCAGACAGAAACCTTAACTAAAATATTTAAATTACACAAATAATTGTAATAAATTATGAAGCAGTAACAGATTGATTTAAGTAGTTTGCAGCACACAGGGATCAGAGATCAATTGGTTTCATATTAGTAGCTGTAATATATACAGAAATGTTTTTCTTCATTCAACAATTTTCACTTCTTTCAAGAATTTTCATTCTTAAGACTTTATTTCTACTCTTTTATCATGTAAGAACTGCCATTTCTCCTGTTCCTCCCATTCCTCCCTTGCCTTCATATATTCAGGTTTCCAGAAAATTCTTAGTAATTTCTTCCCATTGACCTGAAAACTGATACAGCTTCTGTGTTCCAGGCTTTTTTTGCCACTGTTAAATGTATGATGCATCTAGCACTTTATGCACCACTGGTAGTTGTGGTGTGGTGCCATTTTTATCTCAGTCGAGATCTTTCCTTTTGGATTATATTAAGTACAGATGGAATAACATTAAACTTCAGTCCTTCTATTCATCTGCATTTATATTGTTCCAGAGCGACAAGATGTGCCTTAAAGATCCTCCTATCACAAAGAAAACAGTAGGCATAATAACCTAAGGCCTTCTAACATGCATCCAGTTTTACATTTTGTATATTGCTGAAATATTTATTTTCTTGGGTTTTTAGAAATAATCAGACATTTGACATTCCATCTTAGCAGTTACCTGGCAAATTTAGATTTTGCTTTTCACATTTTTCAACACATATGAGGTGAAAAATTAAAACAAAATCAGTGACTGAATCTACATTTTTAAACTGACACACACAAAAACTTATTAGAGATATTCCACAATTGATATTATTTACCCTGTTTAATATGGATGGTAAAAATTATACATTTTTTACTAGTATACCTTTTGCCTATTTTGAATATTTTGGTAAACTGCACAGTCTGTAGATTAGGAGGTAGAGGAAAATGTTGTTTGGGTTTTTTAGTTAGTTTATTTAGTTTGGTTCTGTTCCCCTGCCAGTTTTAATATAGGCGTTCATATTTGTATGCCCACCTTTCAGTAGTAAATTTAATTTCACATTTGTAATTTCAATTGTACAGTATATTTAAATCTTTCTTGAGCTTGAAAAATACTGTAATAAGAAGACTGACCATGAAATAATAGCCAGAATCTTATTTAGATTTTCTAATAAATCTTCAAACACCTTTACATTTAATTTTCAACTGCTCTGTGGCCTGCAGTCAAAAGTCCAAGTCTTAAAGAGCTGAAAAAGCCGACTGCTGAATTTTGTAGAATTGAAAAGACAAGATAAAAATAAATTCAACTTTTCTTGTACGCTCAACTCTATATAATGCAGCTTTCATTTACTATCACTCTGATAAATTTAGTAATTTAGTAAAACTCTTTCAGCAAACTGCAGTTAGTTTTGTCTTTTTCAGTTCTTTAAGGAGGGGTACTAACTTTTCAATTTTAAGTGCTACTATAGAGAGACAAAGTTAAAAAATATTATCAGTAAAATGAGAAAAAATAATGGAGAAAGTTAAGCTGAAAGGCAAGATAAAGGATATAGAAGCAAGCAGAGAAGGAAGGATGGTTTAGAGGCAGGGAGTGAAAGAATTAAACTGTACATTATATAGTCCTAAGACTTGGCTTATTTTCTGGCATTAGTAACAGATATATGTGGAAAGCCTACAAGAAAAGTAGTATAGCAGCCCTATGTTCATTCCCAGATATCTGATATTCCTCAAACCTTCCCATGTCAAACATTGCATCTGAACTGTTTTAACACGACCTATGGTTTATTCAAGTAATATGGTTGTACAACAACAGTAAAAATTCCTACTATCACAGGGAAAACAGCAAGGTAATTTAGATAAGTTTTTAATATTAACCTCTATTGTTAATCTTAATGTGGGTGTTTGAGTTGGTGGCAGAAAACCAGAACAATTGGTGCATTTCTGAACTCATAATTTTCTGAATATGAGTCAGCGACGTGCTCTGGCAGCAAACGGCCAGCCATGTCCTGGGGTGCATCAGGCAAAGCATCGGCAGCCCATCGAGGGGGGTTATTTTCTCAGTCTGCATTGGTGACGCCTCATCTCTAGTCTACAGCTTCTTTAAGGAAGGCAGCAGAGCAGGAGATGCTGATCTCCTCTCTCTTGTGACCAGTGACAGAACATGAGGAAATGGAATAAGCTGAGTCAGAGGAAGTTCAGGTTGGATATTACTAAAAGGTTCTTCACTAGGAAGATGGTGAGTTATGCTAACAAGCTTTCCAGGGAAGTGGGAAGAGTTCAAGGAGCATCTGGATCATATGGTTAGTCATATGGTTTATTCTTTTAGTTTCAGATAATCCTGCAAGGAGCCTTATGGCTTTCCAACTTGAGTTTTTTATGATAGTATTAAACCAGAGTACTAATGCCATTACTTTATGGAGTGGAATAATATGTAGTAACTGAAATGGAATTTGAAAGGTGAAAGAAACAAGGACATGATGTATGAAGAAGAAAGTTAAAACAAATATTCAGCTGCATAATCTTTTCTGAGATTCCTTGAGTGCCCTGTCTGACTTCAATCATGGGGTCCAGAAGGGTACAAGGTTTTTCTAGGTTAGTGGCAGGCCTGTGTTGATGAATTAGATACCCTGAAGTATCTGAAACTGGCTCTGGCATTGACATTTAGGAGATTGATTCCCCTTTCAAATGGATTTGCTAAAAAAAAAAGAAAAAAAAAAAAGAGGGAAATGGTGCATAATAGAGTATGAAAATAAAACACACAAATTCAGGTAGATGATAGAATGATGAAGAAGGCCATACAAGAAGCACTTGGGTCAGGAAGATGTGAGAGCCTACCATCAAAAAAGAGATCAAAAATCACACACAATTATTTGACCAAACCAAGCTCTGTGGAGTATTGGGAGTAATAATGATTCTCTATTATATTATTTTGTACAAAGGAGTTCTAGAATAAAAGAAACCTAGATCCTTAAGCAGTCACTTATTCTAATAACTTCATAAGTCAATCTCTATCCTCTTATCCAACTTAATGTGTGTGTTTTTGACATTTCTGCTGAGTTCAAAGGAGATAAAACTCAACTTTTCCTTCTCCTGCAAGCTTTTTTCCCCCTTTTCCTTGTGGAATTATAGTGAATAAATGAAACCATTAAGCCCACAAATTAAGTCTCACAGTTGATTATGTTGTCTTTTTACAATCAAATATGTGTGCTATGTCTGAATATGTGAGTTTTCTTCTGGAGAAAAACACTGAGCTCTGCTTTGTATTTGCATCATAATGGATTCTCATCAGCTCTTATCTTCATCACTGTGACATTTTGTCTGTCCTGCTCGTTCCCAAATGTTGAGTAGTTACAGCATAGAGTTCAAAATACTGTCTGCACTATCAGGTATCTTTAAAACTGACATAAAAACACAAACTCAATGGCAAAATGTTTTGGACTATGAATTTGTTATCAAATCTGGAGAGTGTGATATGTGCATTACTTGCAGTCTCTGAAAAAAACGAAAGGTCTGGTAGACATTGTGTGTTCATTGGAAATGATGATGTTGGATTTGTGTAACATTCCTAGTAACATTGTGACAATATACGAGATATACTTTGATTCATCTTTGTGTTTCAGTTTGTACAGTAGGAGAGAGCCACTTACTGTATTTAAAGTTTCTGAAAGAGATTGAAAGAATTGAAAGAAGATGAATTAAAGAGAGAAGAAAATGTAAATTCAAAAGTCACAGTCCTCAGGGTAAAGAGGGAACATCACTTAGTGTAGATTACTGGTGTTACTTATACTTGTATCTACATGTTGTATAAAAATTAAAATGGAAGAAAGCTATGTTTGAGTAAAGACAAAGACTTTCTTGTTTCACGCTTAATCTATTCTCTTCAAAATTCAATCTGCATCTCTAGTTGGCATCTTTGGGGATATTGTTTTTGTTGTTATTGTTGGTAGTTGTAGTAGTAGTAGTAATAGTAACAGTAGTAATAGTTTGTTCTTGAAAAAACTTGCCTTCTTTATACATATTACTGAGATGGTCTGGAGAGAATGGTTTATCAAATAGTTCTATACCATTCTTTCCAAAATGAGGTAAGCACACAGGACACAATGTCAATATCAACAGTTATGATGGGAAGCATGAAAAAAATCTCATTAATTTAACTGTTACATACTCACTGCTTCTTTGTGAACTTCTGATGTGATGATGAGTTAATGCGATGTTCCTGTATTACTAGCAAGATGGTTCCACTATGATAATGTTTCTGAGCAGATGCTAAATGCCAAATTTACTCTAAAATTATCTCCTGTTTGTTAACTACATAGGAACAGCTACTATTTACAAAGATTATGGAAAAAAACAGTAATATTTAGAATTTTACCACATGACATTTTAGTTTCCTTTTTGAAAGATGGAATTTTGAAAATATGCATAGATATATATCCACAGACTCATATATATGCATTCATAAATCTTACTTTTTAAAAAAATCTGCAGTTGTTAGCTCTGAATTCTGAAAGAAATGAAATGTAATTTTCAATGAACGATGGAATATTTCGCACAAAGCATGTTTTTGAAAAGTCAATTGGGTGCATGATAACTACTGAGGGTTAATTGCTTTTGTGTACCACTCAGATGACTAGGGTCTGCTTACTTTTTTTACTGAAATCATTTCAAGGCCGTGCATGGATACACCTTAGTAGAAGTTCTGCAAGCCTTAAAATTTATGAAATCATGGAGCCTTCTTTATACATACAATAAATGTTTGCCTGCTGTAAGAAGAGCTATAGAGCAGCTTTCAGTAGAGCTGTACTGTTAGTAAAGACACACAGTTTCAGCTGGTGTCCTCTGCAGAGCAACAAATGACATTTTAAAGCAATGAATCATTGAATCAATAATCAGTTATATTGATTACTATAAAATAAACCAGAAATATATCTGGTTGAATTTAGTTGTAAAGGTAGAAAAGTCCCTTTATCTGAGTCCACAAATTCATTTAAGCCACAAGTTACCTGCAAGGAGTCTCAAGGATGAGTTTATTATGTATTCTCCTTGCCAGATCAGCAGTTGAAAAAGGTGACATCCTGAGATACCTCACCTTTCTTGATGAATAGGTCAACATGCCTTTAAAACAAGATTTAGGGCTGTTCTGATGTACAGAAAGCAGCAGATCATTACAAATTAATCGATCTCTTTGATTTCTCACTTTTCGTCTTCTATCTCAACATTGGAATACAGTTTAGATTTACAAAAGGGGTCACCTTTCAGAATTATGTGTAATTAGCAAGTTCCTTTCACTTCAGTTCAACTTTTAGAGCACTTCCCAAGGTAAAAGTTAGTGTCATGAAATGTGGACTGTCTATGAATTAGGATGTTTACATCTAAAATTCATATTGATAGAGTTGAACATTACACAAAAAGTGATAAAACTACTACCCCTAATCAGTCATTTCCCATCATTAAAGCCAAAGTAAAGATCATGTATTTACCTTCAAACTGCTGTACTTGCAGGTAAAATATAGTACTTTAAAGCAAACTTTCATATTTTACTTTGCTATTGGAATGAGTGAAGAGAGCAAAGGCAATCAATTACCATGCTGGCTGACAAGCATCAACTCATTTGTATTCTCTCTTTTTTTTTGTTTTGTTTGTAGTTTTTTCTTTTTTTTTCTTTTTTTTTTATTCGTTTCCTTTGAATAAAATAGTTAACAATATGACAAAAGCTAAAGATTTTTTTCTTGGTTTCCAAGTCCCCCAGATGTGATTGTTGTGCCTTTTATGAATGTGTTTGTATATTATGTTTCCAAATTAATCCAGAAATTTGACCATCTTTTATGGAAGCATGTGGTACACTATTTATAGTTGTACAACGTTTCTATCTCAAGATCATCTGGGAATATTCACTTCTAACAGATCAAAAATTACTGTAGATGGTATTTAGAAGAATGACTTCCCTTAAGGCCCCAGTAATTGCAAGCATACCTGATACTTCCTGTACTTTTGATTTGTCCTAAATCAGATCCCTAAAGAACATGCTATGCATATTTTGTAGGTATTTTGAAATTATTTTCCTTGGAAATGTTTCTTTAAAAGCCCCATTGGGTTAAACAATGATTCTATTATTTTTTTAGTGAATAGCATGTTAAGCTACACAGAGTTTTATTGAAAATTGATAGATTGTCTAAAGTCAGAGCTGTTATTAATGTTTATTAAAAAAAGCCTTTAAGAACAATGAAGAGTACCACTGGAGTATGAAATGTGTTTCATTAATAGCTTGTCTTTGATACTGAGAGGTTATCTTGTTACCAAATGGGACATCTGCATGGTTGGAAGATCAGCAGAAAGACTGAGTGCTAATTTCTGTGTCTGTTTCATAGTCATATGCTAACGTGCCACTTGGTTCATATCACAGGAGGCAAAACCAAATTAATATTAAATGTCATGCTGTATTTTGATGCCTGTGTGCATTTATAAAATATTGTTCCTCATAATTTATAACTTTTATGAAAGTATGTTTTTAAAGATTTTATATTTATATGAAATTTCTAATACATATACCAGTGCTCATTACACCAGTTTCTAACTTTTTTGCAGACTTGTCCTCAGTTCTGTCTCTGACTATTTTGCTGCCATGTTTACAAGTGATGTCTGTGAAGCCAAGCAAGAAGAGATCAAAATGGAAGGCATAGACCCCAATGCACTATGGGACCTTGTTCAGTTTGCATATACAGGTATTGTACTGCATAAATTATCTTTATCATCCAAAATGCTTATTTACCATTTCTAGGGCTGAATTCAGATTCTTATCTCTTATGTCCAAGCTGTAAATGTGTCAGAGCTGGCTAGTACAATAGGACAGACAAGAAAAATAGGTATTTTTCTTGGTTTTCAAATACTTAAAAAGAGTGCCTTATATGCATGTAATTCACTAAAGGAACTGCTATATTTTTCCAAGAATAGATATATATATTTCTGTCTTAATCAAATTTCAGTTTAAGTAATTAAATAAATCTTTAAAAAAATAAAATTATTAAACGTTTTGAAAAGTTTTATTATGAGTGTAATGTTGTCACTTTAATTTCCTGTTATACTCAATTGCTCTGCTGTGTAATGTAAATTTATGAATAACTCATAACTCTGATTTATTAAGTCAAAGTTTTCTTGTAAATAGTTTTTACATTTTAATGGATTATAGATTTGGGGTTTATCCTACTTAAACAACTTGTTCTGCATAATGTACCTGAAGTGCATTAATAAGAAAGACTAATAATGTTACAAAATAAAGTAATTTAAGAGAGGAAATGCCAAGAAGATTTGTGT
The DNA here is from genome assembly GCA_013399895.1 of Serilophus lunatus. Lineage (NCBI taxonomy): Eukaryota > Metazoa > Chordata > Aves > Passeriformes > Eurylaimidae > Serilophus > Serilophus lunatus. The sequence continues at coordinate 64,613 of VXBA01000622.1, forward strand.
TCCCTTGGCTTGAGTCATATAAGTATAAAATAGATACCGTTTCCTATTTGTTTCCTAAAAGGAATCCTTAATGTTGTTTAAATTAACAGTATTTTATCATGATGATTCTATTGTATATTTGATTTAGCTTGAATTTTAAATGGATACTCTGAACCCTGCAGTTTTCGTCTTCTCTAAATACACATAATAATTTAATTGCAAGTTGCTGTTTGCTTTGATATATTTAATCAGGATATGTGCTGTGTTTTTCATGACATAATGGCCTTACCATCTTAATAGGAAACAGAAACTGCAAAGAAATATAATTTAAATTAAAAATGCTCTTTTTGAGAATAATGTTTGAGAAATACATGTTCTAGGCATGTCAGACCACCATTTATGTAGTAGTCTACATGTTCAAACCTTAGTGCCTACTCCCTCCAGTTGTGATTTTATCATTCAGGAATGTAGATCATCCAGAGGATTTCAATCTAGAGATTCATGAAATTAAGAGCATGTAATTTGTCCTTATGAAGCATAAGAAAGATACAATTTGATTGATTGGTATGAATGCAAAATGAATGGTACAGAAACCCTGCAGCAAAATCAAGAATACCTTGACACAGAATAGCAAAAGTCCTTACTGATATTAATAAATCATTCTGTAAGAGGAATTTAAAAGGAAGAGGAGGAGGCAAGAGGAAGATGAGGGACAGTGTTGCTCCTCTGGGAACAAAACTATGGAATGACTCAACTCCTGCCTGATTCTTTTGCCTCAGTTTTCACTAAAAGATCATATGGAAACATACAGCACAGTTGTTGTGGACAACAAAAAATTAGCTACTTTAACTCCTTGATTAGTCTATGCCATGTGATGTAATCTGTTTATTATATGAGGTGAATAACTTGGTAGTTTCTTTTTGATATTAGGTAAATAAGGACCAGCCTTCACAAATGGATTAAAAGAGAACTCCTCAATGAGTATACTTTTTGTCTTTTCTAATTTGCCTCATGTGAATTTGCATCTGTAATATTTTTTCATTTGCACAGTCACTCAAAATCCAAACTTCCTTAGAAATGGCAAACTTATGTGCTATTTTAATGTCATCTTGAAGAATTAGAAATTCAAGGTGCTAACCAAGGTGGCTAATTTCTGTCACTTGCAGTGGTAATACATTATCCTTTTTTTTTTTTTTTTTTTTCCCTAAGTCATTTTGGAGACCAAATAGGAGTTAAAAAATTCCTTCTTAAGATTAGACTTTCAAGTTCCACAAATACTTGCTGTCAATTCAAGACGGATGAGATTCAAGAAATGTGAGATTATTTTAAATGCTAAAAGAGTGCATGTATTGGATACCATAGACCGTTCTGGTTTTGAGTACTCTGTCTTGCATTTCTTTGTCCTGACTTATTCTGATTTATCCTTATTTTTTCTTACCTTGTGTCCTTATCACTTGAAAATCGTTTCAGATTTTTTCTCTCTTCCTTTTTTCCAAATCAGATATTTGAGCAGACACATCAATTTGCTGGCTACAGTTATGCTAGTAAATTAAACAGGACTAGGGAACATTTGCAGGCACTGGAACACAATTATCTGTAGTTTTCTAGCAGTTTTAGCCAAATCCAACAATCTCTCTAACAAATACTGGATATAGCTTGGATACAAAGGCTTATCATTAACGTGGCTGTCCTTCTATAGAGGGCAAGAGCATTCAAAAGTGCTGTGGCGAATTCAGTGATAACTCACATGATCAGAGAATTCCTAGAAAATTATACCAAACTTACTCAGTATATTGAGACTAAATAAAAAAAAAAAAAAAGGAAAAAAAAAAAAAAGAATTTCACATTAGTTGCTCCTGCTGTTATAGGGAAGTTTTTCCTTGGGGACAACTGAACATTTCACAAAAAATACTCCTAAACGTGGGCTCTTTTCTGAAAGTGTAGAAGTTCCAAGTTTTACAGTGCAAATGTGTTTAGATGTGATTTTAAAAAGGGAACCATTTCCACATTTTATTAACTATAATTTAGTCAGGTTTACATTTTCTTAGAATCTAGTGAAATTATTTAATTTTTACTGTAAATCATAAATACTAAGTTGGAGTTCAAGAAATGTAAAATATGCATATCTATAAAAGTAGTATTATAGATAAAAGTATTCTGAACCAATACCAGACCCTTCAGGAATATAATCAAATACTATTTCAAAATATAGAATTAAAGTTCAGGGAGGTTTTGTACATCAGAGACCTGAGAAAAGATAGGTATATTGATCTGAAAGGAGAATTGTTAACATCTGCTATATCCATCAGGGTAATTCCTCATTTTGATGAGTGTACCCTGATTGGACACCAGAGTTCCACAAAGCTGTTCTATCCTCTTCAGCTCGAGAGCAAAAATATAATGAAAGGCTTGTGGGTCGAGATAAGGACAGGGAGAGATCACTCTCCAATTACTGTCATGGGCAAAATGTCCTGACTTGGAGCAATTAATTTATTACAAATCAAATCAGAATGGGATAATAAGAAATAACAAATTTTAAAACACCTTTCCCCACCCCTCCATTCTTCCCAGGCTCAACTTCACTCTCTGTTTTCTACCTCCTTCCCCTCGGCAGGGAACTGGGAATGAGGGCTCTGGTCATTTTATCACACACGGCCACTTCTTAGTCCTCAAGAAGACTCCTCATACTCTTCTCCTGTGCTAGCATAGGGTTCTTTCCACAGGAGACAATCCTTCACTGACTTCTCCAACATGAGTCTTCCTGTGGGTTACAGTTCTTCACAAGCTGTTCCAGCATAGATTGCTCCCATGGGGTGCAGTCTTCCAGAGGCAGGGCAATCCATCATGGCTCCTTCTCTGGGGTCACAAGTCCTACCAGAAAACCTGTTCCAGTGCAGGCTCCTGTCTGCATGGATCCACAGATCCTGCCAGAAGCCTGCTTCAGCACAGGCTTTCCATGGGGTCACAGCCTCCTTTAGGCATCCACCTGCCCTAGTGCAGGGTCCTCCACAGGCTGCAGATGGATATCTGCTGCCTCTTTGATCTCCATGGGCTGAAGAAGCACAACCTGCCTCACATGGGCTCCACTGTAAACTCTGCTAGGATGTTTGCCACATTGTCCTTGGTGTATGTAGGGCTTTTTCACATATTCTCATTCCTGTCTTTTCTTGCTGCAATTTTCTTCTGCACAATAACTTTTTTTTCTTTTTAAATACATTATCCCAGAGATGCTACCACCATAATTAATGGGCTTGGCCTTAGCCAGCATCGAGTCAGTTGTGAAGCTGGCTGGCATTGACTGCCAGACATGGGAGAAACTTCTGGGAGCTTCTTAGGGAGACCACTTCTGTAGCCCCCTCCCCACCGCCTAAAACCTTGCCATGCAAACCTAATATAACCTAAAACATAAAGACTACATTTATTTTCAAGATATCCCTTTTTTTTTTTGATGTTGTGTGTAGAGGATATTGAGCCTTTACAAAACCTTACCAAGTAAAGAAATAACTAAACATCATCTCAGTGGGAGAAAAAGAATAAGAAGGTAGGTAGTGGCTTCAGTTTAGGGAAAAAACAAACAAACAGAAAAACCTACCAAAAAAAAGGAGTGTATATTGTCTCTTTGCGAATTATGTCAAGTCAGGATATTACCTACTTTGCAAAGGAAAATGAACATTTTAAACTCTAATCCAGGTCAGGAAGAACCTGCCATCTTTGAGAAATTAGCATACTAAATAAAGCCAGTCAGTTTTTGAGGCAATGTATAGGAATAAAGTCAGATGAATGGTTAGGTTTGTTTGTTTGCTTGAATTTTTCCCCCAGTCTTTTTCTTCTTTTAAAATTGATGGGGTTTTTTGCACATTTTTCCATTTTTTTTTCCTTCTTAAAGAAAATACTAATCTATTAAATAAAGGAGAAACAGTACTTAACTACATTATGAAAGACTTTATACAATGGTAAATTGTCTTTCCTGTATCTCCTAAATATGCTGAAGGTGGACTGTGATCAGTCATGTTTAAGCAAATAGACTTCTGTGGTGGTTTTAAGCACCACAATATTAACTAGGGGGCACTCTTAATAATGACGAGAAGAATGACAGAATGTGACAACAGCAAAAACACTTTATTTATCTGGAGCTCAAAGGAAAGGAAACACAGTTTAAGGGAACTCCAGACTCGACACAAAAAAGCAAGCACCCAACAAAAACCACAAAAAAAAGGGAAAACAGAGAAAAAGGAATAAGGGAACTGTTTTCAAAGGCCAGCCAAGCTGGCCACAATGAAGCAGTGGAAAGGGAGAGCCACTTCCTTCTCCCTCTCTGGTGGTAGCCAACTCCCAGCCCTTGGAATCTCTGCAAAACACAACACAGTGAAAAGTTCTCCCCCCAACTCGGGATGTTATCTGGGGAAGCTTTCAACCTGTAGTTGTGCTCCTGTGGCTCCAATGCCGATGGAGGTGGGCTGAGTCAAGCCACGAGGCCTGGGAGTAGGAGAAGGGTAGCTGTGCTGCTGCTCTCCAGCTTTGCAGGAAGCCAAAGAGAGTGAACTTCCGTTTCTTCGGGCTTTTAAGCTCTCCAAGTCCCACGTGAGTCTCGTGGTCTTCTTCCTGGTTTCGCTGCCTCGGACTGGCCAGCGGTCTGGGCTCCACTTCCTCCTTTGAGGCTCCCGGCTCCAACAAAATGGCGGTTCCCGCCAAAATCTGCGAGC